>JABFTP020000144.1:45899460-46390543 GCA_013387265.2 Cryptolaemus montrouzieri
TATATATATATATATATATATATATATATATATATATATATATATATATATATATATATATATATATATATATATATATATATATATATATATCCTTTTCTAATTGCATATTCGAATTTGGGGAGGTTTTAAGAAGCTTCAATATAAAATATCTCTGAAATGGAAGAAGTAAAGTGGCAATTGGCTTTCGTTCAATAGCATTTTTCTTTTTTGCCCCCCTTCATCGAAGAATTGGAGACTCAAAAAAATGCCATTATGTACGGCAATAGAAGTTGTGAACCGCTGTGAATCTCTGCTTAATGATGCTGCTAGTGTTGGATCCAGCATTTCTGCCAATAATATTTTGAATCAATTCAAAAACCTTATTGAGAGAAATGAAGGATTCAAATCAATGAGAGATATATATCTTTGATTTTATCAGGACAGTCGAATGGAACTCAAATTCGAATTGATTTGAGTCCTGATATGATTGCTTCTTCGAAGTTTGCTCCCATCAATTCCGTTGATGTTGAAAGTTTTTCGGCGACAAAGATATTCTCTCAGAAAGAAGGCAGAGATTCACAGTGGATAATCTGAAAAAACATCTCATCATGAAATGGTATTCTACTGTAGTGGATAGTAACGAAGAATATTAGTTTATTGTTTTGAACATGTATATATAGTTAATGAAAAAGTTTTCCTATGTTGTGATATAGTACAATTTGTATATATAATTATATTAGAATGTATATCAGAATATAGTTTTTCAGCTATAACTTTTTTCGGTTTTCTTTTCAGTTATTCATATATATATATATATATATATATATATATATATATATATATATATATATATATATATATATATATATATATATATATATATATATATATATATATATATATATATATATATATGTGTGTATGTGTGTGATCCATAGTCAATGTGAGGCCTTTTTGTAAGAATTAAAATCGAATTCACATTTGTTCGATGATATGGTCTGTTTCAGTGATGCAATATCCGGATGAAACTTATATTTAATTGGTTTTTGTTTACAAAACTTAAGTACATGCTCATTCTAAGAAGGAAAATAGACATTAGATCCACATGTAGTCGTTTTGAACTGATATTACAAATCATTTCAGTGATTTCATTTCAATATTGCAACGTTCGGTTTAAACAGTTTTGATCGTGCAAATCAGAATTGCTTCCTCATTAATATATTATTTGAACACAATCCAATTATTTTCGAATTTAGGAATTTATGTATATTGAGTATCGACAATGATATATCCATAGACAAAATTTTAATTGAATTTAATTTTGAATAAACACCTTGAAAACTGGAGTTTATGGACAGCGGTTATACAACATTATTATTATTCAACCTTAATGGAGTGAATGTGTTCATTCTTTTTTCACCAATAAATGTCGATGTACATAAAAAGATTAATATGTCAGGTTCGAAACATTTCTGATATGAAGCTCATATTCGAACTAACCTTTTACACAAACTCAAATAATCTTCAGTGCATTTCGCGACTAGCACATCCCTAAAATTTTCTGCTGCTTGCACCAATGCACCAATAAGTTCATTCCTATTCATTACATACATTCCCATTGATATGACATGTTCATTAATTATCGGCAGTTCATCCGCTATTGTCTTGAAATGTTGAATCAACTCTAAAAACTCATCCAATGTATGCGGACTTGCTAAAAATTTTTCAATACGGATTTTGTCCTGCAAGTGTAAAGTTATATAAATATCCCATCTCATATATTTATATGCATGAAGATGACAGGGGACATATATATATATATATATATATATATATATATATATATATATATATATATATATATATATATATATATATATATATATATATATATATAGGATGGTTCAACGAAAACTCAACAACTCAATTTTCCTTAATTAACTTAACCCAAATTTTCGCTTCAAAATTCTCATCGTTAACGAAATGGCAGCTGAAAATGTGGAAGACTACTTACTTTTGAGATTAGTTTATTAAGTTCTGAAAATCGGCGCCATTCACTTCCATGTAGTAAACAACGCTGGTGTATGGTTAGCTTATTTCGAATTTACCTTGAGGTATGTTTTCATTTAGTTGTTATTTCTTCGTTCGAAAAAGTAGACAGAATATGTGTTTGATTCGCCATAGTCTCTCGTTAGTCTATCGTGAATTTTCAGGAACGTTGAAACTGTCCAAAGCGATTGTAAATTTATAGTACAATTAAAATGGTGTATTCTGTAGAAAAAAGGGTGGAAATGATGAAATTATTTTTTAGAAATAACGACTCTGCGCAATTAACAGCGGCTTTATTTAACGAACGATATCCTGACAAAAATGTATCCGCTGCTTACTACTTACTGTTGTGCAACTGGCTGCTAAATTTAACGCTACTGGCTCAGTAGGCAACAGAAAGAGGGTGTATAAAAGAGACGAAGCGAGGAAAGTGGCTATCTTAGGTCACGTAGCCATGAATTCGACCCATAGTACTAGGAAATTGTCCAATGTGGCTAGTGTTTCTCGCACATCAATCATGGGAATTTTAAGAAAACATAAGTTTCATCCTTTTAAGATGCGATTGGTTCAGGAACTGAATGAGTATGATTTTGATCGCCTACTTGTTCTGTGAAGTGGTCAGTGAAAATATTAACAATAATCTAAACTACATGTTCAATATCTGTTTTTCAGATGAATGTTCATTTTAACTTAACGACACTGTAAACAGGCATAACTGTCGGTACTGTTTAGATGAAAATCCAAGATTATTTCGAGAACAGCCTACTCAGCATCGCCAAAAGTTAAATGTTTGAGCGGGTATTTATGAAAATCACATCATCGGCCCTTTTTTTTATACCCGGTAATAACGCTGGCCAAATTCATTTAGAAATATTACAAAATGCCAGGTATCTAGCATTCGTGCAAGTATTGGAGAATGAAGAAGACCATAAAACGAACATTTTTCAACAAAATGGCGCACCATCTGATTTCGTTCAACTTGTGCGTCAATTCTTAGCTAAAAATTTTGCTCAGGCATGGATGGAAACAAGCGAACATATTGAGTGGCCCCCAGATAACCCGATCTGGCGCGACTTGGACTGTGGGGTCACCTGCATTCTGAGATATATATATATATATATATATATATATATATATATATATATATATATATATATATATATATATATATATATATATATATATATATATATATATATATATTCTTCTGAAAAGAGAGGATTTACAAATATTTGAATAATTGTATATACAATAAATGCTGAGTAATGTACGTGAACGATTCGAGCTAAACTTATTTTTTTGCATGGAAAGTAATAGTGCCATTTTCAGCACTTAATAAACTTATCACAAAAGTATCTTCATCTTCTAAAACACCATTCACATCTCAAATTTCTACTGTTCTATTTTTTTGCACTAATACTTGAATAGCTCAGAGCGATAGATAGTCTCCTCTATTTTCTATTTTTCAGTAGCTTACTCTATATCTTCTACAGTTTTCAATCAAAAATGATAATTCGTTCACGGGGATGCAGACAAAGATAATACCTTTCTTTCGAGGTATCACTCGACCCATCTATCGTCTTCCACATTTTCAAGGGTTGTAACCCCTGGTTCAGGGGTTGAAATTCGAGATGAGGATGGTACTCGATGATGACTGCCATTGATCAGCATGGACCTGTTCTATTGTACTTCACTGTAACTTGAATAGTCTCAGGGAAATAGTCTTACCTATCTTTCAGTTGCTCACCCTGTATCTTTTACAGTTTTCAATTGAAAATGGAAATTCGTTCAAGGCAATATAGACAAAAATACCACCTTTCTCTAGCTTTCTCTAGAGTCATCACCCTACCCATCTTCTCTATTCAAAATCATCATGGATTGCAACCCCGCTTAGGATGTAGATATTTCTGGCAAGTTTTGTACCCCAAAAGATGTCCCCCTTGAAACAAGAATTGACCTGCTTTTGAGTTTTGATCAAAAATCAAAATCTTGTAGATATAGCCTCTGTGTAGTTTCGTTGAAGCACCCTGTATATATATATATATATATATATATATATATATATATATATATATATATATATATATATATATATATATATATATATATATATATATATATATATATATACTATTTAGTTTCGTTGAAGCACCTGTATATATATATATATATATATATGATGGTGTTGCATTCTCCATATATATATATATATATATATATATATATATATATATATATATATATATATATATATATATATATATATATATATATATATATATATATATATATATATATATATATATATATATATATATATATATATATATATATATATATATATATATATATATATATATATATATATATATATATATATATATATATATATATATATATATATATATATATATATATGGTGTTTGCATTCTATGGCTGACTGAATTTATAAGGGCTTTTAATCAACCATTAAAAACTGAAAATAGCACAAAAAAGAGATATCATTTTGAAATATTTTGGAAATGATTCTTAATGGTAGACTGAAAGCATGCTAAAAACTTCAATTTATTGCTACCCAGAAAACTGGGTTGAAAAATACAAAAAAATGAGATATCATTATAAAATTTCTGCAAATAATTCTCAACTGAATGTATGCTGAAAATTTTAATTCCTTGCTAAGGGAAAAAGAGATTGAATCAACACATGAAATTAAAAAAATTCGAAAAAATAAGATATCACTTCAACTTCTGCAAATGATTCACAACGGTAGACTAAATTATGATTCACAACGGTAGATTGAATTAATGCTGAACATTTCAATTCCTTGCTATGGTGATAAGGGGGTTGAACCAACCCCTGAGTATTGAGAGCAATTCAGTCTACCATAGACAAATTTTTGGAATTATATCTCAGTTCTTTGAATTTTTCTTATCATCAGTTGTTGATACAACCCTCTTATCCTCGTAGCAAGGAATTGAAAATTTTTGCATATATTCAGTCCATTAAGAATTATTTGTACAAGTCTTTGAATGAAATCTCATTATTTTCTATTTATCTCAATTTTCAGCTGTTGATTCAACCCCTTCATCTCTGCATCAAGGAATTGAAATTTCCATCATACATTCTGTTTACCATTGAGAATTATTTGCAGAAGTTTTCAAAATGATATCTCTTTGTATTGTATTATCTTCAATGTTCAGGTGTTGTTTCAACTCCCTTATCCCCGTAGCAAGGAATTGATATTTCCAGTATACATTCAGTTTACCATTGAGAATTATTTGCTGAAGTTTTCAAATGGATATCTCATTGTATTGTATTAATTTCAATGTTCAGGTGTTGTTTCAACTCCCTTATCCCAGTAGCAAGGAATTGAAATTTTCAGAATAAGTTCAGTCTTCCATTGAAAATTATTTGCAGAAATTTTTTAAATGATTTTTTGAATTTTTCTCAATCTTCAGGGATTGATTCAACACAATTACTCCTGCAGAAAGAATTATTGAAATTATAAGCATAAGTTCAGTCTACCATTGAAAATTATGTGCAGAAGTTTTCAGAATGCTAGGTCATGTTTTGTATTTTTTAATTCCCAGGGGCTGATACAACCCTCTCGTCCCTGTAGTAAGGAATTTCAGCATACATTCAGTCCACCATTGATAATTATTTGCAGAAACTTCTGAAATGGTATCTCATTTTTTTGTATTATCCTCAATTTTCAGGGGTTGATTCAAGCCCCTTTTCCCCGTAGCAAGGAATTGAAAATTCCAGCATAGATTCAGCCTATAGTTGAGAATTACCTGCAGGATCATAATGATATCCCATTCTTTTGTACTCCTCTCAATCTTCAGCTGTTGATTCAACCCCCCTTTTCCGCGTAGCAAAACATTGAAATTTTCAGAATACATTCAGTATACCATAGAGGACTATCTTCCGGAGTTTTTAAAATGATTTCACATTTATTATTATATTTCAATTTTCAGGGGCAGATTCAACCCCTTATCCCGTAGCGACGATTTGGAAATTGCAGTATACATTCAGTCAACTAATGAAAATTATTTGCAGAAGTGTTCGAAATGATAAATAATTTTTTGTATTATCCTCAATTTTCAGGGGTTGATTCAACCCTCTTATCCCCGTAGCAAAGAAATGAAATTTTCAGCATTAATTCAGTCAGCCATAAAGAATTATTTGCAAATAATCCAGAAATGATATTTCGATTTCTGCGTTCTTCAAATTCCACGGGAATTGATTGAACCGCATCTAGAAACTATCAAAAAGTTTCTTGTTCACAGCATGACGCAATTCAGTAATGAAGAGAGTTAAGATGGCATTTATGAATTCAGTACCAATTATTTTAGGATTTTCTTCTATGCTTTTATATTTTTCCATGTTTGTAATATACGTTAACTAAGATAATTAATTCTGTTTCTTATTTTCGAGATTAATTGAAGTTCAAAGTATTACTTCAATATAGTCCTCACCATGATTATATATGAAAAATCGATAATACAATACCTCTCAACTATTTCAATTAACACCACTGAATGATCCATTGGTGCGTTTTCGTCATTTTACCTGCTATCTTTCACCAGCTAACTGAACGCCAGTTTATATTCACGAAACGAATGGAATTCTGGTTGAACTCTGAACATTATGAAACAATTAAGACTAGGAACACAGCAAATTTTCGAGAGAAGCAGAAGGGATAGTAAATATTTTGAAAAAATTGAAAAAATATCACATAACCTGACAATCCGACTAGAAACAATTATACTAACGTAAAAAATTGAAGCAAGTGTGAAAAATAACAATAATCTTCAAATTTCACTATGCCCTCCATCAGAATCAACACATTTTCTGGACGAGTCAAGAGGTAGTTGAAAGATTTTCTGAAAACGTCAGACCAAGTTCGTACTTCATAGCAAGCTTCACGAATTCTGTCTCCCAATTGCTGACACAAATTATTTATTTCCTCCTTAGAAACTAGATCCCTTAAGTATCCCCTTAAAAATTGAACTAGGACCAATCAATTGATCTCTTTGTAGGACACGATGTATTCAATGAAAATCATTGCTGTTTTATGGATTCTTCCATGAAAACATCAGAAAGCTTGAAAACTTCGTCCCTTAGGAATCTCAGATCTGTGTTATATCTGTCAGATCAACTGGTAGATCAGAATTTATTTCTATTGCTTCTTCTTCGTTTTTTTTCAGAGTATGTTCAGAAATTGAAAATGCCGATTCGTTTCTCGAACGACAAATAGGCAAATACTATATTCGTTTATAGGTATTGTAATGATAATCGAAGAGCTGCTGCAAGTAAATTCAGGAGAAGGTACCTAAACAGCAGAACGCCCAATCATACGTTCTTTTCTGTATTCAGATACTGCAGAGAACATGGAAGATGCTCTTTTGGGTAACGAAATTAATCTAGCAGTAGTAATAAGCACAGGAATTGTGGCTAGAAGAATGGAAGTACCTCAAAATCGAGAATGCAAAACATTCCTTCCGTTCCATTTTCAACAGGTTCAACGTTTAGAATTAGCAGACCATTCTCCACGAGTTCAATTTTGTACGTGGTTATTAGGTATTATAAGTGCATTCCTCAAAATTGTTTGCATTGACGAGGCGCAATTTACTCGTGATTATTAATCTGAAGAATTCGCACGTGTGGACAGCACCCGCACGCGCGTCTAAGCTGTCAAAAATTCCCAAAAACGGTTTTCATTGAATACGTGGTACGCCCTATTAAGGAACCAATTAATTAGTCCACATTTCTTGAAAGGAACTCTAACCAACGTGATTTTATTAGTTTCCTTCGAAATGATCTACCTATTCTCATAGAAAATATTGCGGATAGGAGGGGTTAGGTACTACATCTCTTTATGGCTGACCAGTGAGGAATTTCCTGAATGAAAGATTCCCAAATCATTAGGTTGGCCGAGGAGGTCCGATATATTGGCCAGCCAGGATCTGAATTCATTTTTTATGGGATACCTAGAGGATTTAAATTATAAGGTGCGAAATCGGCCTAGGGTTATCAGGAAATCAATTAACCACCACTTGATTCTGATCAGAAAAAGCGAATATAAAGTTATACACGAATGACATATTGATTTCTCCTCCGATAAATGTAAATTCTACATGGAATGACCGTCAATTGTTTATTTTTTTGCGAATTCATAAGATAGTCGAAAAAAGCCAGAAGGTAACATTCCCTGTGCTTCGACACCAGATTTTCACTTCGACCCTGCATATTTTCAAAGCAGACCTTTCTAGTCGATTCTCATGAGGATGTTTCTTTCCTAGTAAACATGGTCTATGCTAAAAACTCAATATACAGGGTGATATTTCTGCCTGAACACTAAGAATGAGGATGTTACAGTCTGGTCGTGGAAATTCCGGACTTTTTTGCGACAATATTTTTGATACAATTAATGCCAATATCTTGAAAATCGTTCCATTCCACTGAAAAATCTTAGTCGAACTTAAGGTTTCTCTTTACTCGTCCCATCTAACAGCATCCACCGTAGTAAGTATGTTGAGTTCACCACAAAATTGTCGCATCACCTGGACTTCTGAATTCCACAATCAATTACGCAGCTCGATCGCAGTTTCTTTGTCAACATATGTTTTTGGACATATGAGGAGAAAAAAATCTTATCTATGTAGTAATATTTGTTTTTATATGATCTCAAACACGTCTGAATCAAGAATGAGTTCATTTGACTATCAGTATTCATTCAATTTTTCTTCAGTTTCCCCGCTGAATTAATGTCTTCTGTGTTTCTTGTTGATTTTCGAATCTTTGAATTTTTGTAATGGCTGCTGAACATCCCGGGCGCTATTATAGTGATCATGAAGTGGTAAGAATTGTAACACTTCTAGAGGAGGGGCGAAGCCAACGTTACGTGGCTAACTTGTTGAATATTAACCAAAGCACTATGTCAAGAGCAATTGATCGGTACCACGAAACATAGGAATATGGAAGAAGGACCAGACCGGGAAGAAATCCGATAATAACACAAGTTGATGATCGTTGGCTTCGTTTGACTGCATGAAAAGTTCGACACTGTACGGCAAGAATGCTACAAAATGAATCTGCACTTTCCAGAAATGTGCATATTTCATTGCAAACTGTTAGGAATAGGCTAGGAGAAGATGATATCGAACCAAGGCTGGCTTCTACCGGTCCTTGTCTCATCAGATCGTTGGCTTCGTTTAACTACACTAAGAGTTCGGCACTGTACGGCTAGAATGCTACAGAATGAATTTGCACTTTCCATAAATGTGCATATTTCATTGCAAACTGTTAGGAACAGGCTCAGAGAAGACGATATCAAAGTGGCTTTTACAGGCCCGCGTCTCACTACAGAGCATCTAGTTGCAAGACTTCAGTTTGCGAGGGAACATACAAATTGGGGTATTTCAGCTCTTTTCCGACGAGTCCAGGTTCTGTCTAGTATCAAATGATAGACGAATGCCTGTATACAAACGACCTGGGGAATGGTATCAGCAATGCAATAGCTGGCAAGGGGCTCAGTAGTGTTGTGGGGAGGCATTTCTCTCCATGGTCAAACTGAGTGAGTCCTAGTGATTAATGGAAGAATAACAGCGGTCAAATACATCGCAGATATCCTTGAACCCCATGTTGTACCCTTTGGCCTATTGATTGGCCAAAACTTCATTTATATGCATGATAATGCTCAACCTCGTGCAGCTAGAGTAGTTACAGAATTTCTGCGAAATACCGAAATTGATATTTCAAATTGGCCAGCCAGAAGTCCCGACTTGAATCCCATAGAACATGTTTGGGACAACATGGGGTGGCAAATTCAGCAACGTAGGAACACTCCAAGAACTAGAAAATCTACTTCCTGAAATTTGGAATTCAGTGACTCAAGAATACATCCAAAATTTGTTTGAGGGGCTTCCGAGAAGTGTACACTCGATTTTGATTTAGATGATTGATAATCATTCGAAGCTAGTTGATTGGTCTCTTCGCGAATGTTTGAAGATGGTAGAATTTTTCAATTCTCCATTAACTAGAAAATTGTTGATATTTTCTCATCATAAACTCATCTCTTTTGAATGATATCTTCTTATTTTACACTTCTAAAAGTAAGCAAGCGACTCTTGAATGACCAACCGTCTATATAGTAAAAGAAGGATGATGCGACAATTTTAGGGAGTGTATATATATATATATATATATATATATATATATATATATATATATATATATATATATATATATATATATATATATTGAGATGAATGATGCAAATTCACATTGTTGAAATGATAATTACCTCTCCATTGATCAAAGGCATATATTTATCGAAATCCTGTACTCTTAGCTCTGGCCCTATTCTCTGTTCATCCATCAAAGCATTTATTTGTATCTTGTAATTCCATATTATCTCTTCCGCAATTGTAGGCTAAAACAAGATATTGTTTATAAATTTCAGAGATGGATTAAATTGTCACCCTAATAGCTATTTTTTTTTGGTGGAATAATGAGTTACGAGTTAACAACAAAGATTCTGATAGAACGTTTTGTTCACAACTCACTCACTGACTAGCTGTTGCTGATATATCAGCTACGAATGAGACAGAGTTTTATGTATGGTTCCCCGTATATTCTTTTTTTCTCCTTATACTTTGACATTATGGTATAATCTGTATTCTTCTCTTCTGGCATTACAGCCCTTGGTGTACCGAAGCCGTCCTCAGTACGCATCTCCAGAAAAGCCGCCAACCTCTCACTCCCAACTCCTTAGCATCCCCTTCGACGTTGTCCAGAAACCGGATCTTAGGTCGTCCTCGTTTACCTGCTTTATGGTGCCACTTTGGTTGGATCGGGTTCAGCCATTCTCACCACGTGACCCGCCCATCTCAACCTACCGATTTCAATCACCTTCACAATATCTGGTTTTCAGTATATTTCCTAGATTTCGTGGTTAAATCTTCGTCACCACACGCCGTTGTCTTCCTCTGCCCCATAGATTTGCCTTAGAACTTTTCTCTCAAAACTTTCTAATGCTTGCTGATATTTTTTTGGCGAGAGTCCACGTCTCTGATCCGTAAGTTAATACAGGCCTAATGACTGTTCTATATAACTTGCATTTGGTCGGCCTTGAAATGTTCCGAGATCTTATTTGTGGCATAAGATAGAAGTTGCATCTAGAGGCTGATAGAATTCTACGTTTTATTTCGGCCGACGTGTTGTTATCGCTTGTAACAACGGAACCAAGATAAGTGAATTCATCTACGATTTCAATCGTGTCCATATCTATATTTATATTTATTTGTTGTAATCCACGAGGTCTAGGGGCAGGAGCTACAACCATATATTTGGTTTTTTCTGTATTTATTTGCAGGCCCATTGTTAGGGCAGCATTTTTCAGGGATGTGTATGCCACCTTAACACCTGTCTCCGACCTGCTTATGATATCAATGATATCGGCATATGCAAGTATTTCTTCCGATTTGTTGTATATTGTTGCAATTGTGTTTATACCTGACAATCTGACGAATCTCTCAAGTGCAATATTGAATAGCACGCAGGAAAGAGAGTCACCCTGCCTGAGGCCATTATACGTCACAAATGTTTCTCACAGCTCGTTACCTACCCTGACTCTGCACTCTACCCTGCCCATGGTAAGCTCTATAAGTTTCACCAAGTGTGATGGTATCTGAAACTCCCTCATGATTGCATATAGTTCCTGCCTCTTTATGGAGTCGTAATCCGTTTTGAAATCCACAAAAATATAGTGTGTTCAACACCATACTCAAGTGATTTTTCAAGTATTTGTCGTAGAGTAGAGATTTGATCTATTTTTGATCTCCCACCTGTGAAGCAAATTTGGTACTTTCCTACTATTATGTCGGCATGCGGTCGTGAGCGGTCACACACGAGTTTGGCAAAGATATCATATGCTGTGTTGAGAAGTGTGATACCGCGGTAGTTTGTGCATATATCTCCTATTTCACGTATGGTTGAAATGATTCCTAGACTCCATTCATCAGACAGTTCTCTCTTTTTCCAAATTTTCACTATCAGCTTGTGCACTGACTGAATCAGTTCCTCTCCTCCAGATTCGAACACTTCTGAAGGTAGGCTGTTGCTTCCTGGTCTTTTATTGTTAGGCGAATTTTTGATTTCCTCTTTCAATTCTTGCAGATTACGAAGCTCCAATTGATCCTCCCTTTCATGATTTCCTTCTGCCCTACATTTCTCTTCATCACCGTTGGTTGGCTGCCCCGAGCCAACTATGCCTTGAAAATGCTCTATCCATCTTTGTAAGACGTCTTTTTTGGAGGTGAGTAAATCTCCATTCTTGTTTCTACATTGGCTCATTTGGGGCTTATAAATTTTTCTTGTTTTATTGACTTTCCTATAAAATGTCCTGAATTCTTGATTTCTGTTAGTTTTTTCTGTCATCGAACTGTGTATTGAGCCATTCTCTCTTTTTCTGTTTATAAACTCGCTTCTCCTCTCTTCGCATGTCCCTATACCTTTCTGTCGTTATTCTCGTTTTTCGCGTTTGCATCTTCTTGCAAACCTCATTCTTTCTCTCTGTTACTATCTGGCAGTCTTCAATGAACCGTTGATCTTTTTGTCTTCGTATTACCCGTGCCCACTATTTCTTTCGTCATTGACTCGATTGTGTCTCAGGTTTCTTCCCAGTAGGTATTTACATGTGGTGATATCTTATTCGTATTCTCATTGATATTTTGTATTCTCTTGTTCATATTCTCTTCGAAATCAGCCCTTATCTGTGGGTTCTCCAAACTTCTCATGTTTTATTTCTTCCCTTCTGTCTTACTTAGGTTCTTGGAATTCAAAATACGGGCTCTAAGAGTTTGTTTCACTAAATAATGGTTTGAGTCAATATTAGCCTCTCAATAGCTTTTACAGTCCATTATATCCGTTCCATGTCGCGAGTCTATTAAGACATGGTCAATTTGGTTCTGCGTTAATCCGTCTGGGGATGCATGTCACCTTGTGAATATTTTTATGTTGGAACCACGTGCTCGCCATAGTGATGCTGACGAATGCTGCGAAGTTGACTGGGCGCTCCCCGTTGTCGTTGCAAATGTTATGGGCACAATATTTTCTAATTGTTGGGTAGAAAAAGGGCTCCTTACCCACCTTCGCATTCATATCTCCCAGCACTACTTGGATATCGTTTCGGGGGCCCTTTCAAGTTCTTCTTAGAATCTGTCTTTTTCTTAGTCTGGTTTATCTTCAGTTGGTGCATGAGCATAAATAAAAGAGTAATCGAAAAACTTCCCCCGTATGCAGAGTCTATGATTTATTGCTTCAAATCCTATCACTTGTTCTCTCACTCTTTCGTTCACCACAAAACCCACACCTTCAGTATGTACATCATTTCTGCAGCTGTAATATATGTTGTGTGAGTTTTTTTCGACTACTCATGTTTCTACCTAGCGCAGTTCCTGAAGGGAGTCGGTATTCCTCTAACTTTTTTTATTCAGATAAATGAATTATTTTGAATATGGTAAACTATTGATCATCTCTTTTCATCCTTTTCATCAATACATTGGAAAATGAACACAAAAATGATGAATGTTTTTTCACTCATATTCCATTAACATACAACAGCAATATATAATTTCTATTAATTTTAGATTTATTCTAGGAAATATGTAACATAAGTGGCAACTAAAGAGGATCATGTTTTCTCAGAAATAATCTGAACTTGTTTGAAATCTCTAAATACTGTTATAACTGTGTAGAATATTTTCAAAATATATCCAGAAAACATAGAAAATAATAAATATTCCGGTGAGAGTAGGTTTTAGGCGAGCAGTACAGTATTTGTATCTAGAGCTATTGAGAATAGAAATAGGATCATACCTATCACAAAATTTATGGACAAGTAGATCTATGCTCTTCATCAAAGCGTAACAACTTCAAACTCTCATAACATTCTCCAAAATAATAAGTTAATCGCATGTGATAGATTCTTCATAATGCCTCAAGTTTTTTCTAGAAGGTACGACGATGCCCATTTCCAGAACAACTAACTTGATTATATAGGTATTTATTAAGAAGATTGCTTGAAGTAATGCAAAAAAGTTAGTAGTTGGAATGTGTTCTTGTAACTTTTACAAATTTATAGCTAATAAATGTTATCTAATTTTATCCGGTTGTATGTCTCTAAGGCAAAAAGCCATTTTCAGCAATTGAAAAAAAAATAGTTCAACTGAATCTTTTTGAGCTTCAATAAATGGAAATCGTTTATTTAGTGTGTTCAAATGTTATTGTATGTGCAAAAATGACGTAAATCGGAGAGCCGAAATTATACCAATTTCTTAAGGAGAGTAATCGAAAAATGAAAAAGTAGAACCTCTAATGAGGTCTCTTATAAGAGATGAAACTGTTATTGATGAAGACTCAAAAAACGCTATTGAAATATACGTTCACAATTGTATTACCCAAAGAAAATTCCCGACTTGGAAAAAGCAGACGCAATAATCAAGCGAAGCTCGATATGTCGGATAACTCATCCAAAAATTCAGAAGAATGTATTCCATGATATTCAAAAGTTAAATGAAATCTTTCTATATCATGTTATTGCTCATGTTCAAATTTTGATTTGAATTAATTTTCTGATGTAGGTAGTAGCTCTTATGTTACAGTTTGTTTGAATGAATTAAAAATTTCACAAATTCATGACAATGACAAATTACTGAGTCTGAAATCGTGCGGATAAGTTGCCATTCACCGAAATGAGTTTGGTTAGATTTCTGCTACAAATTTGTACTGTTTTTTTTCTCAGTCGAAACCAGAAATCATCTATCTCATAGTAAAATCAAAAAACCTTTTGGTCCTTCATTTTAGGTCTCGTATTGCATTTAAACAATTTTTACGACTCTACCAATTCCAAACAAACATTTATAATAGTCGTACATAACTACACCAACCGAATTCATTCAATAGATTGGATTAGAAGGATGATAAGCAGTTTTCTCCTTTTCTACAACAAAAATATCATACGAGAATGAGGACGGAAGTTAACTTTATTCAATTTTTCTCATATTGTTAGCCAACAAACATTAGAAAACAAGATAAATCATAATAAGATTCAGTTTTGTATATTATGGCAAATTCTGAAGGCAAAAATGAATATCCAATAGAAAAGGAATTAGATAGTGTTCATTTGATTAAGTCAGAAAATTACAAACCTTGAGAAATGTAACCTCTTGCTGATAATCAATATAGAGTTTAGTCTCCAATCTCTCAATCGTAAGCACTGTATCCACTAAATGGTCCAAAACACCAATGATAGCTTCCTTAAAACTCCGAAAAGATGGTTCGAATGCCAAGAGATTTATCTGCTGCACTAAGTGAATCTCAAAACCTTTATTTGAGTACTGAAAAATAATTTTAATTAATCATTTTCGAATAAAATGTCATCAAGAATCGGAAAAACAATGTGTTAAACATTGAAACTTTCTGTTATCGTATATTGAATCCTGAAATTTATTCATTTACCAGAATGGGAACACCAACAGG
This sequence comes from Cryptolaemus montrouzieri, assembly GCA_013387265.2. Taxonomy (NCBI): domain Eukaryota; kingdom Metazoa; phylum Arthropoda; class Insecta; order Coleoptera; family Coccinellidae; genus Cryptolaemus; species Cryptolaemus montrouzieri. The sequence continues at coordinate 45,915,037 of JABFTP020000144.1, forward strand.
TGATTTAACACCCAAAACTGTATTCACAAATTAGTATGAAGTGTTAAACTGAATAATCAAAATAATTTTTATATACGAATACATACACCACATATACAATATAAACAGAAATTTATTGAAATTTTCTAAATCCAACTTAAATGAATAATAAGTATAAATACCCAAAATCAATTATATTAATCAACAATTAACAAGTCAATGCTGATCACGAAACAATAAGCGCTTTAATTGATTTTTGAATAACTCCCTTTTCATCCCTAAGAAATCAATCTCGCTCTAATAATCGTTATACGAATATAGCATTCTCCGCAAGGGAGAATTTTGAACACTCTTCGTATTCACAAAACTTTAATAGAACAAACTCTGTTGTCTAAAACGTCTTTGAGGAACATAGGAATTCACACTTTGGGGGACATCCATTGATTCAAAGAAACCATTCAGAAGTTTGAACAGAAACAATACATCATTAAGTATTCCACGATTCTCCAAACTCAACAAATTGAAGTGTTCAAGACGTATGACATAATTTCCGGATTTCGCGAATTTAGCCGAAATTTGCGCTTGAAACTAAGAAATCTCATGAACCGCTTCTGAACAGCCTCAAACCGGTGGATATAGATTTTATAATGAGGATTCCAAATACAGGATGCAAAGTTCAGCCTGGAGCAGATAAATGCATTATACAGGGACACAAGAGCTCTCTGATCACCAAAGTACCTACACTGTTTGGTTATATATCCCAACATTTTATTAATCTGGTTAACAAGATACTCAATATGGACGCTGAACGTGAGTTTCATATCGAATATTATGCCGAGATCTCTAATTTGATGCACTCTAGATAGTTGTGTGGTAGCAATTTGATAGAGATAATTTATGACATTTTTGTTTCGAGTAAAAGATATCACGCGACACTTGGCTAAATTTAGGAACAAATTGTCATTTTTACAGAAACCATCCAGGCAGTCAAGTTCACGTTGGACTAATAAACAGTCTTGAATATTTTTGATCTGATGGAAAAACTTGAAATCATCCGCAAAGAGAAGAAAACTACAGTAGACAAAGCAATTTGAGATCTTGTTCATGTAAATCAGAAAGAGTATGGTCCCAAATGGGATCCTTGGGGAACTCCAAAAGTGATAAAAAACGACTCAGATCTGAAACCCTCAACAACAACATACTAAGATCTATCAGATAAATAAGATGCAAACCATACCAGAATAGAACCACCCACACCCACCTCAGCAAGAGCTAATACCTGATGATCAATACTCAATTTATCGAATGCCCTGATAAAGTCAGTATAGATAGTGTCTACCTGAATGCGATTGTTAAAGGAACCATGCAAAAATTGCAGAAAGCACATCAAATTTGTCTCAACGGATCTGCCCTTGAAAAACTCTTGTTTGTATAATCTGTGTTTTTACTAGATGGAATAGATGAGTTTGCACGAGAGACTCGAAGACTTTTTCGAATATGCAGAGTTCACTGAAAAGTCTATAGTTTTTGACCAAGTTTTTGTTATCACTCTTGAAAATTGGTAGAACCTTCCACTTCTCAGGAATTATCCCCGAGAGTAGTAATTTGTTAAAACTCAAGGTGAGAGGAATTTTTAGTGACGAAGCACATGCTTGTACAAAATGAGAAGGGATTTCATCATTATAGCTCATTGAGCTTGAAATATTTTGACTTCTATTTTTCGTACTAACAAAACTAAAAAGCCTTCTTGGATTCACTGCCAATTCGGATTGGAACAATTGTGCATACTTTTTTAAAATCCAAATTGATTAGCTCTTTAGACTTTGTGCGAAGTAGCTTGAACTCTAGAAAGTCTCCAGTGCCTTCATGAATCTTCCATCTTGTATGTATCCTGTTCTTACGCTTTATAACTTGTATAGTCTCACGAAAATGAAAGATAGGAAACTTGTTGTGAATTTTTGTCTTAGGTACACTTTTACCGATTATCGCAGTCAAATGCCGATAAAACATCTCAACGTCATCGTTAACATCATGGCTTCTCAGAAGATCGGCCCAAAGAATATGGGATATATTATAGTTCATCTTACTATAATCAGCTTCATTGAAATTTCTGAAAAATTTTATGTCACTAAGAAGACTTTTTTGGTCATTCAATGAAAATTTAAACTCGAGAGTTGGATGAAGCTTATCCTCACGAACCAGTGGATTATCACATCCGACTACATCATCAATTTTGTAGTATTGCTCAAAACTAGATCCAAAATTCTACCGTTACAGTTGAGTTGAATTGCATCAATTCTAAATAAGAAAAAGTATCTATTAAGTCCTCATACCTCGCTTCGACATTCGAAGCATCGAAAAATGAACCCGAGTCACTCAACGCCCACGACACAGCTGAACAATTGAAATCACTCATTAAAAGTGTATTATGATTTTCAATATTATTTTTGATTGAGTTTAATTTAGTATTAAAATAGGCAAAAGCAGTCTTATCCCCAGGGGGCAAATACACGCATCCCAGAAAAAGCACTTCAGTATCGATGAAAACTCGAATCCAGAGATCCTCACCCTCACTTTTGAAATCTTCTACGAGAGACGGCCTCAAATCTTTACGAACAACGATGAGAACACCACCTCCATCACTTTCTATGCTCGCAGATATATATATATATATATATATATATATATATATATATATATATATATATATATATATATATATATATATTTGTATATCAAAATTAGAACAATCTGTGTCCTGAAAATTAAACGTTTATGAAAAGTCATCTTGAAATAGTGCGTTCTGACTATTATAGTTCTGTTACAATGAGAAAACCACCTGTATATTGATTATTATATACACACAACTCGTGTAGGATTCACGATAAAGCGCAAAAGGCTCTTACTCAAGCTCGGATGTCGAAATAAAGTGGGTCAGTACGTTAATTTAGAACAGTACTATGTCATTTTATCTTGTATCTGTTATCTGTTATTTCACATGAATTGGGTGATTTGGATATGACAAATATGTAAAACAAATTTTAATTCAATTCCTTCATACGTTAATGAAAAATAGTGATCCTTCGAAAATTGAAAAAACATTATTCGAACTTGATTCAAGGAATAAAAAGAATTTTATTGATGCTTAAAAAATTCGAGCAGGATATATGTAAGGAGAGGTTAGGTTAGGTTAGAGAGGTTATTGTGAGCTAAAAAAAGGAATTGAAAAATTGAAATTCACCTAGAAACAAATCTACACCCCAGAGCTAAACTATATCAAGTCCACACACTTGATGTCACAGGAGGCGCATTTAAAGTTTTTAATAACTTAACACTCTGTAGATCAAAATCAAAGGGTTCTTATGAATTTCCTATGAAACCGTTTTTCCATAGTAGGAAACTGGAGTTATCTATATGAATTGGTGTTGGATCTTTTACAAAAACTGTTTTCGTGTTGGAACATCCCAGGAAATATTTTCTGAAGCTCGTTTTTCAAACTTGATGAAGAAGTACAGAGTATATGTTTTTGCTGGGATGACATATACATTTCTAAATTCTATAAATAACTCGTACGAAATATGAATCAGCCAAATAATCATGTTGAATAAATGAGAAGTAAATGCAATAATAAGAATAAAAATGTAAATAGGTATGACTTTTTAAGTCAACCTCTTAGTTATGACAAGAACAGCATTGGTGAAGATATTAGGGAGAGTACGTAAGTGTCCAGTCAACACCTTCAGCTGCATAGAGAAATTTGAATAGATACCTTAACGTGTTTGGTGACTCATCAAATATCTAGATTCAGTTTTCGGGCATTAAATATGTAGATGATACTGCATACTGCATTCTGCTCAGGCTAATAGAATTGAGCCGATAAAACAATAGTTTTTTCTCAGGTATCCTTGTGGAAAAGGGTGAATGTTGGACTCCTTCGGGAAAAAACCTCTCAGAAACAAGAGTTTTTATTCTCAGCAAAAAAGAAGTTTCTGCTCATTTGAGATTGCAGAGACTCGTACGGCCGAAAGCTACTAAACATATAAAATTACACAATTGTATATCCAAGATTTGAAACTGAATATTTATTTTAGGGAATTATTCATTCCAATTGTTATTGATTATACAAAATCAAAAACAAAAGTACATTTATTTAATTCAGTTTGCATTAGGTTAGTTTGGTAGAAAGACTGAAATAGTGAGAGCTAACCTTCTTTTCTATTATTTTCTTCCAGTCACGTATTAATGACATGTGTAAATTCAAAAAGACGAATTTGAGGTATTTCGCAGTTTTCTCACATGTAAGACCCTTGTTTCAGCCTTTGCGAACGTTATTGGCCTGTTGACAGCGGTATGAGTCGTTAAAAATAATGGTCAGCAAATGTACCTACTGTGTAGTGGGAATGACTGCTTTTAAAATTGAAACATTGTTTTTTAACTTATCGTCGAATTTTCCTGAAAATCGTTTGGGTAAGTTTCAGTCTTACCGACTTACATACAGAACGGCTCTGGAAATTATTTATCAATACAGAAGAACCAAAAATATAGTTTCAGGAATATCGTAGTAGAGGAAGCAGGAAGTGTTTTTTTTTTGGATTCAAGGGCGACTCCATAATGGATGTGCTGATAACTTCGAACGAAAAATAAGAGCTGACTAAATTTCCGATGAAAAGTATTGTCTTTATTTTTTGTGAAGGCCAATGTTCGCAGGGACAAGTTGAAAAAGAAAGAAATCAACGATTTTCCGAGCTCACCAATTTCTTGTTTTCAGAAATAAAAAAAATCTGGAGAAATAAACTGTTATACAAGACCAATGAACATTTTTCTTCACCTTTGATTTTTCGTTATAGCTTACTTCGCTCTCGAAGTATTTAATTCATAAGCTTTCTCGCGGACCTGATTTCACAAAATGAGAAATTGGCTCTCAACCCCCTCAAACCATCTAAGAACGAGAAAAGTAAACAGTGCCACTCCGGAAGTACTGACAAAAATGAAATCTTAAACAATTGCGTGTGTATTATTAAAATTGTCAGGATATTTTTTCTGAATCATTAGAGAATATTTTATTACAAAAATACTGAAATTGCAATCTATTGCTTAAAACGTAATTTTAAGAATATAAGTTTTGTAATGATTTCCCATTTAACTTTGAGTTTACCCTTAATCTCAATTTCACAATTTTCGAATATTTTATATATCTCATAACTTGTTTTTTTTTTGTATCTGCAACCGCTTTTGATGAAAACGTACCTCTTTGAAATAAGTCCTCAGAAGTTGATTGTAAAATGATTCGCGAAACTATTTACAAAGATTGGCAAGATTTAACGTTTTATTCCATAAAAACTGCTTTAGCAATTTTTTCGAGATACAGGGTATTTGAAAGTGGAAATTGTTTCTTTATCCATACCTCATGAAGTCAAGTTCAAGAAATCGCACTCGGGTACGAAATCTGGGTTACTCTTGGTGTCTGCATCATGAAAATGGACAAGTTTCTCATAGGATTATATCGGGTGTTACTTTTTCAAGGTAGACTTTACCTTTATACCTCGATATTTTTCAGTTCTTACCCAATAAGGTTGAGTGCATTTCTTGAGGAAAACTGTTTGAAAGAATGAGTTGAAATCATAATCCTCGCACCAGCGTCTTCGTGAAATGCTCGATAATCATATTTGACGTTAAATGATCGCGCAAGACATCAAAATAACCGATTGCTCTTGTTGTAACTGAAGTGATCTCAGTATCGCGAAGGCATTGAAACGTTGTTTCGAACACTTCCAGATTCGCCCCTCTATGCCGGTTTGGAAATCTCCTAGCTTATTTACAACTGGCTTTCCGTGAATTCCATTGAAAAATTAGTAATATATCTGCATATTCAGCGATGGAGGAAATTTTCGGCATTTTGGCATAGAAGCGAAAATTAAACTTTGTGAAGCAAAAAACGAATCGTGAATACCACCTTAATTTTCAAGATATTAGATTCTTACTAATTTCATACTGAACATTTCATGTTTATGTATGTATTGCCAGCAAAAAAATGATCAATCACAATCACTTAGTGCAACTAAAGAATACCGGATACAACCTGAGAAAAACCAGATCATCCACAATAACGGCAGTAATGCAGGTTCGAGTACAAGGCGATTAAAGAAATTACGATTTCCATTCGACATGCGAACGTTTAAGTGTGATGGTTGCGATGTCTATCATTTTACACGAGTGCGAAATTTCTTTTCGAAAGTTTAAGTTGGACGCAATGAATTCTGCGACTAAATAATCCATCAAGGTTATGAAATTCTACTGTTTCTGCTATTTACTGTTTATTGGGATAAGGCAAAAAAACTCGAGCATACAAGAAAATGATACACAATTTAGAGAAATATTTATTTTCTTGTGCACTCGGAACAAAATCGAGAAGTAGAAATTCGAATTTCCATTAATTTAATATTTGATACACACCTGTTCGATTAATTAAATTGAGTAATAAATTTAATCAATACATCAACATAGAGTTTCAACTTATCCTTGGAAACAATAATCCTCAAAAAATGCACTCAAATCATTATTTGTTGAGAACTGAAAAATATGGTGGTCTAAAGGCAAAGTCAATCTGGGAAAAGTAACAACCGATATATTCCTATGAGAAACTTGTCCATTTTCATGATGCAATTATCAAGAGTAACCCAGTTTTCGTACCCGAGTGCAATTTCTTGAAAATCATAAGGTATGAATGAAAAAACAATTTCCAATTTCAAATACTCTGTATCTCGAAGAAATTGCTTGAGCAGTTCTCATACAATAAAACCTTATAAGTTAAATCTTTCCAATATTCGAGAACAGTTTCGCGATTCATTTTTCAATCAAATTCTAATGATTTGTTTCAAAAAAGTACGTTTTCCCCAAGAACGGTAGAAGAAACAAAAGAAAACATGATACAAAAAATTTCCGAGAAGAAATGTATTATACGACTGCGTGATGTATCTATATATTCCTTTTACTTTATGCAGGCATATAAAAAATAAAGCTATTTTGTTCCAAATATATATATATATATATATATATATATATATATATATATATATATATATATATATATATATATATATATATATATATATATAGGGGATTTTACCCCGACGAGTTGCCCATATATCTGTACATGCAATCAAACTGATTTCATGAAAAATATAAATCCTCCACCATTGCCAGGCAAAGAATATGATCAAAACATATCCTGGAATAATTATATATTAGGATAACGTAAAATGTTATGAGAATATATCAATCTACCAGAATAAATACATACTATAGTATCATCAGACAATGATATGAATGTACCAACGAGTAGTGTCAGAGGCTTTCTCCCAGGAAAAATCTAGTTTACGGACCTTTGTCAAGCAACACTGAATGTTACTCATTAATAGTTTCCTTCGTGTGAAGTGGTGAACGAACAAATATAATATATATATATATATATATATATATATATATATATATATATATATATATATATATATATATATATGAATATATATATATATATATATATATATATATATCTCGATATATATATATATATATATTATACTTATATAGGTTTTAATTTGTATGATGAAACTGTTCTCGAATATTGGAAAGATTTAACTTATAAGAGATGTATGAGAACTGCTCAAGCAATTTCTTCGAGATACAGAGTATTTGAATTGGAAATTGTTTTTCATTCATACCTTATGATTTTCAAGAAATTGCACTCGGGTACGAAAACTGGGTTACTCTTGATAATTGCATCATGAAAATGGACAAGTTTCTCATAGGAATATATCGGTTGTTACTTTTCCCAGATTGACTTTGCCTTTAGACCACCATATTTTTCAGTTCTCAACAAATAATGATTTGAGTGCATTTTTTGAGGATTATTGTTTCCAAGGATAAGTTGAAACTCTATGTTGATGTATTGATTAAATTTATTACTCAATTTAATTAATCGAACAGGTGTGTATCAAATATTAAATTAATGGAAATTCGAATTTCTACTTCTCGATTTTGTTCCGAGTGCACAAGAAAATAAATATTTCTCTAAATTGTGTATCATTTTCTTGTATGCTCGAGTTTTTTTGCCTTATCCCAATAAACAGTAAATAGCAGAAACAGTAGAATTTCATAACCTTGATGGATTATTTAGTCGCAGAATTCATTGCGTCCAACTTAAACTTTCGAAAAGAAATTTCGCACTCGTGTAAAATGATAGACATCGCAACCATCACACTTAAACGTTCGCATGTCGAATGGAAATCGTAATTTCTTTAATCGCCTTGTACTCGAACCTGCATTACTGCCGTTATTGTGGATGATCTGGTTTTCTCAGGTTGTATCCGGTATTCTTTAGTTGCACTAAGTGATTGTGATTGATCATTTTTGCTGGCAATACATACATAAACATGAAATGTTCAGTATGAAATTAGTAAGAATCTAATATCTTGAAAATTAAGGTGGTATTCACGATTCGTTTTTGCTTCACAAAGTTTAATTTTCGCTTCTATGCCAAAATGCCGAAAATTTCTCCATCGCTGAATATGCAGATATATTACTAATTTTTCAATGGAATTCACGGAAAGCCAGTTGTAAATAAGCTAGAGATTTCCAAACCGGCATAGAGGGCGAATCTGGAAGTGTTCGAAACAACGTTTCAATGCCTTCGCGATACTGAGATCACTTCAGTTACAACAAGAGCAATCGGTTATTTTGATGTCTTGCGCGATCATTTAACGTCAAATATGATTATCGAGCATTTCACGAAGACGCTGGTGCGAGGATTATGATTTCAACTCATTCTTTCAAACAGTTTTCCTCAAGAAATGCACTCAACCTTATTGGGTAAGAACTGAAAAATATCGAGGTATAAAGGTAAAGTCTACCTTGAAAAGTAACACCCGATATAATCCTATGAGAAACTTGTCCATTTTCATGATGCAGACACCAAGAGTAACCCAGATTTCGTACCCGAGTGCGATTTCTTGAACTTGACTTCATGAGGTATGGATAAAGAAACAATTTCCACTTTCAAATACCCTGTATCTCGAAAAAATTGCTAAAGCAGTTTTTATGGAATAAAACGTTAAATCTTGCCAATCTTTGTAAATAGTTTCGCGAATCATTTTACAATCAACTTCTGAGGACTTATTTCAAAGAGGTACGTTTTCATCAAAAGCGGTTGCAGATACAAAAAAAAAACAAGTTATGAGATATATAAAATATTCGAAAATTGTGAAATTGAGATTAAGGGTAAACTCAAAGTTAAATGGGAAATCATTACAAAAACTTATATTCTTAAAATTACGTTTTAAGCAATAGATTGCAATTTCAGTATTTTGTAATAAAATATTCTCTAATGATTCAGAAAAATATCCTGACAATTTTAATAATACACACGCAATTGTTTAAGATTTCATTTTGTCAGTACTTCCGGAGTGGCACTGTTTACTTTTCTCGTTCTTAGATGGTTTGAGGGGGTTGAGAGCCAATTTCTCATTTTGTGAAATCAGGTCCGCGAGAAAGCTTATGAATTAAATACTTCGAGAGCGAAGTAAGCTATAACGAAAAATCAAAGGTGAAGAAAATGTTCATTGGTCTTGTATAACAGTTTATTTCTCCAGATTTTTTATTTCTGAAAACAAGAAATTGGTGAGCTCGGAAAATCGTTGATTTCTTTCTTTTTCAACTTGTCCCTGCGAACATTGGCCTTCACAAAAAATAAAGACAATACTTTTCATCGGAAATTTAGTCAGCTCTTATTTTTCGGACCTTTGTCAAGCAACACTGAATGTTACTCATTAATAGTTTCCTTCGTGTGAAGTGGTGAACGAACAAATAGAATATATATATATATATATATATATATATATATATATATATATATATATATATATATATATATATATATATATATATAGGGATTTTACCCCGACGAGTTGCCCATATATATGTACATGCAATCAAACTGATTCCATGGAAAAATATAAATCCACCACCCGGTAATTAATACCATTGCCAGGCAATGATTATAATAAAAACATAACCTGGAATAATTATATATTAGGATAACGTTGAATGTCATGAGAATGTATCAATCTACCAGAATATATACATACTATAGTATCATCAGACAATGATATCAATGTACCAACGAGTAGTGTCAGAGGCTTTCTCCCCGGAAAAATCGACAGAAGGTTTTAACCTGGAAAGAAGAGGCCTAGAGCACCAAATGCAACGGGAATATTTCGGTCGTTTTCAACCGTCGATGTGATTCACGGATTGGCAGAAGATGTTTCTCAAGTGTTGGAATTTTTTAACGTTCTCACATTCGTTTGCTTTTGTTCGTTGCTTTCTCGAAGTCCGGTAGCGGGTTCACTGTCTCGGTCCATAGAGAGCGACTCTCATACGTGTGGACGAGATGCATTTTTTCTGGAATCGTAAGGGTACATCGATGTAGCTGGTTAGAATGCGAAGAAGCGATATGCAACACTAATAGGGACCAAACTGCAGTCTTCCGCTTTGTTTCTCGGCATCCTGCTTTGTTGCATTAATTGGCTCCTAGGTGCTACGTGCATGGCGGGCAGATTTGAGAACTAGCTCTTGTCAGGAAGGATTATTCATTGATCTACGGATTTTTGAATAACTCTTCTTGTCTCAAGTTTACACATGTTGAACACTCGCTATGTTTTTAGCGGAAAATATTTGTAAGTAAAAAGTATGTGTATGAATTCCTTAAAAAATTGATCTTCTACCCACATAATATCCTTTGTTTAGTTATCGTGGTGAATTGAATGATTCATTTGGCTTGGTCTGTCATTGTACTTCGTAATTCTTATATCTATATAATTTCATTATAACACCATCTGATTACATCTCATGTGGCTCCTTTATCAAATTTTAAAATGTAAGAGAATATTTATATATATATATATATATATATATATATATATATATATATATATATATATATATATAACTGAATCTAGAGAAAAAGAGTTAATGAGCAAAGCGATATCAAGGAGTTGGAATAAATATATATATATATATATATATATATATATATATATATATATATATTTATTCGAACTCCTTGATGTCGCTTTGCATTAACTCTTTTTCCCTAGATTTAGTTTTGTAGCATATTCCTAAACTTTCTGTTGCTCCCCCTTCTGTGTCTTGCCAGATTAATTAGATCATCGAAATTCATTGTTTCGCCTATAGATATTCATTTTTTGATCTTGGTTCGTTTCTCCTTTATGAACAGATCTACAATCGTTGCAGGAAGCTAAACTGAAATTGTACATTTTTTTTTCGAGTGAAAGAGTCATTGAGAGTACTATATAGATTTCTATTGGTCTTTCGATTTTTGAATGCCACCTTTACATTATCATATATCCTAAAGAATATAGGTTACTCAAGACCAGGAGTTCTTGTACGTATGGTAGCGTAATATTAATCTCTTTTGTTTGATTTATTTCTACCCCATTGTTCCTGAAATGATTAATTTGTGGAAGTACGTTGTAGAAATATGTGTTCGTTATTGATTTTTATTAATTATTCTTTGTTAGAATGGTGACCAACTGGTTCAATGGTTCATTACTGGAATATGCAAATTAATAATTGATCTGGTCGTTTCCATTATTGTTCTCATTATTATGTTGACCATGATGGGTCTCAGGGGGCTTCCCAAAGGACATCCATGTTTTTGTTCGTAAAATTTCTCATCAAACTCAAAGTAATTTGAGTTGAACATGAACCTGATGATCTGGAAGAATGTCCATTTTGGCATGCTCGTGTATTTCTCTACGTGAACTTAATTTGGTCCAAAAACTCCACAACCATTTCCACAGTTATTTTGGTGTACAAAGATGTCTCTTTGTAGTTTATTTGACTATCAGTATTCATTCAATTTCTCTTCAGTTTTCACGTTAAGTTAATGCAAGTTTTCTGTGTTTCTTGTTGATTTTTGAATTTATTGTAATGGCTGCTAAACGTCCTGGACGCTATTTAAGTGATCATCAAGTGCTAAGAATTGTAACACTTCTAGGGGAGGGGCGAAGCCAACGTTACGTGGCTAACTTGTTGACTGTTAACCGAAGCGCTATTTCAAAAGCAATTAACCGGTACCACGAAATAGGGTAATATGGAACAAGGGCCGGACAGAGACGAAATCGGATAACAACACCAGTTGATGATCGTTGGCTTTGTTTAACTACACTAAAAGTTCGGCACTGTACGGCTAGAATGCTACAAAATGAATTTGCACTTTCCATAAATGTGCACATTTCATTGCAAACTGTTAGGAACAGGCTCAGAGAAGACGATATCAAAGTGGCTTCTACAGGCCCGCGTCTCACCAGACAGCATCTAGTTGCAAGACTTCAGTTTGCGAGGAAACATGCAAATTGGGGTATTCCAGAATGGTCGAATGTTCTCTTTTCCGACGAGTCCAGGTTCTGTCTAGTATCAAATGATAGACGCATGCCTGTATACAGACGACCTGGGGAACGGTGTCAGCAATGCAATATCCGGCAAACCGAACACTTTTGAGAGGGCTCAGTAATGGTGGGAGGAGGCATTTCTTTCCATGGTCGAACTAAGTTACTCCTAGTGAAGAATGGAAGAATGACAGCGGCCAGATACATCGCAGATATCCTTGAACCCCATGTTGTACAATTTGGTCCATTGTTTGGCGAAAACTTCAATTATATGCATGATAATGCTCGGTCTCATGCAGCTGGAGTAGTAACAGAATTTCTGCAAAATGCCGACATTAATATTTTATATTTCCGAGACGTATACTGGCAGTAATTAGGGCCCGGCGAGGAAACATTCGATTTTGAAAATGATTAGCAACCATTCGATGCTAGTTGATTGGTCTCTTCGCGAATGTTTGAAGATGGTAGAATTTTTTAAGTTTTCATTAACTCGAAAATTGTTGATATTTTCGCATCATAAAGTCATCTCTTTTGCATAATATCTTCTTATTTTACACTTCTGAATATTACCAAGCGACTCTTGAATGACCAACCTAAAAGTTTATATAGTGGGACATCTTTTAACACACGGTGATTTTATTTTACATTAACCCCTCTAAGCAGGGGTGCACAAAATTCAAATTTTTGAATGGGGAAGATGGGTTAAGTGATACCTCATTGCAGAGCTCTTTTGATTTTCAACACAAATGTGTAATTGTTTTTGAGTTTTGACATATTCGGAAGAAAAGATAGGCTGGTGCGTCAGAAGACCTATTTGATTTCACTTAGTCTCACGTTAGTCTATTGTGAATTTTCAGGAACGCTGAAACTGTGCGATTGTAAATTTGTAGTACGATTAAAATGGTGTATCCAGTAGAAGAACCAACAAAAATAGGGTGTATGAAGTAGACGAAGCGAGGAAGGTGGCAATCTTAGGTCATGTAACAATGGATCCGACCCTTAGTACTAGGAACTAGTCCAATGTGTCTGGTGTTTCCCGCACCACAATCATGAGAATATCAAGAAAACATAAGTTTCATCCTTTTGAGATACGATTAGTTCAGGAACTGAATGAGGATGATTTTGATCGCCAACTCATGTTCTGTGAAGTGGTCAGTGTAATTATTAATAATAATCCAAACTACATGTTCAATATCTGTTTTTCGGATTAGTGTTCATTTTACTTTAACGCTACTGTAAATAGGCATAACTGTCGGTACTGCTCCGTTGAAAATCCAAGATTATTTCGGGAAGAACATACTCAGCATCCTCGAAAATTAAATTTTTGGGCAGGTATTTATGGAAATCGCATCATCGGCTCTTTTTTATAACCGATAAATTCACTGGCCAAATTTATTTAGAACTATTACAGAATGCTATATATACAGCCCTTGTGCAAGTATTGGAGAATGAAGAATACCATGAAACGATCTATTTTCAACAAGATGGCGCACCACCTCATTTTCTTCAACCTGTGCGTGAATTCTTAGACGAAATTTTCCTCAGGCCTGGATTGGAAGAAGGGGAATATTGAGTAGCCACCCAGGTCACCTGATCTGGCGCCACAGGACACTATTCTATGGGGTCACCTGAAATCTAATATTCACGCTACCCAACCTGAGTCACTGGGTGATTTTCTAATTCAGATCATTAATAAATGCCGTCAAATTGAACCAGAAATGTTAAGTAATGTACAGCGTGTCCCATTTTGGGGGTGCCACCAGCAGCATCTCTGTTATTATTTAGGATAGAGAGATGGGGTTTTCACGACCCTTGGATACTTTTTCGAGACAAATTCATAGAGCTAATCAGAATTATTCTAACTTCAGTGGTTTTTGAGTTATTCGCGAATCTTGAAAATTTCCGGATTTCTTTTTTTCCCGATATCTCGGTTCTTATAGAAGGTAATTGAAATCAGTTTTTACGTTTCTAAAACGGTTTTTTGAGTAGATTCCAGTGACGTACTCGAAGTTTTTTTTTTCATTAATTATGACAGATATGACATAAAGTTGCATTTTTTTAAATACGAACATAGTTTTTTTGGCATATTCCGATTGCCGTTTTCTTCCTTTTCAAAAATATATAACATGATGACAGAATTTCCACCCAATTTGAAGGAAATAACGGAATAATGATTTACCCCTAATGGCTGGGCGAAGGAACACACGTGAGCGGACGAACCATAGAACATTTGTAGTTATTCGATGAAAACGATCCAAACAATGCAAAATCTTCTTCACCGAAATAATGGAGCTAGGCTGCTCCTAAGATTCCATCGTTATTTATGACATCCGCAATTTCCGCTTTTTATTTTATTTTTGAGATTGTCGTTTAGTTTCTAGAGTTCTCTGAGAAATACCTACATGAGAATAATAATAGGCACCTAATAATTTACTCAAATTTACTTCTCATAATGGTTTACATATATTGCTCGAACTGATTTCCATCATGTTGTAAACATAAAGTGCATCTTCGGATTATATCTTCTATGACCAATAAATATTATTATTCATTATCTGTGGATATATTGGCTTCGTGTCTATTTGAATTCGTAAAATTAGTGTTCGTTGTTGAATTTGGATTGTTTAGTTAATTTCTGCAATTCACACTATGGAACAAAATAGAAGATACAAAAATTTCGAAAAAGTTGATATGCTGAAGGTCTACTTTCAGTGTCATTGTAACGCAGTCCGTGCATCAGAAGAATATTTGAATAGGTAAGTTCGACAATGGAAATGGAAGTAGTAATGCTAATCAATATTAAATACCTGACTGACACTCTCCAATAGATTTCCTCAAAGAATTCAACCAAACAGGAAGTTCTTCGCCAAAATGGAAGCAAATCTTTCCAATTATGGTTCGTTCGAGAAACCAAGAAGTAAAAACTACAATAAACGGAATAGAGGTGATAATGAACTTGACGTGTTAGCAGCTGTTGAGGCTAACCGTTCTACATCGTGTCGGCAAATTGAGAGCGAAGTGGGTGTGTCAAAAAACAGAGCCCAAAGAATTTTGAGAAAGTATAAATATCTTCCCTATAAACATGAAATAATTCATCATCTCAATGCCGGGGATGCAGAGAGGAGAACGGCGTTCTGCAATTGGTATTTAGGGAGAATCAGAGGTGAAGCTCGTTTTGGGCGACATATCATTTGGTCTGATGAGTCAAGAATCAGCAACGCCGGAATCTTTAATCGCCATACGAATAGATTCTGGGCAAACGAAAACCAACACGAAGCAGTAGCTCGACGGCAGCAGGGGAGGTTCGGTTTCAATGAGTCGTGTTTCGTAATGGGCAACAAATTAGCCTACTATATCTTTGATGGCAACTTGAATGCACAGAGATATCTCGAAATTTTAAATATTTGTCTGCCACAACTGCAAGATGACATTCCTCGTGCTCATTTCAACACATATTACCTCCAACAAGACGGTGCTCTTTGCCCTAATTCGGCCGTGGTAAGGAACTACTTGGATTTAAATTTTGAAAATAAATGGATCGGTACCAATGGCCCATTTCAATGGCCACCTAGGTCTCCTGACCTATCCGTTTTAGATTTTTTTCTTTGGTGTTATTTAAAAAATAAGATATATAGGAGGCAATACGCCAATTACGATCAATTGAAGAATGCAACAAATGAAGCATTCGAAGATCTGAGGAGATCCTCGCTACATTTGACTAGGGCCATAGAAGATATAATCCGAAGATGCACTTTATGTTTACAACATGATGGAAATCAGTTCGAGCAATATATGTAAATCATTATGAGAAGTAAATTTAAGTAAATTATTAGGTGCCTATTATTATTCTCATGTAGGTATTTCCCAGAGAACTCTAGAAACTAAACGACAATCTCAAAAATAAAATAAAAAGCGGAAATTGCGGATGTCATAAATAACGATGGAATCTTTGGAGCAGCCTAGCTCCATTATTTCGGTGAAGAAGATTTTGCATTGTTTTGATCGTTTTCATCGAATAACTACAAATGTTCTATGGTTCGTCCGCTCACGTGTGTTCCTTCGCCCAGCCATTAGTGGTAAATCATTATTAGGTTATTTTCTTCAAATTGGATGGAAACTTTGTCATCATGTTATAAATTTTTGAAAAGGAAAAAAAAACGGCAATCGGAATATGCCAAAAAAAAAACTATGTTCGTATTTAAAAAAATGCAACTTTATGTCATATCTGTCATAATTAATGAAAAAAAAAACTTCGAGTACGTCACTGGAATCTACTCAAAAAACCGTTTTAGAAACGTAAAGACAGATTTCAATTATCTTCTATAAGAACCGAGATATCGAGAAAAAAAGAAATCCGGAAATTTTCAAGATTCGCGAATAACTCAAAAACCACTGAAGTTAGAAGAATTCTGATTAGCTCTATGAATTTGTCTCGAAAAAGTAGCCAAGGTTCGTGAAAACCCCATCTCTCTATCTTAAATAATAACAGAGATGCTGCTGGTGGCACCCCCAAAATGGGACATACTGTACATGACCGATCTGATCGAAACTTTTTACTGCATAGAAGTGCATTATCAGCACTTAATAAACTAATCGCAAATGTAAGTAGTCTTCCACTTTTCTAGCTACCATTTTGTTTACGAGCAAAATTATTTGAAGCGAAAATATAGGGTGAGATAGTACTCGATAAGATCTTCAAAAGGATGTATCGCAACACCCCTCATCCATTTTCCAAATTAAGTGGGTTGTGCTCATCCCGGTAGGGAATTGAAGTTGAGGGAATGAAAAAATCGGAAGAGTTGTTCCCTCTCGAATCAGAAATATCAGTATATTTGTAATTCGCTACTCTGTTCTTCCGAAGTCCGAGCTTCAACGCTATCTCCTGGTGGTGCTGTTGTGCCTGTTGAGGTAATCCTTGGGGGCCAAGATCGGGCATGAGGACGTGACATGCTGGATTGTTTCCAGGCCCCTGGAGCAGCGGCGACATTGGTCTGAAGGGGTATTAATTTTAGCGATATGCTTGTTATAGGCCCTTGTTGGCACAACCTGATCTTGTATAGCCAGCAGCCTGCCTTCAGTTTCCGGGTGTAAATATCCTGCCATAGGAAAGTTCACCGACTCACGCTTGTCAATGTTATCACTCTCAAGGACCCTGGGATAGCGGCCATGTAATTTCATCGCCTTCCACTTATTGATCCTTTTTTCAGGAGTGCGGCTTCCTTGTGCTTTTTCGGCCCTCATCAGTTTTAGAGGAGTCACATCATCGAATGCACGGATGGATCTGTGAGACGACGTTTTACTTGCCGAGAAGTGCTTCCTTAGGCTAAGGATAATTTTGTCGTGGGCGCTTTCTATGTTTGATATTCCTCTGCCTCCCTGGTCTCTTCTAAGGTAGAGTCGGTTCACCAACGCATGAGGGTGGTGCATGCCATATTTTGTCAGCATCCCTCTAACTTCATTATCTAAGTTCCGCAGCTCAGTCGTTGACCAGTTAACAATTCCGAACGAGTAGGTTATGCTCTGAAATTCCCAGGTGTTAAGGGCTGTCACCATTTCCTTGATATTCAGTTTCGAATGGAGTACAATTTTGATTCGTCCGAACAACTTCTTTTTGAATGCCTCTCTGACTTCTGAAGTTTTGAAGTCCAAGGCTTGCTGTATGGCTAGGTATTTGTAGGTTTCCTGGGGTCCAAGTGTAGGGAACATTTCCTCATTGAAGAGCTGAATTTCAGGCCCAATATCAACTATCTTGCCTCTCTGATATAAAGCGCCGCACATTTTTCTACTCCGAGTTGCATGCGAACGCCCTCGCTTAAGGCTGCCACAGTTTCCAGCTGCATCTTCATTCGATCTACTGTACCTGTATATAGTTTAAGGTCATCTAAGTATAATTGATGGCTTATCTGGGTATTGCTCTCTCTGTCATAAACGTAGCTAACCGTGCTGTTGTTAAGATGGCAACTCAGGGGGTTCGAAGCTAGACAGAACCAGAGTGGACTTAGAGAGTCCCCCTGAAAAATTCCCCTTTTCATCCTGATTTCACCTGCAGAAATTTCTGCTCCTTGCGTTCTTAGACAGAGAGTGGTTCGCCGTGTACTCATTAGTTGTCTCAGCAAGCCCACCACCGAACCAGGAACCCCATACTACTACATAATCTTTGGTAACCATGAATGTGGAACGGAGTCGATAGCCTTTCGATAGTCAATCCACGCGATACATAAGTTTCTAAGCTTTTTGCGTGCGTGCTTCGTTACAGTATAGTCTGTAACTAAAAGTTCTTTACATCCTCTGGCTCCGCTCCGACATCCATTCTGCTCATACGCGAAAATGTTATGCGCTTTAATGTGCTTATTGATGTGCATTGTCAGGATTGCCGTCATCATCTTATATAAAGTAGGCAAGCATGTTATTGGCCGATAATTCCTAGGGTCCTGGGAGTCACCACTCTTTGGGAGCAAGTGTGTTACTCTGAGGGTGATTTGTGCACTCACACTAGTAGGGTCTTCAAGGGCGCGTTGGAATAAGGTAGCAATAGTATTATGAGTGCTTTTGAAATACTTCCACCAAAAATTGTGAAGTCTGTCCGGACCGGGTGCTGCCCAGTTGTTGGATCTCTTAAGTGTTTCCGAGATATCTTCTGCCGTTATAGTGATATCTGGCATATTATGTTTCGGTATTTTTGACTCCACCTCATCCATCCAAAATGCATTCTCGTCGTGTGATATATCATTCTCCCATATGCCGCTCCAGAATGTGCGCACGTCGTTAGGAGATAGAGGAGCGCCCTCTGCAGTGCCAGATTGTTCGAGGGTTCTGTAGAATAATTTAGTATTCTTATAGAAGAGAGAATTGTTCTTATACCTCTTCACTCGTTCTTTATATCTTCGAGATCTGTTCCCTAATGCTTTTAAATTTTGTTTCATAGTATCGCAAATAACCGAAATTCTGTTATTGAA
The DNA here is from genome assembly GCA_013387265.2 of Cryptolaemus montrouzieri. Taxonomy (NCBI): domain Eukaryota; kingdom Metazoa; phylum Arthropoda; class Insecta; order Coleoptera; family Coccinellidae; genus Cryptolaemus; species Cryptolaemus montrouzieri. The sequence continues at coordinate 45,934,436 of JABFTP020000144.1, forward strand.
ATCAGGGTCTTTTGCCCTGATGCGGAACTCTGAAGCAATGAGGCGAACATATCGTAGCAGTTTCCTGAATGGATCGGCAAAATTCAGATGTGTGTGTAGGTGCCCAATTTTTTTTCTCAGATTGACAATCTTTCGTTCGAGGCGCACCTGCCACGGTGGGGCATTCTTGCTCTTGGCGTTTACGTATTCGGGTATGGGCATTGGGCATTGTTCCAGATCATCCAGGTTAGAGATATCACTTATATGCTCATTTACTAGAGAATCGATCTTTTTCATCATTTCAGCCATATCTTGGGACTGACTTATTCTGGGTATTTTTGGCCTGCTGCTTGGGTTCATGCCTTTATAATACATCAGATTTCGGGTGAGGTGGGTCGAATGTTAATCAGTTGTTTATCCACACCATCAGCGTTAAGAATGATTGATCTGTTGAAGAGCGCTGTTGATCGGCGCCTCGCCTTTGGTGTTGCTGTACGCGGCTAGCAACTTCCCTTTATCGCGTCAAGTTCGGCTTTCGACATTTTCTGGTTGTTCAGAATCCATTTTACTCTGTTGGACAAGAGTTGAGCATACGATGTTCGTTGGTACATGTCATTCCAGATCTCAGCTAAAAGTTGTCTATACGTCTTTTCAGTTTCATTAACCAGTTTCGATGCGGTGTAGTGCGCACGCATCAGTATTGCATTTTCAGCATTTGTCCATCGTGCGCGCCCATCCTGAGTTTGTGGAGCAGCGGCGGGGTTATCTAGTGGATCTCCCAAGCCGCGTGCACCTTCCTCTAATTGAGGGACAGGAACTGGCCTTACGGTGCCTTCTCGGAGGAGCGCGCCGTTCGCTCCTCAACCACCTCCACCTCCACCAGACTAAACCTCTGGACGGCTCCGACAGGAACCAGCCTGAAGCTCCTTACCGCCCTGTTTTTGACTCCTCGTAGTAGGACTAACGAATATCATTAACTCTCACAAAGGCTGCTAGCCTAGGTGAGAGGGGTTGACTAAGGAGCGCGGGGGCGTCACTCCCCGTGCAGGGTGAGCAGCTGAGCTGCTCACCCTGCGTACATATATATATATATATATATATATATATATATATATATATATATATATATATATATATATATATATATATATATATATATATATATATATACTTGTAGTTCTTGTAGTTTTCATGTACAGAGTGATATTTTTCTCAGGGTCACACTACTTTTGACCGCATAAAACATTTTTTTACATAAAAAGATACTCTCCTCTCAAACGAACATCATACGGACCTTCCAGTATCAATATTCTCACATAAGAAGAAATGAATCAACTGAAGTGAAGGAGATAATCCGTAATTCAAAGGTGAAAGCGAACTGGTTCTCATATTTTGAAAAAAAAAATAGAAAATTAGCCTTTTGAAGTATTCACCTGTTTCGGAGTGTACATTTCATTTAGTGGAAATTGAAACACTAGGGTATTTGAGCACATTCTTATTTTAGATAAAATTGTGTTATAAGAAACATCTATATGATTATGACGAAATGAAAGAAAGCTGGATTATTTTCGGAATTTCCCGAAAAAAAAGCCAAAAACGAAAAAACTCCCTTCTGAAACTAATGAACTAAAGTTAGCGTTAGAAATTACCTTCATCCATTTCAACACATAGTACTATGGGGCGATTCATCGAAGCAAAAACCCGATTGAAAATGCCTGGCATATTTTTCATTCCCTCATATTAATCCAAAACGCGTGCATTTCAATTCCACGATACGAACGATCAATGGAAAGAAAATCTCTGAAATAATTTTGTTTATTAGGAAAATCAGCAAGATAGAGTGTTCGGGTGTTCGGCTGCATTACAACCTGATAGAATATATGAATAAACTTCATTCTAACTTTTCAAAATATCAGAAACTATGTTTTAGTTACATAAATCAACTTCAATCATGAAAAGAAAAGTCATTTGAATTTCCAGTAATTAGAATGAACACTCTGATATTCAAATTCAAAATTACCTAAAAACTGATTCAAAAGGCTATTTCTAGTTCTTGTGAAAATTATGAGGACAATTTCGACCGAAAATAACACTTTCTTGTCAAAATGTGATTGGAAGCACTATTGAAATGGTCATCTGTCAGACCTAGAAACAAATCCAGGCCAACATAGTCAATAATACCGTGTTAACTAAGAGCAATGAAATAATAAAGTATCGATAAAACATTTTCCTCAGATTAAACCGCTCATCTGATCGAAAGTTTTCAGGACAGGAAGAAACTCTACAAATAAACTGAATGAGTGTTAATGAAATTTTCTTTTATTCATCGAATGTTGTTACTGTTTACGGATGAGTAATTCTATGGCTGGCATTAAGTAGCTATAATGAGCCTTAATCAACCTTTTTGCTGTCCAGAAAAATTTTGATCAGATGAATAGTTCAATCACAAGAAAATATTTTATATCAGTACTACATTATTTGATTGCTCGTGCGTAAAAAAAGTATTTTCAACCATGTAGGCTGTGGTATGTTCCTTGGCCTGACAGATTGCCGATTTAAAAGCCTTGACAACCGCTTAACGATCAAATGGCGTTTTTGGTTGCTAAATTGCATCAAATGTATAAAATATTTTGGTGATTTTTGATTTGTAAAATGTAATTTGAACTTTTCATGTCGTGACGCAGAATAACGGCAACTCTAAAATGATCGATATGATATTGGTATATGGATTTTGAAATTAAACCTCTCGTCTGATCCAAATTATATGTGGCTGTAGCTTATATAAGCCAATTTTATGTCAGATTTGAGGAGGGTAAGGTTAGATTCTCATAACAAATGTCCATTATCTGATTATACTAAAAAACACAATAACTTACAGCTATTTGAACCAGTGGATAATGGGTGACACATCAGAAGAAGATGTGATCATTTTAAATCACACATAAGAGGACCTTTAAATTATTTTCCTAAATTTCAAAAAATTTAATTAATTCGAAATATCTGGAAGAGAGGCTTACAATGTGGATGTTATGAAATATCGATCATCGAGTTTCATCTCTTAATAAAGGTACCGTTTTTTTACCTGGTAAATCAAACTTTGGTCTGTCGTTGTATTTTTATATGTTATTTTTATTCAATAATAACATTTGGTTAGGTTAGAAGCAAATATTGTAAATGTTATCTGCCCTGTTATGTAAGTGTGAAAACTTTTGAACCGGTTGATCTGGTAGCTCCATCTGATGAAACCTGAGAATCCATTATAGAAAAATCAAATTTGAATGATCTTTTAGATTTGCAAAAATTGATTCATTGGGCGAATTACACTAATTCACTGAAAGTAAATTATATAAAGTCTCATTGCCTACCTTTATATCCGTAATGTACTGAACAAATTCGAATAGGGACTTCAAACAACATATCTGAATATGATAAGACATAATAGTTGAAACGGAGTTGAAGAAGGAATTGGTTTTTGCAGTATGAGAGGTTTCCGGAAGTTTATTCTTTTTGCTGCCTTGAAGAAATATGTCAGTAACTGCACCATAATAGTGTGTCATTAATTTCTTTTTTGCTTTCGTTATTTGCGCAGAAGTAACGGATTTGAATTCCTCTAAATCATAGGGTCCGTTATGTTTCTTCAGATCAGCAATGTTGATTAGCCGAAACCACCTGTAAAATTATATTATTCAATTATCTTAACTCGGAATTTCCTCCTAAGAACATTATTTTGGATATTAAGCATCCTTACATGAGTCATAGCCATTCATATAATTTTTTTTAAGTCACGCAGAAGAGAAAGAAGTCACGTACTTCTCAATACATTCGTTATTTTAAATAACAGTGTTCAAAGGAAAGATTATTAGAAATTATGATTACAGTTTTGCATATTTTTATATGATTTTTTGCATCATTATTGTTTTCTATCATAACCATCGACTATTAGTTTTAGGGATATAAAATTCATTTAAAGTAGAGTACCTTTCATGAGTAAACGAATAAATTATCGTATGTCACCTTAACGATTAGAAATAAAATCGGGCTACTGGAGTGGTTCAGATTCAGAGCCGGCAGGTGAATGTTGCGGAAGAACTTGGTATTGTACAAAGTATTATAAGTGGGTCATGAAATAAGTTCCTAACAACATGCTCAATAGTCTAGAGACATTCCGTTGTAAAAAACAAAGTGATCGATACATTAATCTTACAGTAGCCCTGACTTGCAAACCAAGTTCCTTCCTTGTGCAATCTATCCACAACCGTTTCAGGGAATAGTAGTTATAATATCGTTACCTGTATCGAATATCTAGGTTCTGTAATGCGGACCTTGCAGCTGAAGGTAATTGAGAGAACGCCAATTTTGGAAAAAAGAATGGAATTTTCTCCTTTCTGGAGATAATCAAGGATGAGTTAATATCGCTATGGTCAATGTATTATGGAATAGAATGGGGAAGAGGTACCAGCAAAAGTTATTGGGAAGAACGGTTCCATATTTGAGTACCTTAGTGATGGTTTGTGCTAGCATACGTTCAGGAGGACGCACTGATTTAATTTTAGTAGGGGAACAATGATTGAGCAGATACGAAGTCAAGACACTGTTAAGTTTATTTTATTAAACTAGCAACTATTGCTCCTTTCCCAGCTCTAAATTCCATCAAACGAACCTAGCTTTTCATATATATATATATATATATATATATATATATATATATATATATATATATATATATATATATATATATATATATATATATATATATATATATATATATATATATATATATATATATATATATATACTAACGATATGTTATATATATATGAAATGCCAGGTTCGTTTGATGAAATTTAGAGCTATATATATATATATATATATATATATATATATATATATATATATATATATATATATATATTTCAAAACAATCGTTAAAATCCGAAGTAATTCCAATCAAAAGAGGCATTTTTCAAGGTGATTCTTTAAGTGCTCTTTGGTTTTGTCTTTGCCTCAATCCATTATCTCATGAATTAAATGCTACTAGTTTCGGCTTCAAAATAAAGAGTTTATTAACTGAATTCAAATTAAGTCACTTAATTTATTTAGATGATATTAAATTATATGCCGGAACCAGATCTCATTTAAAAAGTCTACTTGAGATTACTTTCAACTATTCCAATGATATTCATATGAAATTTGGGCTTCCAAAATGTAAAAATCTTTCTTTTGAAAAAGGAAAGATCACCTCTGATTATATAAAGATTTCCAATATCGAAATCGAGCCAATGCATCAAGGAGATACATAAAAATATCTTGGATTTTGTCAAGAGAAGACAATTAACCATAGCAGCACTAATGAAAATATTAGAAGTTCATATTACAAAAGACTCAGAATTATCATCAAGAGTTATTTAACTAGTAAAAACCTTTTCAGAGCTATCAACTCCTATGCTGTTCCTAGTCTTACAGCTTCTTTTGGAATTATTAAATGGTCTAAAACTGATCTAAATGAATTACAATGTCAAACGAGGAAAATGCTCTGTAAATATCATAAGCACCACCCAAAGTCAGCTGTTCAGAGAGTTACACTACCTAGACATCTGGGAGGTCGTGGATTAATTGATTTGAATGATCTTCATAGTAAACAGATTTTTCATCTACGTTCCCATTTTCATGATAAACAGAGAACGTCTAAATTACATGATATTGTTGTTGCTTCAGATTATAATCTTACACCTCTGAACTTGACAATGCAAAAGGTAGATTTTGATATATTTGATGATAACTCTAAAAGAGAAAGTTGGATGCAGAAGGAATTACACGGAAAGCACCCTAAAGAATTGAAAAATGATTATATTGATGAAATTGCATCGAATAAATGGTTAGTATCTGGAGAATTGTTTGCTGAAAGAGAAGGCTTGGCAATTGCGATCCAGGATCAGGTTGTTTTCACAAGGAATTATAAAAACATATCATCAAACAAAATATTAATGATTCTTGCCGTAGATGTTTCTGTTCTTCAGAAACAGTTTTTCATATATTATCATCTTGCTCAGTTCTTGCTTCAACAGATTATTTAGAAAGACATAATGCCGTCGCTAATATTATTCACTTCAATCTAGGAATCAAACATGACCTAATTCCCAAAAGAAAAAATTTCAAAAATATGAACCTGAGATTATTTGTGAAAATGACAAATATAAACTTTATTTTGATAAAACAATTCTGTGCAACAAAGCTGTAAAACACAATAGACCAGATATCGTTCTTAATGATAAACAGAATCAAATAACATATATAATTGATATTGCTATACCCGACACACATAATATTCAAAATAAATACAATGAAAAATTTCTAAATATATGATGCTTGGCGACGAGATTAAAAAATGTGGAAAATGAAGAGAATATTTAGTCCACCGATTATTATTTCTACAACAAGCGTTATTCCTAGAAATCTTCACAAAAGTATTGAGATTTTGGGTCTGAAGAAAAGTTTGTTTGAACAGTTACAAAAGATAACAGTCATCAAATCTTGTAATATTCTTCGTAGGTTTCTTTCCGAAAATAATAATGAGGTAGAGTCATAGGTTTTCTCTTTAGTTTATACTGCTCAGAATCTCATTTCATATTTTATTTTTTTGTTTATATAAATGTAATATAATTAACTGACAATTTTGTCATATTTATATTCAGAGCAGTATTCTATTCAATCGTTCACCACTTCACACAAAGGAAAATATTAATGAGTAACATTCAGTGTTACTTGACTAAGGTCCGTACACTGGATTTTTCCGGGGAGAAAGCCTCTGACACTACTCGTTGGTACATTGATATCATTCTCTGATGATGCTATAGTATGTATATATTCTGGTAGATTGATATATTCTCATAACATTTAACGTTATCCTAATATATAATTATTCCAGGATATGGTTTGATTATAATCATTGCCTGGCAATGGTATTAATTACCGGGAGGTGGATTTATATTTTTCATGAAATTAGTTTGATTGCATGAACATATATATGGGCAACTCGTCGGGTAAAACCCTTATATATATATATTTATATATATATAATTAATATTTAGACATCTATATCACGCTTACCGTTAGTATATATATATATATATATATATATATATATATATATATATATATATATATATATATATATATATATATATATATATATATATATATATATATATATATATATATATATATATATATATATATATATATATATATATATATATATATATATATATATATATATATATATATATATATATATATATATATATATATATATATATATATATATATATATATATATATATATATATATATATATATATATATATATATATATATATATATATATATATATATATATATATATATATATATATATATATATATATATATATATATATATATATATATATATATAGGGGTTTACATTGATATCATTGTCTGATGTTGCTATAGTATGTATATATCTGGTAAATTGATATATCATAACATTTGTTATCCTAATATATAATTACTCTAGGATATGTTTTGATTATAAATTGCCTGGCAATGGTATTAATTACCATTTATTTTTCATGAAATCAGTTTAATTGCATGAACAGATATATGAGCAACTCGTCAGGCAATCATTATAATCAATACATATCCTAGAGTAATATATATATTAGGATAACGTTAATATGTATATGAGAATATATCAATTTATATATATATATATATATATATATATATATATATCAGACAATGATATCAATGTACCAACGAGTAGTGTCAGAGGCTTTTCCCGGAAAATCCAGTGTACGGACCTTAGTCAAGTAACACTGAATGTTACTCATTAATAGTTTCCTTTGTGTGAAGTGGTGAACGATCGAATAGAATACTGCTCTGAATATAAATATGACGAAATTGTCAGTTAATTATATTACAATTATATAAACAAATAAATAAAATATGAAATGAGATTCTGAGCAGTATAAACTAAAGAGAAAACCTATGACTCTACCTCATTATTATTTTCGGAAAGAAACCTACGAAGAATATTACAAGATTTGATGACTGTTATCTTTGTAACTGTTCAAACAAATTTTCTTCAGACCCAAAATCTCAATACTTTTGTGAAGATTTCTAGGAATAACGCCTGTTGTAGAAATAATAATCGGTAGAATAAATATTTTCTTCATTTTCCACATTTTTAATCTCGTCGCCAAGCATCATATATTCAGAAATTTTTTCATTGTATTTATTTTGAATATTATGTGTGTCGGGTATAGCAATATCAATTATATATGTTATTTGATTCTGTTTATCATTAAGAACGATATCTGGTCTATTGTGTTTTACAGCTTTGTTGCACAGAATTGTTTTATCAGAATAAAGTTTATATTTGTCATTTTCACAAATAATCTCAGGTTCATATTTTTGAAATTTTTTCTTTTGGGAATTAGGTCATGTTTGATTCCTAGATTGAAGTGAATAATATTAGCGACGGCATTATGTCTTTCTAAATAATCTGTTGAAGCAAGGACTGAGCAAAATGATAATATATGAAAAACTGTTTCAGAACAACAGAAACATCTACGGCAAGAATCAACTATATTTTGTTTTATGATGTGTTTCCTATAATTCCTCGAGAAAGCAACCTGATCCTGGACCGCAATTGCCAAGCCTTCTGTTTCAGCAAACAATTCTCCAGAAACTAACCATTTATTCGAAGCGATTTCATCAATATAATCCTTTTTCAATTCTTTAGGGTGCTTTTCGTGTAAATCCTTCTGCATCCAACTTTCTCTTTTAGAATAATCATCAAAATCTACCTGTTGCATTGCCAAGTTCAGAGGTGTAAGATAATACTCTGAAGCAACGAAAATATCATGTAATTTAGACGTTCTCTATTTATCATGAAAATAGGAACGTAGATGAAAAATCTGTTCACTATGAAGATTATTCAAATCAGTTAATCCACGACCTCCAAGATATCTTGGTAGTGTAACTCTCTGAACAGCTGACTTTGGGTGGAGGTTATGATATTTACAAAGCATTTTCCTCGTTTGACATTGTAATTCATTTAGATCAGTTTTAGACCATTTAATAATTCCGAAAGAAGATGTAAGAATAGGAACTGCATAGGAGTTGATAGCTCTGAAAAGGTTTTTACTAGTTAAATGACTCTTGATGATAATCATAAGTCTTATGTAATATAAATTTCTAATATTTTCTTTAGTGCTGCTATGGTCAATTGTCTTCTCTTGACCAAGTCCAAGATATTTATATGTATCTCCTTGTTGCATTGGCTCGATTTCGATATTGGAAATCTTTATATAATCAGAGGTGACCTTCCTTTTTTCAATAGAAAGATTTTTACATTTTGGAAGCCCAAATTTCATATGAATATCATTGGAATAGTTGAAAGTAATCTCAAGTAGACTTTTTAAATGAGACCTGGTTCCGGCATATAATTTAATATCATCTAAATAAATTAAGTGACTTAATTTGAATTCAGTTGATAGACTCTTTATTTTGAAGCCGAAACTAGTAGCTTTTAACTCATGAGATAATGGATTAAGGCAAAGACAAAACCAAAGAGTATTTAAGGAATCACCTTGAAAATTCCTCTTTGATTGGAATTACTTCAGATTTTAACGATTGTTTTGAAATATTTAAATGAAGATTGGTTCTCCAATTTTTCATTACAAATTCAAGAAAGAGACGAAATATATTTTCAATATAATAAATTTCCAAAATTTCTTGAAGCCATGAATGGGAGAACTATCAAAAGCTTTTATATATATATATATATATATATATATATATATATATATATATATATATATATATATATATATATATATATATATATATATATATATAAATCTCCAAATGTGCATAAATTTTTTGGGTAGTACATGCAGTTAGAATTTTATATATTGTTGGAAGGCAAGTAATTTGTCTATATTCAGACGGATCAATAGTGATATCACTTTTCTGTTTTAAATAAGTAATTCCTTGTGTGAAAAATAAAGGAGTAGCTGAGGGTTCTTTATTATAAATGAAAAATATTCAGCCAATTTTTCATGAACGCAAGAGAATTTCTTGAACCAAAAGTTATGAATACCATCAACACCTTGAGATTTTCAATTTTTTGTGTGTTTAATAACTGATGTTATACCTTCGTTTGATAATTTTTCAAATTGCATGCATTCTATTTTAGAAAATCGAGACCTTTCATTTAAAATCTAACTTGCATTTGAATTGTGTTGCCTTGGCACTGCCCAAATTGACGACCAATAATCAGTTAGAATATCAATTTTAGGAACTCCATTTCCAAAAATATTTTCATTCGAACCTGAAATAAATTTGTAAAAATGTTTTTCATTATTTTTGAATAGTTTGTTTGGAATTTTCTATCTGAATTTATTTTATATTCACGTAGTCTACTGGAGTATAATGAAAGTTTTTGTTTTGAAGTATCGATGTATCCAGTTGTCCAATACTTATCTCATTAATTTTAAGGTTTTTATATTTGAGGAATATTTTTCCAATATGTGCCATAAGTTTTTTGATCGATTACCTCTAGAATATTGAGTATATCTTCCTAAATCACATCTGACACAACAAATTTTACCTTCTAATCTTTTTTGTCATGAAGGTTTTTTCTTGATATTATAATTAGATCCAAAATTTTCTAATTTGTAGACAGAATGTTTAACTACTGTAATAGCGGCACAATATATAATCAGATGAAGTGTATAAATATTCATTACTTTAACAAAATGCTTTGAAAGAATATTCTCATTGAGCTCGTTTATACAATCGAAAATTTTCTTGGAATAATGAATTTTAGGATGTTTAGGTCTTATAGTTGGGTCAATATTTTCAAACAAATTCATTTGATTGAGGAATAAATTTTCTATATCTTTGTTATCAATATTTTCAGACGAATTCTCTGATTTATTTTCGATGCTTTTCATGAATAGCACTAAGTTTTCATCTGAAATTTCAGAATTTAAATGTTCTTCTTGTTGAATGTTAATTGTAATTGATATAAAGTTTCTATTTTCAATATACCGTCTTCGATTCGCAATGCTTTGTTCTGAAATACAGCAATTGGGAAATTTTTCTTTGAACATATTATATAGTTTACACATGTACTCTTTTTAATCTGTTCCATTATTTGTTCTTCTGTAATAACAAAACATTATGAACTTATTCATTTCATAAGTCCATTTCATGCGTCTTCATGAATATATATATATATATATATATATATATATATATATATATATATATATATATATATATATACATATATCTCATGCACTATCTTTATAGCCTGTTGAGGTTTTCGTTAATGCGTCTAGTCCGGTGTGGCACTCCTATATATAACTTCTCGGCTGCGCAAATTGTAGTGGGTTCAGTGGTGGGGGAACTGAAAATATATATATATATATATATAGTTACAGTTACAATTTCATGTTCTATAACATCCGTGCATGCTAACAAAATATCTTTAACTGCTTCAAAGTACTTATCAATTTAATTTTTCACGTTGACCTAATATTAGATCATTTGATGTTTGAATAGACGAAGTTAAGTTATCAATAGAAGGAGTTTCATTTTCATAATACCAGCAACCTTTTCTCAAATCCGGAATTATGCCCATTCTAATCGAAAAAACTGTACCTAGAACTATATTGTGACGTAAGTTAGGTAATACGTAAACATTGAAAACTTGCGTTTTGTCCTGCAAATTGATTGGAATTGTGACATATCGAGAACACTTCAACTCTTCGTTGTTAGCTACTGCACAAGTTGCAATATTGTCGGTCAACAATTCAATACCTAAGTTATTTAATATCTGAAAAGTATGCTCATTAATGAATACTTGACTTGCACCACTGTCGAACAAAGCTTTAATTTCTTCACCATAGATATTAAATGAAATGTGAGGACATTCTCCTTCGGAAGATTTTTCAAGGATATAATCGAGAACAGGTGTTTGTTTCGTATTAAAATTTTCTATTTCTTAAGTTGAAGATTGAAAACTAAGTTCATTAATTTTACTGAAATCTGAGATTGAAGTATGTTGATTCACTGACTGAAGATTTTGACTATCTAAATTAGTACTACTATCAACCGATGAAATACCAGAAGTCTTAGCTCGGTTAACACTTGACTTCTTATTTAGTTTAAATGATTACATTTTGGACATGTTAATTTAGTGAAACCCAATTTCCCACAAGAAAAACACCTTTTAGACTTGACTGTGCAGTTCTTCGCATAATGATTAGGACCTTGACAACGGAAATAAACAATTTTAGTATTATCATTGGACTCAAAAGTATTACTAGGATTTCTGAACGAATCTATCCTACTATTCCTTGAATTTGGAAAATGTTGGAAATTAGATTGTGTATTCGCTGAAATCCTATCTCCACTTAATGATCGGTGGTTTCTGTCCTTATTAACAGATCTATTCCTATTGTAGTTGCTACTGAATCTATAGTTCGATTTATCAAAATGATTCCTATTAGAAATATTTCGATCTACAAAATATCTGTTGTAATTATCAAACATTTCTGTTCCCGAAGAATTATTATCATAATTACGATTACCAAATTTACCACTACTTGAAGAATTAGGATTATGACAACGTGTTTCCGGACAATATTAACGTTGTCTAGAATTATCTCTGGACCTAGATCTATAAAGACGTCTACTCCTACTATTACTTCTTGATCTTGACCTATGTTCTCTCCATTTACTCTCACTATATCCACTATCTTTATCTCTGTAATTACTATTGGCTCTATCTCTATTCTGACTATCATGTCTATGGTGACTATTGTGACAACATGACTACTATGACTATTATGACTACTATTATGGCTATCTAAGGATTTTTCAGAAAATGTTAATTGCTTATCAATTTCCAAGTCATCTAACTTCTTAACGGCTGATTCACGCTTTTATCCCAGATCTGATTCAAAATATTTTTATTAGCCGAATGTGGTACAAAATTATCAATGGTACGTTTGGTATCTTCTAATTTTCTGTCTAAAAAGATCAATTTACCTAATGAATCAATGTTATCACTCAACCCAAAAGTTATTTGATATTCTGGTCTGATGCTAGTTTTAATCGAACCTAACTTCATTTCCTCGCTTAATGAAAAAGATAAAAGAGCAAATAAATTTTGCATATCAGCAACACCAACAGCAATACTTTCAAATTCACCTTGGTTTCTAGCTTCAATTTGCTGAAAAATTCCTGTATCACCATCTCTAAAAAATTCCTCCCAGAACAACGCCATCAATCCTTCCCAGTCTTGAATTTTATTTTCAATTGCTCTATAATAAAGCTCCACCTTCAAACAAATCATAAGCACTTCTAAAAAGTAAATCTTTAGAAATACCTCTAGTTCTACCATATGATTGATTCTGTCAAACGAAGCACTTAAACTCATAGAATCTTTACTGCCTGAAAATATTATACCAAGACATTTGAAATTAGTTTTAGGATCTAATAAATTCAAGTTTTTTAACGAATTCACTACTTGTTCATCAGGAACAGAAGCATTGAGAGCTGGACTTTGAACGGATGAAGATTAGTAGGTTTTTTTGTGTCTTAGGTGTTGAAGACAATTATTCCTTATTCAATAAATTCTCTAATTCAAGTTCCATAGGGAAATCAGATGTTTTAGGATCAATAGGTTTTTCTATGGAAGATATAAATTCAGAAACAAGTGACATAACTGAGATAAGAAGTTTAGATCTTAATTCATTTTAGACTTTCAGAAGAAACTTCGCTTCGATATGTTCAGTACGACCTAGAAGATATGCTAGTTTTGTCCTAATTTTACATTGCATAGAACATGTGAAAGGTTCTTTAAAATAAAGAGCAACTTCATCTAACTTCTCTTGACAAATATTAAGCTCAAATGCTATATCAGTCATAGGAATAATTTCAAATGATTGACCTTCGCTCTCTAGTTTCATGATACCTGTCAGCATTATACAAAGATCTAACACATTTCCTTCAGGCTTTAAACCTCTAACTGAAATTTCTTACTCCAGTTCATCTTTGACCAACCTATCAGGTTCTATTTTAAGTAAATTGGATGATGCTATTGTACAAGTGTTTGATGCAAATCAGACACTCAATAAAGATAAGAAAAATAAGCGCAAATGAAGACTTATACCCAAATGACAGGAAAAAAATTTAGAGATAAAAATTATTACTTGAGCTAACTATTGAGTTACATATACAAGTGAATGCGTAGATGAAAATATTTCTTCAAGACTTTCAACAGTATTTAAATCTTACACGGTTTGAGAGATTGAACCAAAATAAATCTACCAAGTTTCACAAGATAAAAACTTGTCACGTTAATCAGAAGTTACATTTACTTAGATGTTCAGTACTAGCTTGCCAAAATTATGATACTAAAAGTGTTCACACAAATTATTAATCGAAATAAGAATCCGAGATTGATTAGCTGCAAATTTCAGTGCAAAACCAGGTGAACAAACAATATAAGCGGTAATAAGGAAAGAAACAGGGTCCAATAACTTACTCAAAAGTGTTTCACCAAAATCAATATTCTCAAAGTGTCTTCCTTCAGAAAAATGAAAAAGAAAAAAATTCGTCTTTGTGTCGCTGCTATTGATCTAGGTTGTTCACCGGTTGATTGTGAAGTCAGTACTTGAAAGATCATTTTCTCGTTTCTGTGGGAGAATGGAAAACAGTACCTCATTGCATGTTTCGTTTCCACTTTTTTGTAGTGAAGAGAATAATTTCGCTTTTTAATAGTTTTTTCTGAATATCAATAGTTTTTTTATAGAACCGAATTTATATAAGTTGGGAATTCATTAGATTCTCTCTTTTCCCTTCAGAAATCTTCGGAACAGTTTGTAATTTTATTCGAGCTATGTTGTACCGATTGGGGTGAATAATTTTCGGTAACAGAAATTAAGTATTCTTTGATTTTCTGGATAAATTCCAATCGTCTGAGGCGTATAAGTAGTCGGTAATTTTGCCGGATTTCCAATTCAATTAGAGAGTGGAGAGATTTCGAATTTTCTCTAATTATATCAGCCTAGATCGATATCTGCTATTCCAAGGGTGAGTCAAATTCATTCTGTTCATTTTAAAAAAATATATTCGAGAAATATGGTATTGTTATAGATTTTTTTTCACCGTCATGATATTTGAGTTTTCATCTTTATGCCGAACCTTGACATCTTACGACTGGGGTAACCACGTCTTAAGGGAACTAGTCTTGCCACCTAGGGCAGTAACCTTGCGAACGATATTCATCCAATCAAGTAACCTGTATACTGTAAGATACAAGAATATCAGTAAACTTATGTAAAACACCAAACCCAATCATCGTGGGAATCTAACCTAAAAAGCTAAGTGATTCTCTTAATGATCAAATTCTTCTCTTCTATCTTCGTTAATTGTTGACTGAGCTCTATCATTGAGTTTCGATTTGTTGAAAGGCTCGGATTGTTTTAAATTGAAAATTTGTACTGTGTAATTTGAATTCATCTCGTCTGGGACTCCTCTTATTATAATTGGTTAAACTCTTTAGTTAAGTTTTTTCTGTATTAGTTACCTTAATAATAGTAAGTTATTTATTAATCAGTTACTGTGATTTTGATATTTATTTTGTAATAAAACGAGTTGAATGAAGTGATGAGTATTATTCGTAAGGCTATATCTAGGACCTAGGTTCTAGACAAAGATCTCACACACTGAGATAAAGAGACTCTGATCTAGCTAGGCATAGGTAATTAATAGGTAGTGTCAATTGTAATTATCTTTCAACTAGCCTTTCTTTAATTGAATCTCATTAAACTTAATTAGTTAAATATCTTGATTCCAGTAGAATTGAAATATTTCTCCAATTTTAGATAAAAGTAGAAACAAACCCATTACATTTGGGGCCCAACACAACAAAGTCTACATTATCAACTACCAGGAGGTTCATCAGCAGAAGGAGGTTCATTGATGGAGTGAAGTCAACACTAAGACGAATTTTTTTCTTTTTCATTTTTCTGAAGGAAGACACTTTGAGAATATTGACTTTGGTGAAACACTTTTGAGTAAGGTATTGGACCTTGTTTCTTTCCTTATTACCGCTTATATTGTTTGTTCACCTGGTTTTGCACTGAAATTTGCAGTTAATCAATCTCGGATTATTATTTCGATTGATATTTTTTGTGAACACTTTTAGTATCATAATTTTGGCAAGCTAGTACTGAACATCTAAGTAAATGTAACTTCTGATTAACGTGACAAGTTTTTATCTGGTGAAACTTGGTAGATTTATTTTGGTTCAATCTCTCAAACCGTGTAAGATTTAAATACTGTTGGAAGTCTTGAAGAAATATTTTCATCAACGCATTCACTTGTATATGTAACTCAATAATTAGCTCAAGTAATAATTTTAATCTCTGAATTTTTTTCCTGTCATTTGGGTATAAGTCTACATTTGCGCTTATTTTTCTTACCTTTATTGAGTGTCTGATTTGCATCAAACACTTATACATTGGCATCATCTAATTTACTTAAAATAGAGCCTGATAGGTTGGTCAAAGATGAACTGGAGTAAGAAATTTCAGTTAGTGGTTTAAAGCCTGAAGAAAATGTGTTAGATCTTTGTATAATGCTGACAGGTATCATGAAACTAGAGAGCGAAGGTCAATCATTTGAAATTATTCCTATGACTGATATAGCATTTGAGCTTAATATTTGTCAAGAAAAGTTAGTTGAAGTTGCTCTTTATTTTAAAGAACCTGTCACAGGTTCTATGCAACGTAAAATTAGGACAAAACTAGCACATCTTCTAGGTCGTACTGAACATATCGAAGTTTCTTCTGAAAGTCCAAAATGAATTAAGATCTAAACTTTTCATCTCAGTTATGTCACTTGTTTCTGAATTTGTATCTTCCATAGAAAAACTTATTGATCCTAAAACATCTGATATCCCAATGGAACTTGAATTAGAGAATTTATTGAAAAAGGAATAATTGTCTTCAACACCTAAAACACCAAAAAACTAACTAATCTTCATCCGTTCAAAGTCCAGCTCTCAATGCTTCTGTTCCTGATGAACAAGTAGTGAACTTGTTGAAAAACTTGATTTTTTAGATCCTAAAACTAATTTTCAAAAGTCTTGGTATAAAATTTTCAGGCAGTAAAGATTCTATGAGTTTAAGTGCTTCCTCTGAGAGAATCAATCATATGGTAGAGCTAGAGGTATTTCTAAAGATTTACTTTTTAGAAGTGCTTATGATTTGTTTGAAGGTGGAGCTTCAATCTATTATAGAGCAATTGAAAATAAAATTCAAGACTGGGAAGGATTGATGGCGTTGTTCTGGGAGGAATTTTTTAGAGATGGTGATACAGGAATTTTTTAGCAAATTGAAGCTAGAAACCAAGGTGAATTTGAAAGTATTGCTGTTGGTGTTGCTGATATGCAAAATTTATTTGCTCTTTTATCTTTTTCATTAAGCGAGGAAATGGAGTTAGGTTTGATTAAAACTAGCATCAGACCAGAATATCAAATAACTTTTGGGTTGATTGATGACATTGATTCCCTAGATAAATTGATCTTTTTTAGACAGAAAATTAGAAGATACCAAACGTACCATTAATAATTTTGTACCACCTTCGGCTAATGAAAAATATTTTGAATCAGATCTGGGATAAGAGCGTGAATCAGCCGTTAAGAAGTTAGATGACTTGGAAATTGATAAGCAAGTAACATTTTCTGAAAAATCTTTAGATAGCCATAATAGTTGTCATAATAGTCATAGTAGTCATGTAGTCACAATAGTTACCATAGACGTGATAGACAGAATAGAGATAGAGCCAATAGTAATTACAGAGATAAAGATACTGGATATAGTGAGAGTAAACGGAGAGAACATAGGTCAAGATCAAGAAGTAATAGTAGGAGTAGACGTCTTTAGAGATCTAGGTCCAGAGATAATTCTAGACAACGTTATTATTGTCCGGAAACACATTGTCATAATCCTAATTCTTCATTTGGTAATCGTAATTATGATAATTCTTCGGGAACAGAAATGTTTGATAGTTACAACAGAAATTTTGTAGATCGAAATATTTCTAATAGAAATCATTTTGATAATTCGAACAATAGATTCAGTGGCAACTACAATAGGAATAGATCTGTTAATAAGGACAGAAACCACCGATTATTAAGTAGAGATAGGATTTCTGCGAATACACAATCTAATTTCCAACATTTTCCAAATTCAAGGAATTGTAGGATAGATTCGTTCAGAAATCCTAGTAATACTTTTGAGTCCAATGATAATACTTAAATTGTTCATTTCCGTTGTCAAGGTCCTAATCATTATGCGAAGAACTGCACAGTCAAGTCTAAAAGGTGTTTTTCTTGTGGGAAATTGGGTTTCACTAAATTAACATGTCCAAAATGTAATCATTTAAACTAAATAATAAGTCAAGTGTTAACCGAGCTAAGACTTCAGGTATTTCATCGGTTGATAGTAGTACTAATTTAGATAGTCGAAATCTTCAGTCAGTAAATCAACATATTTCAATCTCAGATTTCAGTAAAATTAATGAACTTGGTTTTCAATCTTCAACTTCAGAAATAGAAAATTTCAATACGAAACACAAACCTGTTCTCGATTATATCCTTGAAAAATCTTCCGAAGGAGAATGTCCTCACATTTCATTTAATATCTATGGTGAAGAAATTAAAGCTTTGTTCGACAGTGGTGCAAGTCAAGTATTCATTAATGAACATACTTTTCAGATATTAAATAACTTAGGTATTGAATTGTTGACCGACAATATTGCAACTTGTGCAGTAGCTAACAACGAAGAGTTGAAGTGTTATGGATATGTCACAATTCCAATCAATTTGCAGGATAAAACGCTAGTTTTCAATGTTTACGTATTACCTAACTTACGTCACAATATAGTTCGAGGTACAGTTTTTTCGATTAGAATGGGCATAATTCCGGATTTGAGAAAAGGTTGCTGGTATTATGAAAATAAAACTCCTTCTATTGATAATTTAACTTCGTCTATTCATGCATCAAATGATCTAATATTAGGTCAACGTGAAAAATTAAATTCAATTATTGATAAGTACATTGAAGCAGTTAAAGATATTCTGTTAGGATGCACGGATGTTATAGAACATGAAATTGTAACTGAAGTTATATATATATATATATATATATATATATATATATATATATATATATATATATATATATATTTAGTTGCCCCACCACTGAACGATAAGTCACCCACTACAATTTGCGCAGCCGAGAAGTTATATATAGGAGTGCCACACCGAACTAGACGCATTAACGAAAACCTCAACAGGCTTTGAAGATGGTGCATGAGATTGCATCGAAACGTCGCCAAAACCAAAACTTCGAGAGGAACTTAAGTTCAAAACGGACGAATACCCCGAAGAGGCATACCAAAAATCCAAGAAGTTCGAAAAACTCCGAACGAAGCGCACCCGATTGTTAAGCGACTTGGCATTCCTCTGTAGATGTCGCGACAACAACATCATCCCGAATTGTGTGAAATTGAGTTTCCACAGAAACACTCGCAGCACACGCAAGATCCTCAACAAGACCAGTCTTATACTTCTCCGCGACACCATACGAACAACAAGACAGTTTTTGGCAGCTCTTTAATAGTTCAATAACTGAGAAACCTATGGTACGAGACCAGAAAATGAAATTTGGGATTTCCAGAACAAAGAGCAAAATTCGTATGTGAATTCTATCACAAAATATTATTCTGTATATTTCAATATCAATTTGAAATAAATCTTTTAACTTATCTCAGTTTTTCTTGCTTGTGTAAAGAATGAAGTCGATTGTTTCTTCGAAAAACTTTCTTGAATTTATTATCCATATTCACTTTTCATATCATGTATACTAAATAATTAAGGAAATTATAACAAAGTCTATATATTCAGAAC
The DNA here is from genome assembly GCA_013387265.2 of Cryptolaemus montrouzieri. Lineage (NCBI taxonomy): Eukaryota > Metazoa > Arthropoda > Insecta > Coleoptera > Coccinellidae > Cryptolaemus > Cryptolaemus montrouzieri. The sequence continues at coordinate 45,954,456 of JABFTP020000144.1, forward strand.
TCTCAAAATAAGATATCTATTATCACATAGTGCTTGAATTCTTGATATAATTAATTAATATATTGTGTATTAGTCATCGATATACAAGTTAAGAGTATTCATGACAAGTCACTCAAAAAATCGACATTAATAGATTTGAACTTGAATTGAGACAAACACTGTGTGTATAGACTAATTACATACGAACAAAAATGGCAAACATACATCAGTATAAACACAAAACAGTCAGAATAGGAGTAAAACCAAAAACAATCAGAACAGGATATAAATATAGAGACAATCAGACCGAGGTATCAATAAAAACAGTAAGAATATATAAAAAAAACAGATCGAAACACAAAAACTTTCCGTTATCGGCATATTCACTTAAAGTATCTGGATTTCCTATTACTATGAAGTCATTAACTTTTTGGGTTTCATTTTGAAATTTGCTCCACTTTAAAAATGTCTTCAAACATTTTAGATTCAAAATAACTGCTCCAGGAAGAAAGGTCTAAAGAAATTCCAGATCGAATAGCGTTCAGTGCTTTTGGTGTCCAACAAATGACCTGCAGCAACATAAAATTAATGGAAACCATATTAAACTATGTTCATTTGTATTACCTCTGATGTCTTTCTCGATGGTATTTTCCTGCATCACTTCATCTCAGTTTGCCATTATTTTGAAGATTGTGGTTGTTCAGAACTTTGTTGATTAAATTGATGTGAAGCCCAATTTTGAATTTTGCCTTAGTCAAATGTTTGATTGTCTCTTTTTGTAATTCATATTGAACACTAACAATTCTTTTCCTCGGCTCTGACAACTTTCAAAATTGAACAGGGCTTGGTTGTCTTTACGTCCAAGAAATTACTTACAGCAATATATCAATGGTACCTGTCTTCAAGTATGTTTGTTTCACTTATCTTAGATGTCTTTCTCGATTGTATATGTCTTTATGCATCACTTCATTTTACATTACTATCATCTTAAATCTTTCATTAATTATTGAAAATACAAAGCAAAACAACTTCAATTTTTTATAGGTTATGTCATAAACAGTCGTCAATTTGATTTTCTTTCTTCCGCTTTTACTTGGCTCTTGGTAACTTTTACCTACTCTATCGAGGAATACGGAATGGGCTCAGCTTTCGAGCATTTTACCCAGACTCCGTTGTCAGAATTTGTCAATTGTAAATTCAATATGCTTTCATCGAAACGGTAACTCTGTCTTTAACACGACCTTAGTAGCTAAGACCATTTCGGCAGGCTTCCAAATCATTTCCAGATCACACCAAATTCTTTAAATGGTTTGATTTCATCAACCAGTTAATATGGCGTTTTGCCACAACTTATCGGGTCGTTTTCGAAATTTCGAATGTGATTCTCGAAATTCACACGTGACAGGTTAGTTTGAAGTTTCAATAAAAAAAAAGTAAATCGAGGTTTTGCCTGAGGGCAACGTGGGTACGAGCGTAAAATTGTTTATAACGCAAGGTTAGTTGGAGTGAAGTTACGTGGAGGACGGAAATACATGAAATTGTTATTCGCAACTCCCCCGATTCAATTCATTGCTTTATATTCATACTATTCGATTAATGATCAGTAATAAAAGAAACTTCTATCCTCGATACAAGTTAAAATACATCCCATACAGAAACTACCGATCGGGTTACATCTATTACAGATATGGTACAGCATAAGTAACTTATTGTCTATGCATTCATAGCCCACGAACTCTAAAGATGATAGTGTATTGCATCGGTCTATTTTATTTAAAAGAAAAATTGTGGCAAGAAACACACAACATTTTAGACGGCTATAATTCCAAAGCCCTTTGAAGGAAGCCATCGCGTAGTATATAAAATTAAAATCCATAAAGGCATTCCTGACCGAAATTCTCAATAGAAGGGCCGAAGGATTGGTCGAATTCGCACACATTCCCACCCCTAGACAGAATAGTAGAATATTTTATTATTATTGTTTTTTTCAGTTGCATGTGACTTATTTTTAAGAACTAAAGAAGAATGAAGTGAATAATATAAACTTCTAACGATTATTCCTAACAAAAGAGAAAATAATAATGTTATTCAGATGATAATACCCGAATATGGCATCGAAGGATAGCGTTAATGGTTCCAGGGTGGAAACACAGAGGCAATGTACAGTCCGAAACGGGTTATAGAGCAACGCCTCCTTCAGAATGTTTTATTGCCTTTTTATGTGTATGAAAATATGGAAATATCGAATTTCCGCTAAAATTATCGAGGGAAAATGACTATTCCTTTTCAACCGAGGCCTCTTTGAAAAGGGTTGTTTGTATTAGTGACTGTGAGCTCTGAGTGTAATTGGGTCGAATTTATAAGTTATTTTGTGATATTGAACATATTGAAATTGCATAAATTTATGCATTTGAACACATCTACACACAAACACACAAACACACACACACACACACACACACACACACACAGAGTCATATAACTATTATTATATTATATTGACTTAATAATGACTGAAGACGAACCAAAGGTTACCTAAAATAGCCCAAAGAAAGATTGTTACAGCATTCATTATGAGCCATATGTTATATTACATACAAGATATAAATTGAAAGGTATCTTTATATTTGAATCTGTTGATATGTTTCTGGGCGACTGATGATATATATATATATATATATATATATATATATATATATATATATATATATATATATATATATATATATATATATATATATATATATATATATATATATATATATATATATATATATATATATATATATATATATATATATATATATATATATATATATATATATATATATATATATATATATATATATATATATATATATATATATATATATATATATATATATATATATATATATATATATATATATATATATATATATATATATATATATAATATTATTTAGAGTGCCAAATGAATTTTTTCGGTCGTCTAGGCGCCCATCGTGCCTGTAGTTTTAGGGCGCCTGAGCATTTTAGGCGCCAGGTTGACACAGCATTTTCAGTTGCTGAGTAATTCGAGACGATGGATGATGGAACGTTCAGGGATCTTAGGCGTTTGAGGATTCTAGGTGGAGTCGGAGTGCCCAGGTGTTCGAAGCCCTAGGTCGGTTTTGGGCACTAGGTGTTCGAGGCGTCTGGACGTTCAGGGGGTCTGTCCAGTCGAGGCACAGGGTGGTTCGAAATGCCCGAGTTTTAGGCGCAAGGCAGTGTAGGGCGCTCGAGCGTTTATAACTAGGCAGTTCTGGATACAAGGTGGCTTACGTCGTCTGGATGTTCGGGCGCAAGGTAGTTCTGGACGGTTGAAGAGGTAAGATAGTTCAGGGTGATTATGCATGAGGTAGTTCGAGGTGCGTAGCTGTTTGAGGATGAGAGGTAGATCTACCTGCCTAGGCGTTTGGATTGCAAGATAGATCTGCCCGCCTAGGCGTTTGATATACAAGGTAGATCTGCCCGCCTAGGGGTTTTGGGTGCAAGGTAGATCTGTCCGCCTAGGCGTTTGATATACAAGGTAGATCTGCCCGGCTAGGCGTTTGATATACAAGGTAGATCTGCCCGGCTAGGCGTTTGATATACAAAATAGATCTGCTCATCTTCTAGTCCATATAATACTAAAGCAGTAAGCCTTATTTCGAGGAAAGTGGAGGGGACGGTTGGAGTTTGAACCGGGCGGGAAGAAAGGGTCGGCGCGGACGAGCGGGGTCCGTAGGCCCCCGCGAATAATTTTTTTCCGGTAGAGAAACGTCTGAGGAAGATCCGAGCGAAATTCGGAGTCCCTAGGTCGAACGACGGAGGCGCGACGATTTTTCGAAAAATTTCTCCGGAACATCGCCCCGGGCGAACGGAACGTCGAAACGACGAGATTTCTTCGGAATCGATAAGTCGGATCTTTCGGAGGGCGATCGGAGAGGTCGATCGGGCGAAAATTCAGGAAAAAAGTTCCGAAAAAGTAAAAATAAAATACGTCTCCGAAATCTCCGCAATAGTTAGATTCTCTTAGAACCAGAGGAAAACGAAAAAATCTTTCATCAAACGAAGGGCTATAGGCCGACTTTCGCAAATTTTCTCTCTACTTTCCTTATTCCGAAAATCTCTTACGGCCAGAAATTCGCAAAATTAACAAACCTCGAGCTGTCAAAATACGGGTTTTTGTTTTAACCATCCTAATTAAACGGAGTCACCGGGAGAAAGGATTTGACTTTCGAACGATTCTTACATATCTCGAGATCGGGTCCCTGACGAGAAATCGTCATTTCACGACTTACTTTTCGAATTTGGAACGGTTTTTGAGACCTATATTTTCGAGAAAAAGACCGGAAACATGGAGGTGGGGCCAGTTACCGCTCCTTCTGCCCCTTATATCGCCATTCAATGTCGAAAATGAGCGTTACCAACAGATAAAATTCAATGCTCTCTCTCTTCTGAACGAAGATCAGAGAAGTGAGATCGAAATAGTTAGTAACTTTAATTTTCACCAACATAATTTCGGTACTAACAACATCTAGCATATAGTTAGTATAGCTCTCTTCTGAGTGACAATCGAATCTAACATTATGTCAATTAGTCTTATATTCGATCTGCCAAAATAAGTGTTTCCGAATTTTATTTGAATGAAAAGTTTGACGAAACTAGAAATAAACTTTTAGAGGTGGTTATTATTATTAAAACAATAAGATTCAAAGAGAATGTTATAATAAGAAGGAGTTAAGGAGACTTACAATGATGTTTGAAAGGTAAGTGAATGTAATTTGAGGTTTATTCATGTATTTTGATGTATATTCTTTTAGGCATGCTCAAGAAATATACTCAGAATTTACATATTTCATTTTTCTTTCATGGTCATTTCAACCTCTATGCATAAAAATATGTTCTGGAATTACTAGGATTTTTCAACGAATCAATTGGAGGATCTTACAAAATGATGGGATATCCTTTGCTATTATTAGGTAGTGAGCTCTTTTGTATAATAATATTTTTCTGGAATGAACTCGATAATGTTTTCGTTAGGTCATTTAGAGTATGTATCATATGAATATTGAAAGCTATCCACTAAAGGCTATATATGTATTAAAATATTTGAAGCTGGATGTCAATATGACCCTTTCAAATTGAATTTTCGTTTCAGTTTATTCAAGAGGAAGTATATTTCTATTCTACAATTATACAAATGTAAAAGTTAATGAGATTCAATGTGTTTGACAATGTTCAAGTTTGAACCAAAGAAAATAAGATCTCAAATTTGCACAAAAGTTAATTATTGTGAATTCCCTCTATTCATCACTCATAGTTACTGTTTCTTAGGAAATTTTATCAAGTTTGTTGAATGAATGACAAGAATTCCTCATTGATTTGAAGTTGAAAATTTCTCTGTTATAGGTGTCTGATAGTGGGAAACTTGATGTTCAAATATGTAGAAGTTGCATAAATGAAGTTTTATTTTGTACAACCACAACTTTCAATCCAAGATTTATGAAAGTCACAGGAAACGTGCTGCTGCTTACGTGAATTATATTTTGGAAAGAATTCGACTACTACTTGGAGAATGCTACGCAATTTGACAATTTTTGTAATAGGTAGTTGTACTATAGGTATATATATATATATATATATATATATATATATATATATATATATATATATATATATATATATATATATATATATATATATATATATATATATATATATATATACATATAATTGTGTAAAATGAGTATGTTCATCACGTTATATGGAAAGTCATTCAAGTTGAAATGTATGAAAGTGACTGGATGCACTGTAAACAGGTTGGAAAATTAAATGGAAAATAAACAAAGACATTATTAATCAATAACAAGAAAGTTTCAAGTAAATAAAAATATAATACATTTCTGTTCTCTGATAATAATCTTCATAGATATTTTGTGTAAGTAAACCAGTCTGATTGATAATGGTTACAATAGAGTCAGATCTCTAACTCTGAAGGAAAGAGATCAAGTAAATTACCTGCAATTCTTAACTTCAAAATTTATTTGTTGAACAATTCTTCATATAGTTGGCATGAAAACTTGAGCTTTTCAGGATATTCCAATATTTACATAACATATAAGGTACATGTTTTGAGCTACTTCTGTGCATAACACATTCTTTTGTATTTTGAAAAATTTAGTCAAAGCTGTTCACTGAATAACAGGTAGTCTATACATTTAGAATGTAAACTTTCTTTTTTATTGGTGTTTTTGGGAAACTCGATAAAATTAGGAGAAGCTAATTATAAAGCTTCATTACAACAGGAACTTTTAGTTCGAGAAAATCACTTATTTTGTTGAAAATGCAAAAACTTCTTGAAAAATGCTGTTTATAGTTGATGATTTTCGTTACGCATACTCACGTTATATGATGTTTTAGTCCAGTTCGCTCATAAATTTTCATTTTATATCATATAATGAATCGAAGATAAGTAAGATTATATAATATAAAATTCAAATATGAGGAGATATTAAAGTTTTGTATGTACAATGTCTAGATACTTCCAATGTTTCAAATATTTATAAATGAATAATATATGAATATTCAATACTTGTAGTTTTCCTCGTAGTATGGTTTTGATGTAAGTTGCAATCTCGATACCATGTATTCATTTGAGTTTCCACTTCACAGTTATTGAAATGGCATGCATCCCAGCCTTTTCTGTAGTGATTAAGTTGATTTTTATTTGCTAACCCTTCCTTCAAAAATAAACAACTTTTTACTGGGAAAGCGGGGTTAAGAGAACGGAAAGTGTTTGAGGTTAAAAACTTATAATTTGCTGAGTGTTTTTACGCGTTTCGGCACAGAGCCATCATCAGAAAACATCATCTCTACACAATTATTATCTAAAACAAAAATCATAATTTCAGTAAAAAACGTAATACAATTCTAACGTTGAATGCTATTTACCTTACACATTCTCTCTTTACCTCATTATCGTCAATGATAAACAATTACAAAAAAGCAAGACAAAAAATAACAGGCAATAACCATCAATATTTGAATATAACTGGTTGCAGCCATCCATTGAAAGGTGTATTCAAATTATCAGATTATTATAGACATTCATAAATCCGTCAACGTCAGCTCTTGAATTCACCGTCTTAGGTTCTTCTTGGATTTCGATCATTTCTAGAATGTTTCTTTTGAAGTCGTTAATTTCGGATGCAAGAATTCGTATATCAGCAAAATTAAATTTATGTAGTTGTTCAATGCTATGTTTCGCTAGGACCGTACTTTTTTATTAGATATAACGGAGTAGTCGTGTTGGTATATTCTTTTATGCAAGTATTGTTCAGTATTATCGATATAGCACGCTCCACAGTCCTGACAATTAACCTTGTATTTACAGTGTGTTTTGTTCTCATGTTTCACCCTTGGCCTTAGAGTGGTGAAAAATTGTTTGCAGTAGTTATTAGGCTTGTGTCCAATCTTCATCTTGTAATTTTCTAGGCATTTATCAATTTGTTGTGACAGTCCGGGTGTATAAGTGAGGCCGATGTATTTAAAATCTTTTTTTTCTTTTTTCCTTTGTTATGTATTGTATATTTCATGTATTTTTTTTATGAGTTGTTCAAAAAAAACTAGGTGGAAACGCGTTTCTTTTTAGTATGTTCTTCAATTTCTTTATATTTTTCGTTTTAAATTTAGGTTGTGATAGTTTGTTGGCTCTATCAACCAGGCTATTGATAACGCTTTTTTTGTATCGGTTTGGTACAATTGATTCAAAATTTAGGTATCTACCACTCCATGTCGGTTTCTGATACCAATTTGTATATATTTTTCCTGTATCGTCGTGGGTTAATTGTATGTCGAGGAAATTGATTATTTTATCATTTTCGATTTTCTTGGTTAATTGAATTTTTTTGTGATATGAACTGAAGATTCTAGTTATTTCGTTTATTTTGTCGCGAGGAATACATGCTATACAGTCATCTACATACCGTCAGAAAAACTGTTCTTTGAATGTGATCTTTGGAAGTATTTAACATCAAGGTCTTCCAATACTAAATTTGTAATTGCTGCAGATATGGGTGAACCCATTGGTGTTTCAAAAATTTGCGTGAATATTTCAGACTCGAAATCAAAATATGTGGATTCCAGACAAAGTTTTGTTGCTTTAATAAATTCGTCTTGGGGTATTTCAGTGTAATTTGTGAGATTTTGCCATTTTTTACGGATGATATATAAGGCTAATGTACAGGGAACATTTGTAAATAAGGAAATTACGTCTAACGATATTAACATAAAACCTTTTGGAATAATTAGATCTTTTATGAAACTATGGAGATGCCAGGAATCTTTTATGTAATAGTCATTTTTTCCAAGTGTATTTGTTATTGTGTTTGAAAGGTATTGTGCTAGGTTATACGTGGGTGCATGAATATTACTAACAATAGGTCTCAAAGGGATTGATCTTTTATGTAATTTGGTTAACCCATAAATGAAGCCCTTCCATTGTGACAAATCAGTTCGTTTTTCAATTCTTTGTTTAAATAGTTTTTGTAGATCCAGTTGTTAATCGTTTTGTTCATTTCGAGTTGTATTTTATTTGTAGGATCAATATTTTCTTTTGTATAGGTTGATGTATCTTTAAGCATTTTTTCATTTTGAAGTTAGTCTTCTTTGTTCAAAAGTACTGTTCTGTTTGTTTTGTCGACTTTTAGAATGTAGATGTTTGGATTTTGTTTGACGAATTCCTTAATTTTTTTCAATGAGAGGATGTTTTTATTTTTCTTGAAAACTTTTCTTCTTATGTTTGTGTTTATGGTTGGTTAAAATATTACAGATTTTGTTTCTTATTGCGGTTTTATCTCTTCAGCTTTATTAAAATTGGTGCTTCAATGGATGCAATTATATCGTTATAATTGGTAGTTTTTGTATTACCGAAAATTTGTTTTCGAGCCCTAATATTTGTTTCACGCTGAAAGGAATTTTTATCTGAGTGAGATTAGTTATCCATTCGGTTGGTATTTTTGTTTGTTTCTGAGCATCTTTTTCGAGTAAGAATTCAATCTTTTCACGGAGATTTGATTTGACTTTTGTAAAACTTTATTCTTCTTCTTTAAATAGGACGATGTCCCGTTTTTCTGTTATAGCCCCTGCTGCGAACCGGAGCTCCAGCACTCATGCCATCGCTTTTTCGGCCTTCCTATGGGTCTTCTAGTGTTGGGTTTTTGTGTTTTTGCCCACTTCGCCATACGTTCGGGGCCCGTTCTGTCTACGTGATCTCTCCATAGGCGTCGACGTGCTCTTGTCCACCTCACCACATCCTGGACACCTAGCTCCCTTAGCGTATCCTCATTCCTTATTCTATCTCTGCGTGTAATACCTCTTATAGCTCTTAGTGTTCTCATCTCTGTTGTCCTCATTAGTTGTTTTGTTTTTGTTGTCTCAGCTCTTGTTTCAACCGCATATGTCATCACGGGTCTCACACAGGTTTTATAGATTCGGACTTTGCTTTCTGTGCTTATGTACTTATTCCGCCAGATTACATCTCTCAGGAAGCCAGATATTCTCAATGCTTTCATTGTCTGCGGTTTTGTTTTTTGTAATAGTTGCCTATCGCTCGGTACTTCTACTCCTAGGTGTTTAAAGTGTGAAACTTGCTCTATTATATTGTCGTTCACTACTAGTTTGCATCTAATTGGATCTTTCGCTATTACCATCGATTGGGTTTTCTGTGTTGATATTACCATGTTTTTGTGCTGTTACTTTGAACTTTTGTAGTAGGCGTTGTAGGTCGTCCTCATTCTCGGCTATTAGTAAAACATCATCTGCGTAGCACAGTATTCTCATAGTTTTGTTACCCATCCTATAGCCTTAGTTCATTTGGTTAACACCTGCTATTATTTCATCCATGATTAAATTAAATAGACATGGGCTGAGGCTGTCACCTTGTCTAATGCCTGCGTTAATTTTGATCTCGCTTGTAGTTCCCTGTGTAGTTTTTACTTTCGTCTTATTAGAGTTATTTAGTTCTTTGATTATGTTTATGTATTTATTGCTTAAGTTTTTATTTCTAAGGATAGTGATCACATCGTTTTCTCGAATTCTGTCGAATGCTTTTTCCAAATCTATAAAACATATAAACATCGGTTTGTCAAACTCTATGGACTTCTCCACCAGTTGCTGCAATATAAAAATTGCATCCGTTGTTGATCTATTTGGTCGGAATCCCTGTTGTTCTTCAGACACACCTACTTTGTCATATATCTTTTGAGATAGAATTTTAGTGAGTATTTTCGATGCAGAGTTAAGGAGTGTGATGCGTCTATAATTTGCTTGGTTTGTCTTCACGCCTTTTTTGTATATGGGTATTGTTATGCTCTCTCTCCATTCTTCTGGTATCTCCTTGTTGTTTTCAATTTTTTGGAATAGTTTTGTTATTTCTTTTGTTATTTTTGCTCCCCCATATTTAATCAGTTCATTATTTATGTTGTCCCGACCGGGTGATTTTCTATTTTTTAATTTATGGATTACTTGTTCTACTTCTTCTAGGCTGATAATGTCATTTTCTGTTTCTTCGTAGAGTGTGTTTTGTTGTTCGATTTCTCGTTCCTCATTGTTACCGTTATTATTATCTCCCAGGTATAAGTTCTGAAAATATTTCACCCACTCTTCTCGTTTTATTACATTGATCTGCAGTTCTTCGGTGATTGGTTTTTTCCTGTTTCTCAACATGTTCCATACCTTTTTCTGTGCTCCTCTTAAGTCGTGTCTCATGTCATTTGTAAATCTTTCCCAATATATTTTTTTCAATTCTTTAATTTTGTTCTTTTTGTTTTATATCTTTGGTACTCTTCTGGTGTTCTGTGATTGACATATCTGATATATGCGTTCTTCTTTTCTTTTGCTAAATCTTTTATTTCCTGTGTGAATCATGGTTTATCTTTTCTATGACTGTTTATATTGATTCTTCGTTCCCCAATGTCTTCTTTTGCGCTGTTAATTATGTTGTTTTTCACTTTATTCCATGCGGCGTTTATGTTGTCTGTGTCTACTATAGGGTTAAGGTTGATCTTTTCCTCGAGTCGTGTTTGGTATAGATTCTTAGTACTTTCGTTTTGTAAAGATTCAATGTTGCATTTAGTGATGTAGTTAGGCGGTTTTTTTTCTCTATTCTATGACAGGCGGTACTTGCAGATAACCACCCCGTGCTGTGTTCCAACATTCGCTGATGTTAGTGTCCGTACGTCAAATATTTCTCGTGGGTGAATTTCCCTATTGGTGATCACAAAGTCAATCATAGATTTTTGTCTTCTTGTGTTGGTGAATGTGTATTTGTGTTGTTCTTTGTGGTCAAAGTACGTGTTATTTATTAGGAGTTCATTATGTGCACATATCTTCTGCACATTAAACTTCTGCATAATTATAACTTTCGTTATAAATTTTTGTTTGATCACTGAAAAAAGCTTCACCATTATGTTTAGGAAATTGGCTGTTAATTTGTCTCTTAGTGCTGGCAATTTGTTTGTCTAGTTTATATATTTGGCTATATGTGTTGCCGATGCACAAGTTCCAACATTGCATATAAAACAATTGGAGGAAACTGAGCTACATAGGCTTATATTTATCAATGAAAATGCTCACTTTTGGCTTGACGTTGAGGAATGTAGGTACAATTTGAATTGAACTTTTTACATCTTCGAAGAACTATTTTCTTGTTTCTCCCCTTAGCTATCTTCTACTCTAGATTCTCGTATTTTCTGAATAGAGGACACGTCAGATATTGATTTCTTGACATTCTGAAGGCTCGTTGAATACTTGTAGTTTTCCTCGTAGTATGGTTTTGAAGTAAGTTGCAATCTCGATACCATGTATTTATTTGAGTTGCCGATTTACAGTTTTTGAAAAGGCATGAATCCCAGCCTTTTCTGTAGTGATTGAGTTGATTTTTATTTGCCAACCTTTTCTTCAAAAATAAAAATTCATCTCTGCACAATTATTATCTAAAACAAAAATCATAATTTCTGTAAAACACATAATACAATTCTTACGTTGAAATCTGTTCACCTTACACTTTCTCTCTTTACATCATTATCGTCAATGGTAAAACAATTATAAAAAAGTAAGACAAACAATAACAGGCAATAACCATTAATATTTGAATTCAACTGGTTGCATCAATCCATTGAAGGGTGTATCCCAATTTTCGGATTATTGCAGACATTCATAAATCCGTCAACGTCAGCTCTTGAATTCACCATCTTAGGTTCTTTTTGAATTTCGATCATTTCTAGAATGTTTCTCTTAAAGTCGTTGCTTTCGGATGCAAGAACTCGTACAACTGCAAAATTAAATTTATGTATTTGTTCAATGATATGTTTCGCTAGGGCGGTACTTTATTAATTAGATCTAACGGACTAGTCGTGTTGGTATATTCGTTTATGCAAGTATTGTTCAGTATTACCGATATAGCACGCTCCACAGTTCTGACAATTAACCTTGTATATACAGTGTGTTATGTTCACATGTTTCACAGTTGGCCTTAGAATGGTGAAAAGTTGTTTGCAGTAGTCGTTAGGCTTGTGTCCAATCTTGATGTTGTAATTTTCTAGGCATTTATCAATTTTTTGTGACAGTCCGGGTGTATAAGTGAGGCCGATGTATTTAAAATCTATTTTTTCTTTTTTCCTTTGTTCTGTATTGTATATTTCATGTATTCTTTTCTTCATGAGTGGTTCAAAAAAACTAGCTGGAAACGCGTTTTTTTTTTATAGTATTTCTTTATATTTTTTCATTCTAAATTTAGGGTGTGATAGTTCGATGGCTCTATCAACCAGGCCATTGATAACGCTTTTTTTGTATCGGTTTGGTACAATTGATTCGAAATTTAGGTATCTACCACTCCATGTCGGTTTCTGATACCAATTTGTATATGTTTTTCCTGTATCGTCGTGGGTTAATTGTATGTCGAGGAAATTGATTGTTTTATCTTTCTCGATTTCATTGGTAAATTGAATCTTTTTGTGATATGAATTGAAGATTATGGTTATTTCGTTTATTTTGTTGCGAGGAATACATGCTATACAGTCATCTACATACCGTTTGAAAAACTGCACTTTGAATGTGATCTTTGAAAGTATTTGACATTCAAGGTCATCCAATACTAAATTTGCAATTGCTTCAGATATGGGTGAACCCATCGGTGTTCCAAAAATTTGCTTGAATATTTCAGACTCGAAAACAAAATATGTGGATTCCAGACAAAGTTTTGTTGCTTTAATAAATTCGTCTTGAGGAAGCTCCGTGAAATTTGTGAGATTTACCATTTTTTACGGATGATATTTAAGGCTAATGTACAAGGAACATTTGTAAAAAAGGAAATTACGTCTAACGATATTAACATAAAACCTTTTGGAATAATTAGATCTTTTATGAAACTATGGAAATGCCAGGAATCTTTTAGGTAATAGTCATTTTTTTCAAGTGTGTTAGTTCTTGTGTTTGAAAGGTATTATGCTAGGCTATACGTGAGTGAATGAATATTACTAACAGTGGGTCTAAAAGGGATTGATCTTTCATGTAATTTAGGTAACCCATAAATGAAGGGAGCCCTTCCATTGTGACAAATCAGTTTGTTTTTTAACTCTGTGCTTATATAGTTTTTATTGAACCAGTTGTTAATCATTTTGTTCATTTCGAGTTGTATTTTATTTGTAGGATCAATTTTTTCTTTGTTATAGGTTGATGTATCTTTGAGCATTTCTGTTCTGTTTGTTTTGTCGGCTTTTAGAATGTACATGTCTGGATTTTATTTGACAAATTCCTTAGTTTTTTCGATGAGTGTATGTCTTTTATTTTCTTGAGAACTGTTTTATCCTTATTTTTGTGTTCATATTTGGTTGAAATATTACAGATTTTGTTTCTTTTTCGGTTTTTATCTCTTAAGCTTTATTAAAATTGCTGCTTCAATGGATGCAATTATATTATAACGATATATATATAATTGGTTGTCTTTTGTATTACCGAAAATTGGTTTCTAAGTCCTAATATTTGATTCACGCTGAAGGGAATTTTTATCTGAGTGGGATTACTTATCCATTCGGTTGGTATTTTTGTTTGTTTCTGAGCATCTTTTTCGAGTAGGAATTCAATCCTTTCCCGGTGATTCGATTTGACTCTTGTGAAACTTTCGTTATAAATTTTTGTTTATTCACTGAAAACAGCCTCACGAATATCTGGACTGTGAAGCGTGCTATATCTGTAATTCTGAACAATTTTTGCATAAAAGAATATACCAACACGACTGCTCCGTTAGATCTAAGAAAAAAACCCCCCTAGCGAAACATATCATTGAACAACTACATAAATTCAATTTTGCCGATGTACGAGTTCTTGCATCGGAAAGCAACGACTTTGAAAGAAATCATCTAGAAATGATCGAAATCCAAAAAGAACCTAAGATAGTAAATTCAAGAGCTGACGTTGACGGATTTATGGAAGTCTACAATAATCTGATAATTTGAATACACCCTTCTATGGATTGCTCCAACCATTTATATTCAAATATTAATTGTAATTGCCTGTTATTGATTGTCTTGCTTTTTGGTAATTGTTTTACCATTGACGATGATGATGTTAAGAGAGAATGTGTAAGGTGAATAGCTTTTAACGTAAGAATTGTATTATGTTTTTACTGAATTATTATATATATATATATATATATATATATATATATATATATATATATATATATATATATATATATATATATATATATATATATAATTATTCCATAAATGAACATCACTGCTAAAATTTTGAATTTTGAAAAGTTTTAGATATTTAAATTAGTTATATTTTTCAGATAAGTATTTTTAAGTTATTAAAAGTAAGTACACATAAAATTTCCTACCTTTATTGATTCATTTTTCAGGAAAACGTTTTATGAAATATATTATTGACAACTGTCAAATTTTCGAATTCCAAAAAAATGAATACTTCATATGAATATGAATCTGATGATGAATATAATCCACCAAAATATCCTTGCGATTCATATAATAAATATTTCTTGGAGAAGAACTTCAAAATCTGCACTCAAGATCGTTTAGATGCAGGACCATCAGATTCTCAAACTTTCATATCATCTGATTCAGGTAACGTTGCAAAGAAAATTATTTCTGGGCCCGTTAATCATGAATATGATGATAAGGTAAACAACTTAAATGAAGGTAGGAATAATATATTAAAAACAATACATTCATATCATACACGAAGTAAATCTAAGGGTTCTGACATTTCTACTTGTTCTGTCTATTCTTCAAACAACAAAAGTTTTGATGACTGTTTTCAAAATCATGTAGAATCACCTTGTTCCTCTAATCTTATCATAACTTCATCACCTAATTCAGATCTACACAAAATTAATAAAAAATAAAACGCATGAAATGGACGTATGAAATGAATAAATTTATTTGTTTTGTTATTACAAAATAACAAATAATGGAACAAATAAAAAGGGTATATGTCTAAACTATATAATATGTTCAAAGAAAAATTCCCAATTGCTGTATTTCAGAACAAAGCATTGCGAATCAAAGACGGTATATTGAAAATAGAAACTTTATATCTGAATCAGAATTAAAATCAATTAAAAACAACGTTCAACAAGAAGAACATTTAAATTTTGAAGTTTCAGATGAAAACCTAGTCCCATTCATGAAAAGCATCGAAAATAAAACAGAAAATTCATCTAAAAATAATGATAACAAAGATATAGAAAATTTATTTCTCAATCAAATGAATTTATCTGAAAATACTGACCCAACTTTAAGACCTAAACTTCCTAAAATTCATTATTCAAAGAAAATTTTTCGATTGTATAAACGTGCTTAATGAGAATATTCTTCCAAAGCAACTTGTTAAAGTAATGAATATCTATACACTTCATCTGATTATATATTGTGCCGCTATTACAGTAGTTAAACATTCTGGATACAAATTAGAAAATTTTGGATCTAATTATAATATCAAGAAAAAACCTTCATGGCAAAAAAGGTTAGAAGGTAAAATTTCTTCTATCAGATGTGATTTAGGAAGATTGACTCAATATTCCAGAGGTAATCGATCAAAAAACTTATGGCACATATTGGAAAAATATTCCTCAAAAATAAAACCCATAAAAATAATGAGATAAGTAATGGACAATTGATAGAATACATCGATACTTTAAAACAAAAACTTTCAGTATACTCTATTAGACTACGTGAATATAAAATAAATTCAGATAGAAAATTCCAAAATAAACTATTCAAAAATAATGAAAAACATTTTTACAAATTTATTTCAGGTTCAAATGAAAATATTTCTGGAAATGGAGTTCCTAAAATTGATATTTTAACTGATTATTGGTCTTCAATTTGGGCAGTGCCAAGGCAACATAATTCCAATGCAAGTTGGATTTTAAATGAAAGGTCTCGATTTTCTAAAATAGAATGCATGCAATTTGAAAAATTTTTGAAACGAAGATATAACATCAGTTATTAAACACACAAAAAATTGGAAATCTCCAGGAGTTGATGGTATTCATAACTTTTGGTTCAAGAAATTCTCTTGCGTTCATGAAAAATTGGCTGAATATTTTTCATTTATAATAAAGAACCGCTCAGCTACTCCTTTATTTTTCACACAAGGAATTACTTATTTAAAACCGAAAAGTGATAATACTATTGATCCGTCTCAATATAGACCAATTACTTGCCTTCCAACAATTTATAAAATTCTAACTGCATGTATTACCCAAAAAATTTATGCACATTTGGAGAATTATAATATTCTTTCCGAACATCAAAAAGGATGTAGAAAAAAACACCTTGGTACTAAAGAGCAACTTGTAATTGATTCTGTTGCTTTGAATCAAGCTCAAACTAAGAAGAGAAATATCCATTCAGCCTTCATTGAATACCAAAAGGCTTTTGACAGTTCTCCCCATTCATGGCTTCAAGAAATTTTGGAAATTTATAAAATTGATAAGACACTTCGTCATTTTCTTGAATTCGTAATGAAAAATTGGAGAACCAATCTTCATTTAAATATTCAAAACAATCGTTAAAATCCGAATTAATTCCAATCAAAAGAGGCATTTTTCAAGGTGATTCTTTAAGTGCTCTTTGGTTTTATCTTTGCCTCAATCCATTATCTCATGAATTAAATGCTACTAGTTTCGGCTTCAAAATAAAGAGTTTATTAACTGAATTCAAATTAAGTCACTTAATTTATTTAGATGATATTAAATTATATGCCGGAACCAGATCTCATTTAAAAGTCTACTTGAGATTACTTTCAACTATTCCAATGATATTCATATGAAATTTGGGCTTCCAAAATGTAAAAATCTTTCTATTGAAAAAGGAAAGATCACCTCTGATTATATAAAGATTTCCAATATCGAAATCGAGCCAATGCATCAAGGAGATACATATAAATATCTTGCATTTTGTCAAGAGAAGACAATTAACCATAGCAGCACTAAAGAAATTATTAGAAGTTCATATTACAAAAGACTAAGAATTATCATCAAGAGTTATTTAACTAGTAAAAACCTTTTCAGAGCTATCAACTCCTATGCTGTTCCTATTCTTACATCTTCTTTTGGAATTATTAAATGGTCTAAAACTGATCAAAATGAATTACAATGTCAAACGAGGAAAATGCTCTGTAAATATCATAAGCACCACCCAAAGTCAGCTGTTCAGAGAGTTACACTACCTAGACATCTTGGAGGTCGTGGATTAATTGATTTGAATAATCTACATAGTAAACAGATTTTTCATCTACGTTCCCATTTTCATGATAAACAGAGAACGTCTAAATTACATGATATTGTTGTTGCTTCAGATTATAATCTTACACCTCTGAACTTGACAATTCAAAAGGTAGATTTTGATATATTTGATGATAATTCTAAAAGAGAAAGTTGGATGCAGAAGGAATTACACGGAAAGCAACCTAAAGAATTGAAAAATGATTATATTGATGAAATTGCATCGAATAAATGGTTAGTATCTGGAGAATTGTTTGCTGAAACAGAAGGCTTGGCAATTGCGATCCAGGACCAGGTTGTTTTCACAAGGAATTATAGAAAACATATCATCAAACAAAATATAGATGATTCTTGCCGTAGATGTTTCTGTTCTTCAGAAACAGTTTTTCATATATTATCATCTTGCTCAGTCCTTGCTTCAACAGATTATTTAGAAAGACATAATGCCGTCGCTAATATTATTCACTTCAATCTAGGAATTAAACATGACCTAATTCCCAAAAGAAAAAAATTTCAAAAATATGAACCTGAGATTATTTGTGAAATTGACAAATATAAACTTTATTTTGATAAAACAATTCTGTGCAACAGAGCTGTAAAACACAATAGACCAGATATCGTTCTTAATGATAAACAGAATCAAATAACATATATAATTGATATTGCTATACCCGACACACATAATATACAAAATAAATACAATGAAAAAATTTCTAAATATATGATGCTTGGCGACGAGATTAAAAAATGTGGAAAATGAAGAAAATATTTATTCTACCGATTATTATTTCTACAACAGGCGTTATTCCTAGAAATCTTCACAAAAGTATTGAGATTTTGGGTCTGAAGAAAAATTTGTTTGAACAGTTACAAAAGATAACAGTCATCAAATCTTGTAATATTCTTCGTAGGTTTCTTTCCGAAAATAATAATGAGGTAGAGTCATAGGTTTTCTCTTTAGTTTATACTGCTGAGAATCTCATTTCATATTTCATTTATTTGTTTATATAAATGTAATATAATTAACTGACAATTTTGTCATATTTATATTCAGAGCAGTATTCTATTCGATCGTTCACCACTTCACACAAAGGAAACTATTAATGAGTAACATTCAGTGTTACTTGACTAAGGTCCGTACACTGGATTTTTCCGGGGAGAAAGCCTCTGACACTACTCGTTGGTACATTGATATCATTGTCTGATGATGCTATAGTATGTATATATTCTGGTAGATTGATATATTCTCATAACATTTAACGTTATCCTAATATTTAATTACTCCAGGATATGTTTTGATTATAATCATTGCCTGGCAATGGTATTAATTACCGGGTGGTGGATTTATATTTTTTCATGAAATCAGTTTGATTGCATGAACAGATATATGGGCAACTCGTCGGGGTAAAACCCCTATATATATATATATATATATATATATATATATATATATATATATATATATATATATATATATATATATATATATATATATATATATATATATATATATATATATATATATATATGTTTGGCGTTTTGTAGGCGATCTTAATGGGCTCACTAGTATATTTGTACTAAAGCAGCAATGATGTCTTAGAAATATTTAACTTGAATGTCATTTAGCCCAAATTTTCAATATCCCTACTGGTGGGACAGCAAAAATAAATTCTCAGAAGATACTTTCTTGTAAAGTGTTATGTTCTTGAAGAACATGCAAATCGAAAAATATTCTTTCAATGAAGAACTTTTGAAAAATTCGTACAGAGCATGAAGATTTGAAAATGAGAAATCTGACACGACTTTCGAAAAGGCCGGCCATATATGTTCCTTGCACACGTATGTGAAGTTACTAAGTAATTTAAAAATTGTGCTCGAACCATTTTTGCTCGATTCATCGACAAAATAGGATATATCATCTGAGACTTACGCAGTATAATCACAGCCTTATGAAGATGAATCCTCTTATTTGCATAAGTGAATCGAATGCTACTTCCAGTAGCATCAAAATATGCTGTCTGCAAGTTGAAGGTACTTTGTGTCTTCAGAACGAGAACTTGTTCTTGACTCAACAATTTTATAGCTAAGGGAATACTGATTTCCCTAATAATTCCTGGTAATTGACTTTGTAGATGAACGACATCAATCAAATTGTCGTTTCTTTGATCATTTGTACAAAGTTTTTCCGATCTATTTTCACGGTGAACATCATCAGAATTAGTTTCCAGAACATTTCTACTGAGCTGTGAATCAGGCAGAGAAGGTGTTAAGGGTTGAAGTGGGTATATTTTTCCTATACTATTTGTCTCTCTAACCCCCTCACTAGCAACGTCATATGAGTAAAATGACAATAATGAAAAAGCTGTTACTGAAGACTCTGACACAATGATACATGGAAATAATGATTTTAAATTATTTGCATTTTTAATCGTTCTGCTCACATAATCATAAAAAAATGAACTCCCTTCGCCTGTGAGAAAACCAATTGTATTTGAACACAATCAAGCATGTATTATTCTTATGCTTAATAATGCGATTTCTAAGAATGGTTAAATAAAACTCTTTTCGTAGTTTACTCTTTTTTCATGGCAAGCTTTCGGAAATATATATTGTTTCCATCTTCAGGCCTCTACAACGAACAAATATCAATGAAACTAAATCATATAAACAAAAATAATCACTTGGAAACCATAAGAATGGCAACTTATGAAAGTTGAGGTTAGAGTTTTAAAGTTTGTATGTGTCTTGAAAAACCGAAGTTCATGAACTCGGAACACATCATATATCGACTTTTGCATAATAAAACTCAATAAAACATCATCAGTTGCCAATCTTATGGTTTCCAAGGATTATTTTTGTTTATAAGATTTAGTTTCATTGATGTTTGTTCGTTGTAGAGGCCTGAAGATGGAAACAATATATATTTCCGAAAGCTTGCCATGAAAAAAGAGTATTCCTTTGTTCCAAGACTACTAACCCGTTATCAATAAATTGAAATTTTAGAAGTCGTTATCTTCTCCAGCAGTTAAATATATATATATATATATATATATATATATATATATATATATATATATATATATATATATATATTCCTCAACAAACAAGCAGTGTTTTTATACACTTTAACACTTATTTCAGAAATATTATCATTTCCTTTGATATTGTAAACTTTGTGCACAGTGTATATAATGAACATAACTGTATGATAGCTTGTTCTATATTTGGTTCGAAGTGAATCAAATTCTTTATTATATCATATCAAAGTACTTTAGAAGCAATTTCATAAAATGCGACTTCATTAACATTGAACTCGACTTGCGAAAGAGACATTTTCGTGACTTGAATGCTTTTTAATATAAGTTAAAGTTGAATCCATAGGTTTGATGAGTGAACTTAACTAATTTGTTCAAGTATATCAAATTATCTATTAAATCTCTTGTTGTTAAACCTCACTTCATTAAATAAATAATTCAAACACCCGATTTAGCACAAGATGGGAAATCAAGAATATATGGGTCAGGATAGAATATAGATAGCAACAGTCTCCAATCAGAAAATGGCCAAACCCAAAAAACCGTATAAGCATAATTACCTGAAATGATGAAACCATAAATCAGTCAAAGCAGCCAAACAAGGATTTACGACATGCAAAGTAGACTCAAGCTTTTTCTTTGCTTTGTTATAGCTCAATTTCCAATTAATAGATATTTCTCTTAGCTCCACAAAATATGGAGAAATTTCTGGTTGTGCGTTAGTAAGAGCAGTATCTTGAAGAACAAAGTCTACCACTGCTTTCTTCACAGTTAGCATGAAACTCTCTCTCATTTCTTCTATACATTCATCTAATGTAGTTTTCCACTTTGCTAGGTTTTCAGGAACCAAACTCAGCACCTAAAATATTCATTCGACTAAGTAGATTAAAAATATTGTATCGAAAATAATAGGTATATATTTTTGCTCAAGTCAACCTTATTGATTCGTACTGTAATAAACTTGGGAACGATTCATGCGATATAGTTACCTCGAAGTCTGAAAAGATAATAATACCTATATAAAGTTATGAGAACTCTTTGTGACATAGTAAAATTCAACTTTTTACTATGTGTCGGCAAAAGTTAGTTCCAATTCTATGACCAGAAATTGATGAAATTTAATTAAGTAACCGCTGAAAATTTTCAGTTTGATGAGAACGTAAATGTTCTACATTAGGGGTGCTCAAACTTGAACTGCTGGTAATCTACCTCAATATTCTTAGACTACTTACGATCGACTCTGAGAGGCTGCAAGTATGTGTGATGCAGGGTTGTCGTACATAGACGATACACTCTACCTACCTACCTATCTAGGTAGGATGCACCGTAGCATATATAGATATTAGCTTTCTGCACAATACACATTATTTTATTCAAGGTTTGGGTTAGGTTTAGTTAGGTTCTTCTCTATATTATTAATTGAAACACTCATAGTTATTCAAAATTGTGAGTTTATTGGTCGTTACGAAACAAAAGAGTTACATATGGTGTTTAACTTAACTAAGGAGTTACTTTGGATGTTGAAGCGTGGCACTGCATGTCCTCAGCATACTTTTCATGAGATGGTACGTAACCACTGAGTGATAATCGCAAGCATGATGACATATATTCGTCAGTTAGTCGATTGCGATATTTTGACTTAATTATCTTCATTTCAGAAAATGCATAGTCGCACGAGTAAGTTGACCTAAACATTGCCGTCAGTTGAAAAACAATTTCCCTCAGATTCGGATATTTATCTCCAGATATAAAACACCTGAAATTTGTATCGGATGCCGTTATTTTTGAGATGTATATATGATATAATCGGCAACAACTCATTTTTAACAGAACATGAGTTCATATTGAACTGACTTGCTATTTCAGTAGCTAATTCATCAATGTTTTCACATGAAAAAATGTTGTTTGAGTGCAATGTCGCAAATGCCAAATCAGTCAGTCATTTTTCGTTTTTCATTTTTTGAGTGCCATCACCTCTTTCGTCTAGAAAAGCTGTTATTTCGGGCAATAATTCTTGAAACCTTTCTAGGAATTTTCCGCGACTCAACCACCTGTAGTCCGTGTGAAGAACTAAATCAGTGTGTTCAGCTGACTCCCTATCTTCCAACTGCAACTTAAAGAGCCGCCGGTTCAAGTTACGTGCACGGATTGAATTCACACTTTTGGTTGCAATGCCCATAATTTCCTCAGTGTTTAAAATTTTTGAACACATGACTTGTTGATTTATATGCAATGAAATGAAAATAATGAAGGGGAATATTCATTAGCTCGACACAAAGCCACAAAACCGTTTTTGTTTCCTGCAATTGCTGGTATTCCATCGGTTCTAAAGAACACTAATTTATATACTGGTAGCCTGTAGTTTTTTACAAAATTGAAGGAAACGTTATATATATCTTCGCCACGGGTCTTCCCCTTCAGAGGAATGGTTGTCAAAAATTCTTCCTTAGCCAACAAGTCATTGAATACGATTCGAATAAAAATACACAGCTGGGCAGTGTCTGTCATATCGGTGGATTCGTCGAACTGTTAGGAAAAGTATGTATATTTCATGATATCACGTTTTAGTTTATCTGCCATGTCCTAACTCAAGACTTCAATACGCTTTGTGACACTCGGACGAGATGACTGAAGTTCTCTATATCAGTCTTCCAGTGGAAAATTTAGATATTTTTGAAGAAGAATCTTTCCTAAGAGTCACTTTCAACCTAAATACAAGCTCTTGGAAAAAGTCCTCAAGCAAGTGTCCTGTATAGAAAATTTGTCATATAGTGAGAATGAAACAATCATTGATTCAAACGAGGAGTATGAAAATTCAATCTTCATTCTCGATGATGTTACATGTATTAAAAAACACAAGACCAGATCTTTTCATACCATGGGAAGACATAAAAGTATAAACTTCGATTATTTGTGTCAAACTTATACTTAAGTACCAAAACATTTAATCAGAGACTATTGTAATATCATTGTGTTAATCAACCAGGATGATATAAATGTAAAACATGAATTGAATGCACTCATGTCGCCTGACATGACATATGAAACTTTCAAAAGCCTCTCTTGTACATGAATTTTTAGTGATATTTGAGGATTTCGATTTGTGTGTAGAATGCTTCAGGAAAGGATTCGATCGTATATAACACTATAGCTGTTTCATCCTAAATCAGTTGAAATTATTAGTACCTAATATGATGCTAACTGAGGAATACCAACGTAAATTCAAAATTCAAAAACTCATCCAGGATGTGAAGCAAAAATACAGTGTTTGGGTAGAGCCAAATCACCAATCATACCCCTGTGACTTCAGCATCACCACCATTTTTTTAAACAACTAAAATTGAAGAACATTTGATGTTCCCTACTTGGGGATCCTCAGCATCATCATAATCGGGAAAGTCACGTTATGTGTCACTGAATCGATTTGAATGTCGATGGTCATCTACTCCACCTAAATTGAGATCATTTGATGGAGATAACAAGGACGAGCTAAGCAGTCAACAATCTTTCTTTGTGGATGAATTCCACGTAGAGTATGATAATAAGGCATCTCCTAATACTAGATATCAAACTTCCAAACATGTACAATGTAGTACAAATAATACCACCGGATATAGCGTACGGTCCAAAGTATGATCGACGTTCGTCAATTTAGTATATGGTTAAACTCCAACTTACTTTTGTAAAAAAACAACCGCCATATCTATTCGGAACGAGCATATTGAAGCTTCTAAGTGTTTTTATGAGTTGAGTATGAGTATATTATTATTATTTATTATCGTGGATTTATGCACTATCTCAGCTCTTAGCTGGATATAATTTACCTTTCCTAGATTCAGCAATCAAAGCGAATAGGTTCAACTACAATATGACATAAATTTCCTAACTAGTCTACATGTATTAAGAATTATAACTTTTTGCATTTCTATATAGGTATTCTTATGCAATTATAATTTCGTAAGGCTATCATGCAGAGTTTTAGGTATTAACCCAGTCGAGGATACGATGACAGGAACAATATCTATTTTCTCGAGGTGCCACATCTGCTTGATCTCAATAGCAAGGTCTGTGTATTTGGACTTTTTCTCCTGGAACTTGTTCAGCACGTTGTTATTATTCGGTATGGCGACATCCACCAGCTTTGCTGTCCTGGCTCCCTTATCATACACCACTATGTCCGGCCTATTATTCGTCACCATTCTGTCAGTGATAACAGGCCTATCGTAGTATAATCTGATAGAGTCATTTTCCAATACGGGCGCCGGTCGATACTTGTAATATGGCTAGAAGGTATTCAGAAGGCCGTACTTGTGTGCAAGTTTCTGGTGGATAATATTGCACACTTGATTATGCCTGTGAAGATACTCCGTATTGGCCAGTTGTTCGCATCCGGACGTAATATGCTGTATAGTCTCCGATCTTATATGGCATTTTTTGCACTTATCTGTTTGTAATGTTCCGTCCCTCATTATAATTTTTTTGTAGTTGTTTGTAGCGATAACTTGGTCTTGGATGGCCATAAGGAATCCCTCTGTTTCCGCGAATAATTCTCCTTTCATCAACCATTTGTTGGAGGCTTCTTTATCGATGTGTGGTTGATTAATCTCATGGTGATGTCCTTCTTGACCATTGCTCTTATTTTTCAGGATGTGATAGGAACGATAGATTCAGCAGGTCATCTCTGGTAGCAAGATTTAGTGGTGTATATCCCCTATCAGCCAACGATACCACTCTATGGAGGTCAGAAGTGAGAGCTTTTGCAGAGAAGAATTCTCTGAGATTTTTTATCTGTTCGGTGTGTAAATTGACAACACCTATTAATCCGCGTCCTCCTTCTTTCCGCTTCAAAGTTTTTCGTATCACAGACGATTTTGGATGATGATTGTTGTACTTTGTCAGCATCGTTCAGGTCTGCCTTTGAATGTCATCCAGTTCTGTTTTAGTCCATCTAATTATTCCAAATGAGTAAAGCAACACTGGAATAGCGTAGGTGTTAATTGATTTGACTAGATTCCCCGAGTTCAACATCGATTTCAGCACAGACTTCAGACGTTGACTGTATTCTGAACGAATCTTCTCCTTTAATTGTTTTTGGTCTATCAATCTGGCTTGTTGGTATCCCAGATATTTGTATGTTTCGCCATCTCTCATGCACTGAATAATATCACCGTTTGGAAGTTTTGTTTCACTATCTATGACTTTCTCTCTTTGAATGTTCAGGGTCTTACATTTTTCAATCCAGAATTTCATATGAACATCTGCCGAGAACTCACTGACAGTTTTCAGCAAACCATCCAATTGCTTCTTGTTCGAAGCATATAATTTGATGTCGTCCATATACAGCAGGTGGGAGATTGTATGTAATTCTTTCTGCTTTTATCCTAAACCCATATCCTGTTCTATTGAGCATTGAGGACAATGGGTTCATAGCTAAACAGAACCATAGTGGACTCAAAGAGTCTCCTTCAAAAATTCTACGACGTATGGGTATCTCGTCGGTTTTAATTGATGTATTGTTCATGTTGACCTGCAGAAACGTGCGCCACTGTGTCATTGTTGTCTTCAAGAACTCTACCAGGGCTGGGTGAATTTTGTATATCTGCAATACTTCAACAAGCCAAGAATGGGCGGTATTATCGAATGCCTTCAGATAATCGAGAAAAGCTGAATGAACATTCCGATGCCCTACGTGTGCCTGTTTCATTATCACAGAATCGATGATGAGTTGTTCCTTGCACCCGTGGTGTTTCTTTCTGCATCCTTTCTGCTCCACTGCCAATATATTGTTGTAGTCAAGGTGTTGGTATATTCGATTGGATATGCATGAGGTGAGTATTTTGTAGAGTGTTGGCAGGCAAGTTATTGGCCTATATTGAGACGGATCCTGTGTTCTATCGCTCCTAGGTAGCATATATGTTAAGCCTTGTGTTAGGAAAGTGGGCGTTTTCTTGCGATGTTGAAGAACGTACGTGAGTTGTTGCGCTAGGGCTCCATGGAGCTTATCAAACTTCTTGTACAAGTAGTTGTGGATATTATCTATACCTGCTGCCTTCCAATAGTTGGTCGCTCTAACTACTGTTGTGATTTCTTCCTCCGTTATTCCTTCGAAGTCCATATAATTGATATCAACGCGTTCTTCTTCATGCGTGATCCATGCCACATCTCTATTGTGTTTTTTGGGGTTCGACCATAGTGATGACCAATAATCGGTCAAGCACTGTGCGTCAGGTACTTCTCTGTTATTGTTGGTCGCAGTTTTGTTATTTCCCTTATGAAAATTGGCCGCGTTTTGGACGAACCTTTGGTTTTGGTGTTTCCTTTCAGTACACTTGACGTACCTTGAAAGCGTTTTTGCTTTTACTTGGAGTTTCTGTTTCAAAGTGTCCACATACACGTCGATGTGTTGTTTGTGATCAGGGTGTTTTGTATTCGTACCAATTTTCCTATAAATTTTGCGTGTATGATTGTTATTATTATTTACAAAAATTGAAAGGTTCTCGCCAGGAAGATATTCAAGGATAGATTGTAAAAGAAGTTGAATATCATTTCTAGAGAGTGGTTCGAGGCTTGACGTAGTTCTCGAAGGAATAGATGTTGAGCCTGTCTGACTTTGATGAAGACTCATTTTTGGCAAAATCTCTTCCCTAATACGTTCGTAGTTGATAAGCGAAAATCTAGACTTTCCAAGTCTGAAGCAATTAATTCGATCTCGTTCAAATCTTGAAGATCAGAATCAGACATAAGTGGAAAATAATTATGATAGGTATGAAACAAGCAATTACTTAAAATTAAGGAGAGTAACAGAAAAGGATTTACAGCATCAAGATTTGCATCCTAAAGTGAGTGTTTCCTTGATGTAATCCTCTGTGGTTGGTTGGAATATCGCATAAAGACTTGAAAAGTCATATGCAGTTGTCCAAAACACGGCACTTCGCCTTTTTTCGGTAGATGAAGAAAATTTAAAGTCCTTATTCACTAATGGAACCTTCGAACACACGATTTTCGGGGGTCCAGTCGCGTTATCCGGTTCGCAGCGCGAGTTATAAACGAAAAGATTCGAAAACTATATATAAAAATATATATATATATATATATATATATATATATATATATATATATATATACTTATTGTTTATTTATTTCATTTATTGATTATTCTATCAATCACTTAAGGTAATTTTACCAATTTCATACAATGTAATGCCGTATTTTTTGAAACAATGTATCGCAGAAGAATGCCAATAACCAATATCAGAAAGTAATTTATTAGAAATTTATAATATCTTTGTGCACTCACCCTACGCAAAACTTTGTCATCCAATGGCGATACGTGTATAGTATCAACACCGCATTGCACGTAGTAGTAATATCTCAGAATATCTCTCTCCACAGTATTCGGAATTTCATTAGGATTTATGATATCATCTGAGCCCTCTCTTCCAACAATCAAATCCACCAATCTCTTCCGAAATTCTTCCCTCTGTTTTCTCATTGTAGTGAAGTATCTTAGTTTGGAATCCATATCAGCATCTTAAGTATATAATCAAAAATTTGTTTATCTCTTTTGAATCAGAACATGAAAATTAGGAGGGATGTGCTTAAATGAATTACACTCATGATATATCATAAAATGATACATTGCGGAAGCACAAATTTACTATTACATTATCAAATAATGATAGGAATACACGTGATTGTTGAATTTCTTGCGTTTATACGAATACACTACTATCAACAAGACAGATACATGGTGTAAATAAATGAGTGCGAAATATTTCGAGAGGCGATTTCGGAAGAAATTTTCTGAAGAAAATTTCCAATTAAAATGTGTCCACAAACACTTCGTTACTATTTACAGGATATAGAAATTTTCATATTCTTCGAGGTCTTTTTTTCTGATTTCTACAATTGTTGGGATAAATATACCATCGAAATCTTATTACTCCATTGAAGTCGATATGAAAATCTAAACGACTACATCTTTTCTGACTCCACGTGTTCTTTCTGCCCCCAAACTTGTATCAGTACGCCTCTGGTAATCAAAAAAAAATTGAACTAATAGATAATCAATTACGATTCTTTCTTGTGTCCAAATTTTGTTTGTTCCACAACGTTTTCGGGTAAAAATTCAATTAATATCAAGTGTACGGTGAAATTTTAATACTCGTACACTAATTTATTTATCAAGTTGACGGCTCTCATATTTATTTTCTTTGGGAATTTCAACACAGTTACTATCAATTTACTCTCTTTGCTGCTACTTAGATAATTGTAGAATATTTTTTCGCATTTTCATCAAGATAGAGGTTTATTCCTATGCAGAAAGAACCGACATACATTGCGTCTACGGTCTCTAGCGGTAACATAGTTGTTGTGATATTTAGTTTAAATGAACGATGGGAATCTTTTTAGGGGTTCATATTAAAACACCATTGAAGTCATCATGAAAATTCAAAGGCTATATCTTTTCTGACTCCACGTGTTCTTTCTGTCCCAAACTTGTTTCAATACGCCCTGGTAATTGAAACAAAATTGAAATAACTATATAGCTAATTTCCTTTGTTTTCGTGTAGGAATTTATTATAATTAATATCAAGAGTACGGTAAAAACAATAAGTGTACTATAATTTATTTATCTAGTAGAAGGCTGTCATTTTTAGTTTCAATGAAAACTCTATCATAATTTCTATCAACTTAGTCTATCTGCTGATATATGGATATTATAGAATATTTTCTTCGTGATGTTGGTTCAGTTAAATGCAGAAATAACTGTCATACGTTGCGTCTACGGTCTCTGACGGCAATTATTAGATGCGTCGAGAAGATATGCTGACTTGTAGCCTCAACATGTGGCCCATCATCATACTCAGTTTGTAGCGTTTCATCAACGACTACGAGTATAAGTTAATCTAAAATTAAGGTAACATGATTGTGGTCACCACCAAGATATTAAAGCATCAGCATTAGAAGAGGCAGTTGAAGCTCTGTACCAGGAATAAATTTGCTTTGAACGTATGAGATGGAATTATTGCGGATCACTTAATTGGCCTACATTTTCTTCCCCTAGAGTAATTGGAAATGCACTCTTCTCAGCAAACAGCTGCTATCAATCCCACTCATCTACGTACCTGAGCGGTAAAGTGATATATGCACAATGGGGCTTCGGCACATTTCAGTATGAGAGCACGTCAATATTTGATAGAAATATATTCAGATCGCTGGCTAGATCGAAGTGGAAGTCGCTCACCAGATTCAAATCTGTTACATCTTTTTACTTGAGGACATTCTAAAACTTTGGTTTATAATTTTACCTACTGCTCAAGACAATGAAGACTTGAAAATGGATTATCATAGACAATCCCAGCCCAAACATTCAATTTCTGAGTAGTTTGTTTGTATGACTGTATGAACCAATGAGGTTTTGGGGAATTCCTATATCGCCAATTATGCCTATTCACTTCACCATTGAGAGTAAAGGTACTCTTCCCAGAAAAGAGGTATTATACGGCATATGTGGATTATTCTTAAATTTTCAATGAAAATTTCACAAAATTGCAAGCAGCGACCAGGATCGTTTATCATAAACTAGTATCACTTTATAAGGATAAAATTGGTAATATTTTTACGATCCTGGAGACTGATAAGTCTGATACACCAGACGCACGTGATTATTTCCTGATAGTAGTGTTAGTCGTTTGTAGGTGCCCCAAAACTGCCACTTCAGTTGCTTCGTATAGGTCGATGTTGAAGGTCATGTTTTTTTTATAGCCACCGGGCCCGTAGTTAAAAATCTATTCATTCATTATGAAACATATGTTTCACTTATTCTTTAGGGATGGTTCACAAATAAAATATTTTCCGTTTCTCTGTAACAACCATTATTTCGACAATAAATTAAAACAACTTCGATCCACTCATCAGTTGAGATAATCATCATAATATAAGGATAGAAGTGATGGAATTTTGAAAAATAAAAACTTACCCGTCCTTTCAGTACTGTACAGACTACGATCCGCCATGAGTAATAATGAAATTTGAGAAGAAAACCGTGCTCTAATAAAACAAACAACTGCTAGAACCTGTTGATGAACTCACTAAACATTGCCTTAAAAAACGAATTACAGGTCGGTAATGCAGAATGCTGCAATGAAGTACTGGATATAAGAGTCCCTTCAAAGAGACATTTTACACAAATGGATTGACACAGTAATCGCAAATTACTTTCATTCCATCTACTAAACAAAAATCTCGAAAAATTACTCTTCCAACTGCTATTAAAAATCAGGAGTTCTGAGTTTTGTAACTATATTTAACTAAAATAATAAATTTGTGCAATTGAAATTGCAGTGCGGTATATCTTATTCATAACTCGGTTGAGTCTAGATTCTAGAATTCTGGAATTCTAATAATAATGTCATTCTTAAATCTAAAATATGTGCATGAAATTAGAACTGCTCCGAACTGAAGGCATTACAAAAAAAAAAAGGGAATTATTGGTGGAAGTGCATTCTGCGTGGTGCTATTGGTCGCAGCCAACCTCTCGCTCAGTTGTCCTTCTTTTCTTAGAATTCAATTTTCTGTGTCTACACAATCTATAATTCAATCTTAAGTAAACACCAGACAGGTGCGCCCAGAATAAATCATATGAATAGGCCAATTGACCGCCTGTCATGAAAGCGGAAGAAAAATCATTGCTGTAAGATTCTCAACAAATTTTACTGAAGGTATACGAATTAAGTGAATATAATAAAATGGCGTTCAGTATATTACACGTTTAGTATATTGGCTATTTAGATATAAAAGGCAATCTCAATGGGCTCACTAGTCAGAGCAATTAACACCTACGCCATTCCATTGTTACTTTACTCATTTGGAATAATCAGATAGACTAAGACAGAACTGGATGATATTCAAAGTCGAACCCGAACGATGCTGACAAAGTACAATAATCACCATCCAAAATCATCTGTAATAAGATCATCTTTTAAGCAGAAAGAAGGAGAACTCAGATTGATGGATGTTGTCAACTTACATACCGAAGAGATCAAAAATCTCAGAGAATTCCTCATTGCAAAAGCTCGCATTTCTGACCTCTACAGAGTAGTATCGTTGGCTGATAAGGATAAACATCTCTAAATCTTGCTACCAGTGATGACCTGCTGAATCTACTGTTTCTATCAGATATTGAAAAACAAGAGCAATGGTCAAGAAAGAAATTGCATGGACGACATCAACATGAGATTAATCTTCCACACATCGACAAAGAAGCTTCCAAAAAATGGTTGATGAAAGGCGAACTATTCGCGGAAACAGAACAATTCCTTATGGCCATTCAAGACCAAGTCATCGCTACAACAACTACAAAAAATTTATTTGTAAGGACGGATCAGATTTGTCACTATTCAAATCATCTACTCGGGGAAAACCTTATATGCACAGAAGAATTCCGAAAATTTACTTATTTGTAGATAAGACTTTAATTCGTCACCAATACGCAATTATTTTTATTCATAAAAGAATCAACCCTATTTAGATAAGTACCTGGTTGTACCATGTTGGCAATACATTCTTTTGAATGTACTACTTATCTGAAAAAGTCACATTGTGTTGAAACAGTCATAGTTTGTCCTTGTAGTGACAATTTGAACATTATTGTTTAATTCAGCAGAAAATGTATATGAATTTTCATCAAATAACCACCTTCTCAATAGAATGTTTCAAGAATATTGACTATCAAATTAAAAATTTATAACATTGAAAAAAATATAAATGAAATAAGGCGGCCAGCATTATTTTTTTTCGACGAGAATTTTTTACTGAAAGGAAATTTGAGTATTCATCCTGTCCAAAGTGAAAAGTCCATGATATGAAAAATCGGAATAAGTTGGAAAACTTCATTGGCCGAGTGAAAATTACAAAAAATGATGAAAATTCTTTTCATTCTCTCTAACCGAAGCTTCTGCTCTCTTTTTCATCGAATATCTGAATATTCCGGGTGTATTCGAAAGCGTGATATGATCAATACTCTGATTTTTGTTTTGTACAGGGCGGACAGATTTCGACATTTTAGTGCGGCAGCTATTTGAAATATTGTGGAAAAAGTATTCTTTCTGCGTGAAGTATTCATTGTCATACACAGATTCACGCTAGTCCATATAATACTAAAGCAGTAAGGTTTATTTTAAGGAAAGTGAAGGGGATGGTTGGAGTTTGAACCGGGCGGGAAGAAACGGATCATGCGGAAAAGCGGGGGGTGTAGGCCCCCACGAATATTTTTTTTTTCTGCTAGAGAGAGATGTAAGAAATGTCCGCGCAAAATTCGGAGTCCCTAGCTCAAACGACGGAGGCGTGACGATTTTCCGAAAAATTTTGTCGCCCCGGGCGAACTGAACGTCGAACTGTCGAACCGAAAAATCGAAAATAAAATACGTCTCCTAAATGTCGCGGATGGAGGGGAAAATTTCCATCGACTTATGCAGCTATACAAATTTTTCTACCGCTTTCGATCGCCACCGAACTTGAATAACGAAAAAGCCCTAAATTTTGCATATTGCGCCGCAATATTTAGATTCTCATAAAACCACAGGAAAACGGCAAAATTTTTGTTCGATCGAAGAGCTTTAGGCCGACTTTCGCAAAATTTCTCTCTACTTTCCTCATTCCGACAATCTCCGACGTCCAGAAATTAGCAAACGTAGAGGGGTTTTCTTTCATCCGTCCTACTTATAGGGCTTACCGGTCGAATGTATTTCGGTATCGAACGATTCCTACATATCTCTAAATCGGATCCGCGAGGTGCAATCATTACTCTACGACTTTATTTTCGATTTTGAGACGATTTTTACACCTAGATTCTCGAGAAAAAGACCGGAAACATGGGGGCGGAGCATGTCGCCTCTACTACCGACCCTACGATCGCTATTCAATGTCGGAAGTGAGCTTTACCAACGTTTAAAATTGAATATTCACTCTTTTTTGAATGAAAATAGTGAGACGGAAAAAGTTAGTAATTTCAGTCTCACCAGCATAATTTCGGTACTACCAACATCTAGAATATAGTGCCCTCTCTCTTTTGAGTTTCCATTACATCTAATCGAATCTAACCTCATTTCCGTTAGTTTTATATTCTATCTGTCAAAATAAGTATTTCCGAATTTTATTTGAAAGAAAAGTTCAACGAAACTTGAAAAAACTGTTTATGATATTTATCTTGTTCTTTTTGTACATATTTTGTTTAGGGAAAGAAATGACAAACTTTCAAATTAATAATTTTAATTTTAATTTAACATTTTGGGGTTATTCTAAACTGAATAATGCGATTTAAACGGAATGTTGAACATATAATAATTAGTATAATCTTGAATGTACTATTCGGGATCATCGAATAATTGCCTATATAATTCTAACTCAATTTTTTTGAAGATTAAGAAAGTATTTTGCTGAGTCAAAATGCACAATGGCGTATTGTAAAATTGTGCATCTTTCAGATTGAGGAATTAAACTAGCCTTCAAATAATTTTCGAAAGGTAAGTTAACGTGTTCTGTCGTTAACTTGCTGTTTTCTAAAATATATTTTTTCAGCATACTGTAGAAAAACCGATATATTCAGTATTTACATTTTTCACATTGCATTCATGGTTATTCTAACCTGCTATTACACCAAAAATTAAATATAATTCTTCAATACAAAATCTCTTAATAGAATTTTGAATTCCGTATAATTTTAGATTCCTTCATATTGATTGGCAGACTATTAAATGTTATAATTCCTCTTATTCACGCTGTGTTGTATGTTTTGTTAGTTTTACATCTCTCAATAGAAAAGTAGTTTTTATTTCTTCAGCTTTGAACAGAATAAGTCTAGTACCAAAATCCACCTTATCGCCTAGTTTTGATATGCAATGTAATTTTGTTGACATCTTTTTTGAGACATGATCACAGTGTAAATCAAAGTCCAAAGTCTGATCAAGAACTACGCCTAAGTACTTCATTGAGGTTACTCTATCAAAATATTGTTATTAATTGGAACACTTGAGTTTATCAAATTCGGATTTTTCAATTTGTATTTACTTCTCAGTATCATATATTTAGACTCAATAACGTTTATTTCTAGACTATTAATACACAGCCTTTCATTTATAGCAGCAAGTTCTTTATTTATTAATATATATATATATATATATATATATATATATATATATATATATATATATATATATATATATATATATATATATATATATATATATATATATATATATATATATATATATATATATATATATATATATATATATATATATATATATATATATATATATATATATATATATATATATATATATATATATATATATATATATATATATATATATATATATATATATATATATATATATATATATATATATACCGTATAGATTGAGTTGGCAATGAGAAGGAGTTCAGTATATTTGGGTTTAAGTATATAAGGCGTATAGTATATTAGCCGTTTAGTTTAGTAGACGTTTTATTATATAAGGCGTTTTAGTATATTAGGCGTTTTAGTATATTAGGCGTTTAATATATTAGACGTTTTTGTATATTAGGCGTTTAGTATATTAGCTGTTCAGATATAAAATACGATCCTAATGGGCTCACTTGTCCCATATATACTAAAGCAGTAAGGCTTTTTTCGAGGAAAGTGGAGGAGATGGTTGAAGTTTGAACCGAGCGGGTGAACAGACGGCGCCTGAGAGGCCCTCGCGCGGTTGACAGAGATCGGAGGGAGGTCCGCGCGAAACTCGGAGACCCTAGCTCAAACGACGGAGGCGCGACGATTTTTTGAAAAATTTCGCCGAAACGTGGCCTCGGACGCAAGGAACGTCGAAACGGTGAGATTTTGTCGGAGTCGATAACTCGGATCTTTAGGAGGGCGATCAGAGAGGTCGATCGAGAGAAAATACCGGGAAAAAGTTCCGAAAAAGCGAGAATAAAATACGTCTTCGTAATCTCGCGGATGGAGGGGATAATTACTATAGACTTTCGCAGCTATGCAAATATACATTACCTTCGATCGTTACCAAACCTAGAGAACGAAAAAGTTTCGCATTTTGGGCCGCAATAGTTAAATTTTCATAAAACCACGGGAAAAATGAAAAATCTTCCTTCGAACGAAGGGCTATCGGCCGACTTTCGCAAAATTTCGCTCTAATTTTCTCATTACGAAAAACTCTGACGTGCAGAAATTAACGAACGTCGAGCTGTCAAAATAAAGAGTTTTCTTTCTTCCGCCCTACTTATACGGGGTTTCCGGGAGAATGAATTCCGGTATCGAACAATTCCTACATATCTCGAGATCGGATCCGCGAAGGGGAATCGTTACTGTACAACTTATCTTTCGAATTTAGGACGATTTTTGAGACCTAGATTTTCGAGAAGAAGACCGGGAACACGGGGTGCGGAGCACCTACTACGCCTCTACTACCGACCCTACGATCGCTATTCAATGTCGGAAATGAGCTTTACCAACGTGTAAAATTGAATATTCTCTTTGAATGAAAATAGTGAGATGGAAAAAGTTAATAATTTCAGTCTGACCAACATAATTTCGGTACTACCAACATCTAGAATATAGTGCTCTCTTTCTTATGAGATGGAATGAAATATCCATTATATCTCATCGAATCTTACCTAATTTGAATTAGTTTTATATTCGATCTGTCAAAATAAGTAATTCCGAATTTTTCTTTGATGAAAAGTATGACGAAACTTGAAATAAACTTTTAGAGGTAAGTGAACGTAATTTGATGTTTATTTTATCCATTTCCATGTATATTTTGTTTGAGGAAGAAACGACAAACTTTCAAAATTGAAGGATTTAATATTTTGATGTTATTCTAAACCAAATAATGCGATTCAAACGGAATTTTGAACAAATAAGAATTAGTATAATCTTGAATGTCTTATTCGAGATTATTGAATAATTGCCTTTATAATTCTAACTCAATTCTTATGAAGAATAAGAAAGTATTCCGCTGAGTCATAAAGCAAAATGGCGTAATATAAAATTGCCCAACTTATCGGTCGAGGAATTGAACCAGGCATCAAATAATGTTTGAAAGATAACTGAGGGTGATTTGTCGTTAATCTGTTGTTTTGTAATATATATTTTTTCAACATACTGAATAAAACCCGATATATACAGTATTTACATTTTTCACATTGCATTCATGGTAATTCTAACCTATAAGTATTCAAACATGAATATGATATGAGTATTGGGAGCTATTCACTGAAAGTTATATCTGTTGTTAAGGGATGGAGGAGAATTCATAATTATGAATTTAGTAATATATGACAGGTAGTCTAAAGATCTGGGACTAAGGTTAATTTCTCGTTACAACAGAATAGTGATACTCAAATGAAATGAAGGAAATAGATTCCAATGATAAAGATATATCTAGGTGAATATCACTGTGACTGTGTTCATCTTGAATTGAATTTTCGTTTCAGTTTATTCATGAGTAAGTACGGTTGTATTCTACAACTATCCAAATGTAAATGTGGATGGGATTCAATGTGTTTGACCACAGGTGAATTTTGTTTTCGATGCATATTCAGTGGTTAGGGAATTCTGAAATATTAATTTTTAGGTTAGAGTCCGCCTGTCTAAAAAGGAAAGTAAATAAAATTATTCATTTGTGAGAAGATCGAAAAATGAAATGAAAAATAATATTTTACTTTACATCCGAAGATGATATGCAATACAAGCATAAAAATAAGCGAAGACATTATTTCCATCAAGTAATAACAGTAGAATTAGTTGTAAATGTTTATGTTATACCTCTGGCATCAACCAAAGTAGATATTATTGTATGTACATGAGCCAGTAGACCTGCATAATCAATTATCGTTATGGTTCAGAAAAATATTCTGTCACTCACCAAATAACATATCATTCACTACGAAGAAAAGAGAGTAGGTGGCATAAAATCTTCACCGAAGGTGAATATTGAGTTCCTTCTATTCATAACTCATTGTGATTTTTTCACAAGAATTTTATCAAAGAGGAGTAAATAACGTGTATTCTCTAATAGAATTAGAATTTAAGGTTTTTCTTCTATAGACGTTTGGTGTTTGTAAAAAAAAACTTCATGTTCAAATCTGAGAAAGCAGCATACAAAGTTATATTTTTTGCAACCTCAACTTCCTTTATTAGATTCAAGACAGACACAAGGAACATTGCTTCTACTAATGTAAATCATATTCAGTGAGAAATTGAAGTTTTACTTGGTCAATTTTGTGTATGTTCGACAATTTTGCTTATAGGTAATTTAATGTTGCATGATGTATAGTAGATATTTTGATTAATGGTGTTAAAAACGTATGTTTATTACATAATATGAAGATATTAAGTTGTTTAAATCAAGTTTGTTCTTTTTTTCATTTCAGATTTTATTATAATGATTCACTAGAACATGAATTAAAGGAAAGTAAAATCGAACTATTGGCAAATCCAATCAGGAGAATGTTTACACACTCATTTCTGAAATACTAATTTTAGATCTGAATGCACTCGAAAAAAGCGAGTGAATAAAATGAACCCTTTGTAGAAAAATCGAAAATGAAAATCAAATTATATTCTACTCTACATGTAGAATAAATGATAATACAATAGA
Organism: Cryptolaemus montrouzieri; assembly: GCA_013387265.2. Taxonomy (NCBI): domain Eukaryota; kingdom Metazoa; phylum Arthropoda; class Insecta; order Coleoptera; family Coccinellidae; genus Cryptolaemus; species Cryptolaemus montrouzieri. The sequence goes on from JABFTP020000144.1 coordinate 45,992,948, forward strand.
GAAAATAAGCGAAGACAAAATTTCCATTTACTAATAATAGTAACTTTTGTGGATGCGTTGAAAAGATTTTTGAGTCGAAGGAGTCCGATAAAAACTTTATATTCAGATCGAGGATCTAATTTTATAGGCAAGAAAAGATATTTTGATGGACTAGATAAATTTATTCAGTCCTCTAATCATACTCAAGCCTCAAAGAAAATCTATTAGAAAACCGCATAATATCTAAATTTAATGTTGCCTTGGCGCCCCTTATGGGCGGACTATGGGAGAGCAATGTGAAGAGTATGAAATATCATCTTTTCAAAGCAATCGGCTCGCAAATTCTTTCATTTGAAGAATTTAGTACTGTCCTTACTCAAATAGAAGCTCTTTTGAATAGTAGACCACTCTGCAATTATGTAAGTGATGATCCCTCAGATCCTAGTATTCTCACACCAGCGCATTTCACCTGAACGCCTTTACAAATTTTTCCTGCTAGTGATGTTTCAAATGAAAATATTAATAGATTGAATCGAAAGCAGTTGTTAGATAGAATTGTTCAGTCGTATTGGAATCGTTGGAAGGATGAGGATTTGCATCAGTTACAGGTTCGATCCAAGTGGAATACAGTTTCGAATCCTGTTAAAATTGGCACAACAGTAGTTGTCATGAATGAAAATACACCATCCTTGAGTTGGCCTTTGGAGATTATTTGTGAAACTTTTCCAGGAAATGATGAAATCATTAAAATAGTTTCTGTTAAGACTAAACACGGTCTATATAAACGGTCCATCACAAAATTGTGTCCATTGCCAACGCAATAGTGTATTTTCATTATTCACTCTCATAGTTAAACCCGCAAATAATGTATGTCTTTTTTCTTTGAATCTTAGTTCTTTAGTTTTCTCTTGAAAAATTTAAATTTTTTTTTCTTTTTTCAAAGTCGCGGGAGAAAGTTATATATTATCTTCAAAACTTCATTCAAATCATCGAAAAAAACGTGTTTTTTTCAACTTCTGTCGAGCCTTTGCAGCGAGCGTCTTTCTATTATTCCGCAGTTGTATCTCGATCATACACGGATACGATACGTTTGCTTATAAATAAAATCGCAATTAGAATCTTCCGCTCATCATAGAAATTCTTCTGAAAATTTTAGTTCCGCCAATCGAAAAATATGGTTGAATCCGCTTTAGTGTACAAAATCGTACAAATAGAGTATCTCGCTGAAAATCATAGTTCAAACCGCTAAATAGAGACTATTTCGCTAAAACTATAGTTCAAACCGCTAAATAGAGACTTAGGATTGTGAAATCTGTGAGTGCGTGAGAATATCATCTTTCTTTCCTTCCTTTTTAAACCTTCCTAGTTTCCCACAAGTTGAAGGACTCACGCCTACACTGAGGCTGCAATCCTAAAAAATCGAGTAAGTCACCCTAAAACCTCTATTTTTTTATACAGTCCATTTTTATCGAAAACAAATATCTTTGAAATTGATATTTCCGTCATCAGTTAGTTTTTGCGCAATGTCACCACTATCCTGAAACACTGAAAATGATTCTGATGAGTAGCTGCAAAACTTCTCTCAGTTGTATGATACTTCCTTCGAACGTAGTCGAAGAATGGGCTGATTTGTAGTTGGTTAAAGAATTAAAAATTTTGCGATTACTGTACTGGCTCTCCGGCCAAGAACCAAATATTAGATATTGGGTTGACAAAATGGAATTCTGGTATATATTCAACTGCAATCAGGAGGATTTAAATGAGAAGGAAGAGGTTTCGAATAAGTATGTACTTTGCATATATGATTGATAATTGATTGAACAAATTCCTCACTCAACATTCTATCTCGAAATTAATTTCACTCCACAGAGTGGCTTTTCGTATCTGCGACATATTTCTCGACCGAAAACCAATTTCCTTACTCAACTCGTCATTGTATCATTATTTCACTCAAAACCGTTGAAATTACGGAAAGATCAAAAACAAAAAATGTATCTTCTTAACACGAAGGATTGAACGTGTTTTTTCGAATGGCACTACCATGCCAAAAATATAATATAATATTTTATAATATATAAAATATCTGGATATGTAAATCCTAAAGGAACTCCCACCTAAATATGGTGAACTAGGAGAGAGGGATATTTTCGGTGGCAGTAGGCAACATTAATGGCGTGTTGGAATGATACTTCTTTTTGACTTACGCGACTCCATTTCGCATATATAGGCTGTTTTACTATAATACGATTATGGTTGATGAAATATGTTAGATTTCAGTTGAAAACTTCAATAAATTCTACAGGGTGCTACTTTCAATATTGGTAAATTTTCAAGACATCATAGCTCTGACATCGCTGGTCCGATTTGAATAAAAATTTCACTATTGTGAGTCACTCAGTAGACCAACTATTCGCAGAGAAAATTCATTCTCTCGTACAGGGCGGGACTGTAGAAATTCAATTTCATGAATAGATGATAAAACAACACCTTGTATATTACTCAAGAAAAATTCTGAATACATCATCAGAGCAAAAAAGGTAGCTTTTTCAATATGCCACTAGAACATTTTATCACACTGTTGGTTTTATATCAAAAAAATATTCATTTTGAAATAATTCTAGTTTTCAGTGCAATCCTCAGAGACAATTCTGAATACTAGGCGATTAACTTCTGAATTGATGTCAAAAAAATTAATGATTATAGTTGATGAAATATGTTAGATTTCAGTTGAGATTTTCAATAAATTCTACAGGGTGTTACTTTCAATATTGGTAATCATATCACTTCGAACCCATTCAGAAAATGTTTTCGACGCCATTATGGCAACATGTGAAATGATAATTTGGATACTTTAACCTGTTTCATGAAATTCGGTTCTTGCTAATAAATCGATATATCTCACCGATCATTAAATATTTGACGGATAAAGTTTGCAGAATGTAGAAAATAAGTTGACTACGGTGCGGACGTACGTGCAGAGTATTACTTGACATGCCAGTTATTCCGTATATACCTCCCTCGAAAAATAGGTCACTCCTTTCTTTCCACATTGAATTGAATGGCAGCGAGCTTTCATGGATGATGGTTACTATCAAATTTTCAGATCACAACAATCTAAATATTTCTCTTTATTTATCGCATAATATCGCACGAAATTTAGATACTAGGAAGGCCGCTAGTTCGAAATTCTGTAGAGTAGGGCCGGTAAAAATGTAATTGATTATTAGGATGTTGAATTCGTTTACTTCCTAGCACTAAGTTAACCAATGAAATTACGAAAATTATTTTCTTAAAATAGGTACAACGAAAAGAAAATATATAACGGAATCATTATCCACTATCAGAAATTTATTGAAGCGCCTAAAGCAACAATTCACTATGAGGATATTATTCAGCCAAGAAGTAAAAGGGATCCCATATAACGTTATAGAAGGCTAACAAGGAAAGTTTTAAGGGGCAACTAGTTACTATTTAAATAGCGATCTTCAATTACGGAGCACAAGTATTATTAGGTTAGATGGTCACTATAAATGTTGAGATCGAAAGTTACAGTATGCGATAGTGGGATTATAAATTTCTTCAAGTGAAATAATGAATAAAAGCTGAATTTAAAGAAGAAATATGAAAACTGAATGGATTGAGGTATTTATCTAAACAAATATAACAATAAGTAAGCGATAGGTAAGTAGTAAAGATGAAATAGCAAAACTATGCTGTTCCGCGGCACTGAAGCTTGGAATAAGTGGTCAAAAATTTTTGACAGGTAGATGTAGTTGTGAAATGATGAAATAAAATTGGAAAAATCTGACCTTATGATGTTCTGGTTGCTCCATATGGTTCCTGTGGGAGCGGATTTTCCATGCAGATGAAAAGTGATCAATGTCCTTTCAGCCAACTGCCAAAGTTATAGGCACGTGATATTATTCAGGTATCAACGATGAAGAATGAAGAAACGGTAAGTGTGAACTCTGGGTTAAAGGTGAAACGCAGTTAGGGAACTTGAAACTCGGAGGTAAAGGAGGAAAAGAAAACAGGCCTTCTGCAATAAATCAAAGAGACGAAAAGAACACAAAAAGTTAAGAAAACGGAAACTTACATGATGTAGTGCGGCCTGAAATGTGTGTCGCAATCCGGCACTGCCGATGATGAAAATCACAAACGAAAGATACGTACAGGTGAACGATATTTGTGAATTTTTAAATAATATGAATATATAACCAGTAATGGTGTTTCACAAGATTTAATCCGCAATAAAGCGATATAATCAAAATTATTCAACCTTTGGAAATCAGCACAATTGAAAATAACTCGAATGAATTCCGATTTCCGTCTTCATCAAACCTCATTTCGAAGCAAAAAAACTTATGCATTTCTTATGATTTGCAGGCTTAGAGAAATAATTGCTGAAAGGGACATTGTCATGCCATCTGCAAGATAATGTTGGAAAGTATAATTGAATATTTTACAGATTTCATTCGTTGAAACACCTACATCAATCTATGAATTATTTCGACCAGTGGCGGAGAGCTTGCGGTACTTAAGCGCTATTTCTAACCGTGACATTGCCCCCTTCCTTCCAAAGGAAGAGAATTTTCTAAGTTCACTGACGATCACTGTCTCAGTTGAAGTTAAAGGAGGTATCGGAATACCCTTGAAATAAAGATGAGCCACGGAAACCTATGTAGATATAGATGAACGAAAATGAGTTACGCAGACTAAATCAGATAAAGAGCATGAATTTACGTAAGAGAAAGAATCAACCGTAGTCGTTAGGTAGAAGGGCAGGTTTGAGATCTTGTACATGCCAACTACCCGTGTCATCCTTAACTAGGTGAGTCAAGAAACCGATCTTTTTAGCAACAATAAAAAGGCTGACGTCCCGTGGAGTAATTTGGCACAAAAATCGTCAGGAGAACTCGAGAGAATCTCGTTCTTACGAAGGACCAGCTGTCCTTCACAAAAAGTTACGGAACGACGACGAAGGTTATACCTATTACGATTTTTCTCTTGGGCCTTCAGCAAACGTTGTCGAAGCTCCTCAAACAAATTCTCTAATCCAGCCTTCCTATCCTCAGGACTTACTATTTCAGATGGAATAGGATGGTCATAACCATCACCGTGAATGCGATGTTCTCGACCAAAATTGATGTAATACGGGATATATCATGTAACCTCAGTCTTTGGTGTTCGTAAAGCACTGCAAACTGCAGCAATGTGATCAGACCACTGACGATGGTTGCCTTCTAGGAAAGAAGTATCATAGTTTCGATCGCTCCGTAGGATCAGCTCTAGGAAAGTAAGACGGAGTAAAGTTGATTTTCTTTTCATACCAAGCACAAATGGATTTGAATTCAGTACTATGTATTCGTGAGCCATTGTCACATATTAAATATCGAGGAGCACCATACACTAAGAAGAGATTTTCTCTGACTAACGACAAAGTAGTTTAGAGGTAGCAGATCTCAATGGAGCTAATAAAATGTACTTACTGAAGTAATCAGTAATGGCTGTAAGATAATTGAATCCTTGAGACGACGCAGGTGAAGGACCAACAAAATCTAAACTGACCATTTGCCATGGTTCTATGATGTTAGGTCTAGATCCCATGAGACCAGCAGGAGAGAGAAGTTCAGGTTTGCATTCCGCGCACACCTTACACTTAGAAATGTACCTTGACACATCAGCCTTCTTCTTTGGCCAGAAGTATTTCCGTCTGAGTCTCCAGAAAGTTTAAAAGACAACTAGATGACCTGAAGACACATTATCATGATTCGTTCGAATGAGCTCCTCGCGATGTTCCTTAGGGACGACAATCTTCCAATAGTCAGATTCTTTGGACAGTTCAGGGATAGTCACAGAGACAAACGTCGAGAGAACGCCATTTTCGAACCTCCATTTAGGAAGTTAAGCAGGTCTATCATCTAAACGTTCCAGCATTTTACGATAACTTCTTCACCGTCCGAGCTGTCTTGTGTGAGAACTGCTCCGATGCCGTTCGCTGAAGCGTCAGTCTGAACGGTAAGTGTTTTTTCGAAATCCGGGCAATTCAGCACAGGAGCTGTCGTAAGAGATTCTTTCAATTGTTGAAAAGAATTTTCACACTCAAGGGTCCATGACCATGAAACGTTTTTCTTAGTAAGGTTCGAGAGTGGAGCTAGAAGAGACGAAAAGTTAAGGAGGGACCTTCTGTACCAGGGGGCTTAGGGAAATAATTGCTGAAAGGGACATTGTCATGCCATCTGCAAGATAATGTTGGGAAATCTAATTGAATATTTTATAGATTTCATTCGTTGAAACATGTACCTCAATCTATGAATTATTTCGATCAGTGGTGGAGCGCTTGCTGTACTTAAGGGCTATTTCTGACCGTGACAATCAGAAAAAGAATTGATCTGTATGAATCCCATTTTAAACAAACAAGCCTCAATATTGCATTGGTTCTGAATTGATATAATCAAAACGCAGAAATTACATGTATGGAAGAAATGATCAAAAATATCGGTTACCTTAATATCGCAACTTTTCGAGAATATTCTAAAGCGATTCTTTTCTTTTATTATGTAAACTAATCGCTCGTTAATCTCGCTATTTCAATCGATTGTCGTGATTTTAAAAACTTTCTATTTCAATCATTACATAAAAGTCGAAAAATGTTTGGTTTTCGAAATACAAGCTGCTGAAATTTCAATTTATTTTCGTTTTCTATCAACATTCTACTATTAGTAATAAACCCGAATTGAAACATGTGTATCTCTTCTATTTCTTTTGGAATTTGAATAAGTAAATAGTTTATTGATTCCGACGGCGGAATGAATTAACTATTTGGAGTGTGCTAGTACAGTAAGACAAACCACCCAAGTTGAGATCAAAATATAGTGTGTCTAGTCAAATTATATGGTTTAACCAAGATTGCATCAGAAGAAAAGTAACCCCAAAAAATGTTAATATCAGAACAAAATCCACATCATTAGCTTCGAAGAAAGCAGTTAAAATAGCAGAAACCACCTGGATAAAAGGATAAACCAAATTTCTATTCACAAAACGAGACGTCATTCAATATTATATTGAGGTATTTTATAAACTCCATCCAATAGAATTCGTCGACAAGGTGCGAAATGACAATAGCAAACTGAAAATTTAAATATCATTCGATAAATTCCGATAACATTCAGAATACCACTTCCGTTAAATCGCTCATTAATAGAGCTGTAAACTATTCAGATGGTGATTTCTCAACTTCTGGAGGTAGTTTGTTAAAGAAAGGTCACAAATTCAACCCCAACATCTCATCCAAAAACATGAAAGAAACCTTAGTCGCATAATCCGCAATTGCACTATACCAACTTGATGAATCTCATTTAATATCAATCAAAACTGACGAGATCTTAACAAAAAATCACCAATAAAAATCAAGTTATCACAGATACCTTAACCACACTAAGATAAGAATTTCAAAGCAACAATATAATTTCAACCAAAGCTGATAAATCAAAGACCAGTCATTTTAACGAATTAATAATATATTTAAAAAATCACATACTTTCTTAAAAAAAACATAAGTGAAATACCCAAAGATCGAAGCATAAAAAACCTTGAGAACAGCTCGAAGACAAATTTCACCCATAATACCAACAAAACCAGTCAATTCTTTTATAATAAAGAATCCCGGACCTCCAAAACTTTACGGCCTAATAAAAAATCACAAAGACAATGCTCCATTACGTCCAGTAGTGTCATCCATGAACAGTCCAATAAATAAATTGGCAAAGAGTTAAATCTTGTATTTAAAAATTCAACAAATTCCACAACTAAATAATCAATACAATAATCATTCAATTAACGCAAAAGTTGAAACAGGTTCAAACCTCAATCAAATCATATTGAATTAGTTTAAATGTTGATAACATGTTTTTCAACATCACAGGAGACGAATGCCTTCCATTGGTATTAGATACCTTAAACAAATAACATGTTACGGTCGTATAAAATGATCTCATATTTCTGCTCAAGTTGTACCTATAACAGAATTATTTCAAATTCGATAACAAATTTAATGAACAACCTCGCGGTTTACCGATGTGATCTCCATTGAGCCCTTTACGAGCTGACATTTTCATGGTGTATATTGAAGATGTCATATTAATTTCCCCAAATCAAAATAAGTACATATAAATATTTAGACTACTAGCATGTTTTATAGGAACCGCGAGACAACTAAATCAATTTCTAACTTACATCAATAGCATTCATCTCAAAATTAAATTAAAATAGAGACAGAAATCGATAATCAGATTCACTTTTTACACTTAACAATCACTCATAAAAATAACACACTGAGTTGTGATATATATCGAAAACCCACATTTACTGATATTTGCAATACCTGCTTTTAACATAATTCGTTTATTACCTCTTGTTTACACTCATATTCATTTTGTATCTACATGTTTATGTATGTATGTATTTCAATTTTAGTTCAGTAGTGGTTGTCAGCTGAAGATGTTTGAGACCAAAATTGCAATTCCGATTTTCAATAAAATCTTGTGATAGTATAAAATGTAGCTTAATTTCTTATTATCATTTTGAATAAGTGAGTAAACGTATAGTATTTTGGGCAGCAGTATTTTTCTGTCCAACGTACAAATCGAGCACATGAAAATAAGACACTAGTCAATTATGCGTCTTCCTCTATTATGCTTCATTTGAACGCTGTATAGGAAAATACTACTTTAAAAGTTATATATTTACACTAAGCGTGTTATTAAAATTTTACAGGACAGAAAACGTTTTTATCCAGATCAAGGAACCTGCAGATCATAATAAGGATTAGCGGCGTACTTCGAAAAAATTCTTCGGGATAAAAAAGTTAGAAATATCATCTTGTAAATTTTCACAACGAAAACCCAAATCGTGAAGACCATTAAGGGTAACCTACGTTTCACAATTCAGCGAAATATCTCCAAAAGTAAAAAAGATATTTACACTAATGGAAGACAAATTTCAATATCCTGAATTTCAAAATCAATCATCATTTGACTCCACTGTAATAACCATTCTTCCCTTGTCCGGATGACCACTTAATGCGTGACATCGAGTTCAATATATATCACACTTATTCATTTTATTAGTGCATTATGTCTCACTCGAAATATTGAAATCAATTTGCCCTGTACAGACGTAAAAACTATTCTCTAATAAAAGAAAAGCATCAACAAGTTTTGAACATTACACTAGAAAAGCGAGAAAAACACTTCACTTAATTTTTATTTTCCTGATTTGTATTCACTAGTGCCTATTTTATCCATTACTGCACTAACAAAATTGTTCCCACATTGAATAGAACTGAAACTATAAGTTTCTGAATCAAGAATAAGAAACTCACCTCTCTTCTTTTGTAATGGTATTCCTTTTCTATATTTTGGATATGCTGAAGCAACGATTGGTTTCAATACTTCTGGTGGTAAAGAGAATATTGATCTGTCTTCCAAATTGTAGTCTGAAGGTAAAGTAAGCCGTGGTATCTTTATATTAATATCTCCTCTCTTTTGAAGACGTGCTCTTTTCTCGGTAATTCGTTTCAGTAGTCTCTCCCTCTCTAGGTCCTTACTACTTTTCGATGACATTGCTGTAGTAAGAAAATAAGTTACCATTACATGGATATAGCAATTCAATTCTTCAATTGGAAATATAGCAAGGACGGCAAAATAGGAAACATTAAGTTTTAGCCTGAACCCAAGGCATCGCTCGCGGGGTCGTACAGTATGATACTGCAAACATATTGCGATGGTGTTAAGCCTTCTTTATCACAATCTTCTGTATACATTCGCAAGTGCAAGAACCACATAAATACAACTTTCAATAATTACGATCGAAAAGCGATTATAATAATTCAACCATAATATGAAACGTTACCGAACGAGCTTCATGCTCATGTGACAGCATTAGAGAACATCTATCGATTACAATTACAAAAACTAGATATTGACAAATTTCGACAATAACAATTTAAATTTGATCTATGATCAACCGTGAAATTTTTTCTAATGAGCTCGATACTCACTACATTACCTTTTTGCGATTCAGTCATTAAAACTTTATCCATACAAACCAAGAGTATTTGTTTTCCGAGAACGACGAACGTGAGCAGAACGATAAAAGGCAACATCGCTATTTCTATGAGAATGAGTTTATGTTGAATTGTATCCGACTAATTTATCTTCGCTATTTCGTGAAAATATTGTATAATGAAATGAAAAAATTGCACATGCACATACAACACCGTACACGCTTGAAAAAGTGAAAATTCTTAAAAAATAAAGAATAAAAGGGATTTTGTGAGAGAATCAGATATACACACTCTGTCGACAAAGTACCGGGGATTATTCAATGAAACCCAAATTTTATTTTTCATCCAAATTTATTGCATCGCCTCCAAAGTAGCCCCTTCGGAAATAATACATTTACGCCAACGAATAATCGAATCATCAGAACATTTTTCAAACACATTTTTCCGAATTCTACTTTATGTCTTCTATCGACTCATAAGGGGTACCTCGAAGTGGTAAGTGAGATTTGGAAAAAGAAAGAAAGGCGGCCAGAGCCATATCTGATGAATAAAGTGGTCGTTCGATGGTTTTCGTTGAGTTTTCCGTCAGAAATATATATAGAAAGATAAGATATAAATATTTGTTACGTCGAATGTGACTCTGATTTTAAAATAGATTTTACAACAGACTCTCCATTTGATTCATGCCTTGTAGATACCTTTGTAGTTTTCTGAGTAAATGTAAATGAAAAATCCATTAGGCCAAGTACTTGACCGTGATATTTCACCCGATGTTATAGTTCCTAAAAAATAGGAAGAGGATCTATCCTACCAACACTGTTGGGCTCAAACGAACTATCGACTTGTTGCAAATCAACAATTCACTCCTAGAAGAATTTTCAGAAGAAAAATTTCAAGCAGAAGCTATATCTACGTTCAAAAAAATTTACCAATGGGCACCGCACCCTTCGACTATTGCATTATCCACGATGATGTTTGTCCTTGTCTGTGTCTTACTATTTGTGGCAGTACTCTACTACATCTACAATATGACTCTGATGATTAATTTAATCCCCATAAATATCCTTGTGATTGCTATAATACATATTTCTTGGAGAAGAACTTCAAAATCTGCACTCAAGATCGTTTAGATGCAAGACCATCTGATTCTCACACATTCATATCATCTGATTCAGGTAACGTTGCAAAGAAAATTATTTCTGGGCCCGTTGATTATGAATTTGATGAAAAAGTAAACAACTTAAATGAAGGTAGGCATATTAATTTGAAAACTATACTTTCATATAATAGACGTAGTATATCTAAGAGATCTGACATTTCTACTTGTTCTGTCTACTCTTCAAACAACTTTTTTTGATAACTGTCATCATAATCATGTAGAATCACCTTGTACCTCTAATACGATCACATCTTCATTACCTTTAGATCTTTACAAATCTAATAAGAAAATAAAACGCATGAAATGGACTTAAGAAATGAATAAATTTATAATGTTTTGTTATTACAAAATAACAAATAATGGAACAAGTAAAGAAGGGTACATGTCTGAACTATATATTATGTTCAAAGAAAAATTCCCTAATTGCAATATTTCAGAACATAGCGTGGCGAATCAAAGACGACATATTGAAAATAGAAATTTCGTATCTGAATCAGAACTAAATTCAATTGAAAACAACATTCAATAAGAAGAACAATTAAATATTGAAATTTTCGATGAAACTCCAGTTCCATTCATAAAAGCATCGAAAATATATCAGAAAGTTCGTCTGAAAATATTAATAACAAAGATATAGAAAATTCATTTCTCAAACAAATGAATTTATTTGAAAATATCGACCCAACTATGAGACCTAAGCTTCCTAAAATTTATTAATCAAAGAAAATTTCTGATTGCATAAATGAGCTTAATGAGAATGTTCTTTAAAAGCAACTTGTTGAAGTAATTAATATTTATACACTTCATCTGATTGAATATTGTGCCGCCATTACAGTAGTTGAACATTGTGAATATAAATTAGAGAATTTTGGATCTAATTATAATACCAAGAAAGAACCTTTATGGCAAAAATGATTAGAAAGTAAAATTTCTTGTATCCGACGTGATTTAGAAAGATTGACTCAATAATCCAGAGGTATTCGATCAAGAAAACTTATGGCTCATATTGGAAAAATATTACTCAAATATAAAACCCATAAAAATAATGCGATAAGTAATGGACAACTAATAGAATACATCGATACTTTGAAACGAAGACTTTCAGTATACTCCATTAGGCTACGTGAATATATATCAGATAGAATATTCCAAAACAAAATATTCAAAAATATTGAAAAACATTTTTACGAAGTTATTTCAGGTTCAAATGAAAATAATTGTGGAAATGGAGTTCCTAAAATTGATATTCTAACTGACTATAGGTCTTCAATTTGGGCAGTACCAAGGCAACACAATTCCAATGCAAGTTGGATTTTGAATAAAAGGTCTCGATTTTCTAAAATAGAATACATGCGATTTGAAAAATTTTCAAACAGATATAACATCAGTTATCAAACACACGAAAAATTGGAAATCTCCAGGTGTTGATGGTATTCATAACTTTTGGTTCAAATAATCCTCTTGCGTTCATGGAAAATTGGCTGAATATTTTTCATTTATAATAAAGAACCCCTCAGCAACTCCTTTATTTTTCACACAAGGAATTACTTATTTAAAACCTAAAAGTTCTAATACTATTGATCCATCTCAATATAGACCAATTACTTGCCTTCCAACAATATATAAAATTCCAACTTGTATTACATAAAAATTTATGCACTTTTGGAGAATTATAATATTCTTTTCGAACAACAAAAAGTATGTAGAAAAAAAACACCTTGGTACTAAAGAGCAACTTGTAATTGACTATTTTGCTTTGAATCAAGCTCAAACTAACAAGAGAAATATCCATTCAGCCTTCATTGAATACCAAAAGGCTTTTGATAGTTCTCCTAATTCATGGCTTCAAGAAATTTTGGAAATTCATGAAATTGATGAGACACTTCGTCTTTTTCTTGAATTTTGTAATGAAAAATTGGGGAACCAATCCTCATTTAAATCCAATCAAAAGAGGAATTTTTCAAGGTGGTTATTTTCAAGTGCTCTTTGGTTTTGTCTTTGCCTTAATCCATTATCTCATAATTAGTAATAATCAGTAGTTAGAGCGACCGACAATTGGAATGCCACAAATATAGATAATATCCACAACTTCTGGTACAAGAATTTCAATAAGCTCCATGAAGCCCTAGCGAAACAGCTCACGTGTGTTCTTAAACATCCCAGGAAAACACCCACTTTCCTAACACAAGGCTTTACATATATGCTACCTAAGAGCGATAGAACACAAGATCCGTCTCAGTATAGGCCGATCACTTTTCTGCCAACGCTCTATAAAATATTCACCTCATGCATATCCAATTGAATATACCAACACCTTGATGACAACAATATATTAGCAGTGGAGCAGAAGGGATGCAGAAGGAAACACCACGGGTGTATAAAACAACTCATCAGCAATTCTATGATAATGAAACAGGCACACAGAGGGCATCGGAATGTTCATTCAGCTTTTCTCGAATATCCAAAGGCATTCGATAGTACCGCCCATTCTTGGCTTGCCGAAGTACTACAGATATACAAAATTCATCCAGTCCTGGTAGAATTCTTGAAGACAACAATGACACAATGGCGCACGTCTCTGCAGGTCAACAAGAACAATAAGTTAATTAAAACCGACGCGATACCCATACGTCGTGGAATTCTTCAAGGAGACTCCTTGAGTCCACTATGGTTCTGTTTGGCTATGAAGCCATTGTCTTCAATGCTCAATAGAACAGGGTACGGATTTAGGATAAAAGCAGTAAGAAACTATCACACCTTCTCCCACCTGTATATTGATGACATTAAATTATATGCTTCGAACAAAAGGCAAATGGATGATCTGCTGAGAGTTGTCAGTAAGTTCTCGGCAGATGTTAATATGAAATTCGAGATTGAAAAATGTAAAACCTTGAACATTCAAAGAGGGAAAGTCATAAATGTTGAAACACAACTCCCAAATGGTGATATTATATAGTGTATGAAAGATGGCGAAACGTACAAATATCTGGCATAGTAACAAGCCAGATTGCTAGACCAAAAACAGTCAAAGGAGAAGATTCGTTCAGAGTACAGTCAGCGTCTGAAGGCTATGCTGAAGTCAATGTTGAACTAGAGGAATCTAGTCAAAGCAATAAACACCTACACCATTCCAGTGTTGCATCACTCATTTGGAATAATCAGATGGACTAAGACAGAACTGGATGATATTCAAAGGCAAACCCGAACGATGCTGACACAGTATAATAATCACCATCCAAAATCGTCTGAGCTAAGAACAACTTTAAAGCGAAAAGAAGGAGGACACGGATTGATGGATGTTGTCAACTTACATACCGAACAGATCTCAGAGAATTCCTTCTCTGCAAAAGCTCGCATTTCTGACCTCCACACAGTAGTATCGTTGGCTGATAAAGGATATACACCTCTAAATCTTGCTACCAGTGATGACCTGCTGAATCTACCGTTCCTATCAGATACTGAAAAACAAGAGCAACGGTCAAGAAAGGCATTGCATGGACGACATAACCATGAGATTAATCAACCACAAATCGACAGAGTAGCTTCCAACAAATGGTTGATGAAAGGAGAACTATTAGCAGAAGCAGAAGGATTCCTTATATTCATTCAAGACCAAGTCATCGTTACAAACAACTACAAACCATTTAAAATTAAGGACGGAACATTACAATCAGATAAGTGCAGGAAATGTCATATAAGATCGGAGACTATACAGCATATTATGTCCGGCTGCGAACCACTGGCCAATACGGACTATCTCCATAGGTATAATCAAGATAGGCCTGTTATCACTGACAGAATGGTAACGAATAATAGGCATAGGACATAGTGGTGTAATAAGAGAGCCAGAACAGCAATGCTGGTGGATGTCGGCATATCGAATGATAACAACGTGCTGAACAACTTCCAGGAGGAAAATTCCAAATACACAGACCTTGCTATTGAGATCTAAAACTTTCTCAGCTCTCTCAGCTGAGAAAGTGCACAAGTCCACGATAATGAATAGTAATGATAATGATAATAACAATGAGGACACACATTTTTTTATTGAAAAGGCCCCAAATGCACAATAAATAATATACAAAATCAGAAACAGAATATTGAAGTTCCGGTTTTCAAATTTACAATCTGATAATATTATCTTTGTGGGGAAAATAATTCGAATATATATATCACAATCAGGAACATTTTGAAATATTCGGTAATATTATTGTCGTTAATTCAAAGGAAAGTAGGTAAAAATTAATACGATAATCGTAAGATAGCAGGGTAGACCCCGACTGCTATTTTTTCAGTTCCTATTCAGGATTTTTCTTTTTCCGTTCAATTCTTTGTGAAAATGTTCTTTCTACAAATTGATAAAAATGATAAGAAATGTAGTTGAAATAATCCTGGTTCGAAAACAATTTAACAATCAATTACGTTATCACTTCTTAAAATCCAAAAGGGTTTTTTACTAATGAGCGCATTATAAAATTCAATTTTTTTTCAATATCAAGCCAACCATCAGGAGGTGATAATTTTAGTGGTTTAAGTAAGCAGAATTCATATGAATATTGGTCCAGAAACTCTTCCATAAAAAATGAAGGATATCTTTGAGAAAATATTGAAGAAAAGATTTCGTGGATTGTGAACGAATTCGGCAATAATAATGAAGTTGGCGAGTGGCAAATTTAGTCTGAATGGAATGAATATATTCAATTCCAGGTATATTTCTCGGAAGACTTCCTACTAAAATTGAAATTTTCGTTAATAACAATTGCAAGACAAGTGAGTTATCGAGATACTAGAAATAGAATTATTTGGTCACCACAGGTTTTCTGTTTTTATGTAACAAAAATCATTTCATGGTACCTATAATCGTAATCATAATTATCTTTCCTAATGTGACACCTTGTTTTTGGGAATTGAGTAATTCTGATCACACTTTTTATGAACTTCTCTTAACTCCCTAAAACTGAATATATGAATGATGTAAAGTAAATATGTTACAGTAGGTGAATCCATATTTTTCCTAGAATGAAAATGAATGTTTGACTGCAATTCATGTATTTGATGCTTGTAAATATATACGTGATCATCTAACATATTACAAATGTGAAATTAAATGAAAAACCATTTCATAGCTTGGAAAACACAGAAATGCTAAGTTAAATGACTTGTTGCTATTTTAAATAAGAAATATGTAATAGTAGTTTCAACAAAGTCATATTCCTAATGGCACACAGAAAATTCTTTTGGAATAATATAGTTGTTTTCTCTAAGAAATGCTACATTTGTTACTGCGAGATTTTCCTTTGCTAGATACAGAATGCATATTTGTTTAACGAAAAATTTTTTCTGCTGTTTTAATGAATTTTTTTCGTCAGAACTTATCGAAATTTTGTTTGTTGAATAAAATTTCATTTTCAAAATAAATACTTTTCGCTTAGATAAACAGAAAATTTTGGTTGTCTAAAATTCCACTAAGTTTGTCTGTTGAATATCCAAAATTTTGGAAAATTACATGAGAGTAAAACCCCTCGTCCAAACTTTGGTTATAATTGATATATTTGTTTTCGGTATATTTTTGATATTTCACATTTTCGGCCTCCTGTTACCTTCATATGTATGATAATTGTATTGAAATTACTTCAAAAATGAAATAAATGAACTCCTCTGAATTTGCTCTTTCAGAAAAAAGTCACAAATTTTGTCCAATTCCTAACAATAATAATCTGAAGGAAATATTAGAGCTCGAAACGTTCACCGCCCTTAAAAACTCAATAATTTCAATAAAGCAAAAATCGCCCAAACTTTTATTCAACACCATCAACTCGAACATGACAATACCATAAAAAAAAACATCAAACCAATCAAACAGAAAAAGGCCTTATCACAAAAGCAGATAAATCAAATGCCTCTGTCATAATCCCACGCCCCACATACATTTCAAAAATGAATGAGTCTTTGAAAAAAGTCCATAAAACAGTTAAAATAAGATCCTACTCACGTTCTCCAAGAATTCCTAAAAAGTTTTCTATAAGAAATCCCACCTTTTTTCAAAAACCGATCTGGTCCCTCATTAATATGAAACCAGCAGCGCCAAAACTCTATGGACTCATAAAAAACTATAAATAAAACACTCCGATTCGTCCCTAATGTCTCATATGCCATCGCCTCAACATACAGGTTGTCTAGAGATAAGAGATCTGACTAAATTCTCCCCTAAGTACTCAATGAAAAACTCATTTGAACTCACAAATAAACTGCAGAATATTTCTGTTCCTCTAGAGTCCTATTTAATATCTCTTGACGTAGATGACATGTATTCAAACATACCTAGTAATGAATGCCCAACTCTATTCTCCAAAATTTCAGACAGCGCTCGAGTCAACCCGCTTGTTCATAGTGATTTCATCTTTTTATTAAACTTATGCCTGAATCAGAATTATTTTCCATTTAATAATATAATTTTCGCGTCAACCCGCTTGTTCGAAGTGATTTCATCTTTTTATTAAACTTATGATTCAATCAGAATCATTTAAAATCCAACAATATAATTTTCGAGCAAACCGGAGGTCTGACTATGGGTCACGAATAACATGGAATATATAATTTTTCAATTACCTATAGCGTTTTATATAATATTTTGGTATCGACATGTTGACGAACAAAGCTATAAAATTCTAAAATTCCTAAAATCTACTATATCTTTTCCATTTTCAAACTCTCGAAATCATTCAATTCCACACAAATCAATTCAAATTCTGCTTATTCTATAATCTGCAAATTTTATTCCCAAAAATGGCTCCAACCAACAAATACGCAAACTTTTATTTCCTTAGAAACGGCGGAACTTATGCTAATTAAATACGACGGAGATAGGTCGAGAAACTTCATGAATTAATTGATGATTGCTCCATGGGCCTATCATCAGTGAGTGAAAGTCATAAACAACTATTATTTACAATTATTAAGACAAAAATATGCGATAAGGTTCATAAATTAAAAATCGCGACTTCACGGATTGGCAAACTCTCAAACAATAATTACAGTGGCAACTAGAGTTGCATTCATGTAAGCAAAATGTTAATGAAAGTGTATTTTCTTTTGCTAATAGAGTTGAAAATTGCTATATAAAATTATTTTAGGCACTTTAGATGACTCAATGAACGCGGATAAACGATATATTTATACAGAAATTCTAGAAAATCAAGCACTAAACGTATTTTCGATGGGTCTAAATAGGGATTCATCAGTAATTATTAAAGCCAGAAATCCTACCACATTAGAGGACGCAAATCGCTATGCGTTAAACGAGGACAAGAGTTGAAATCTAGATCTGAAATTGCGAAATATCAAAATGTAAACAGTAATTAAGAGTTTTGTACTCATTGTAATCGAAGCGGGCATACTATTTCTATATGTAGAAGTTTACATGTAAATAATAATAGGAAAAATTTTACACCTGATTCATCTTTTCGAAATTCGCAACAATCAAATTTACAGAATCAAAATGTAAGACAGGTTAGCAATAATAACCAACAAACAAAAATTTGCAACTATTGTAAAAACATAGGTCATTTAATTCATGAATGTCGGAAACAACAATATGAAAATAGTATGAACCCTACCTTTAATTCAAATTCTTCAAATCACAACTATGTGCGACGTAATATTTCTTATCAACCTAACTGCACTACTAATAAAAGTCAATTTCCTCAGAAGAATTCGACAAACTTCAAAGTTTCTTGTACGGAAACGGCCCCATCAAGGAACGCGAATTTTGTACAGGCCGAATTTCCTCAGTAAATTGTAAAAACGTGACATTATACATATATTTGGATATACCACAACTTAAATCTGAATACCGATTTTTGTTAGACACAGGTGCAACCATTTCTTTAATAAAATTAGAAAATCTCAAGGGTGACACCCCGTGTTACGAAGATTTACAAGTCACATTGAACGGCATAGATACTAATTCCGAAAATCCAATCAAAACTATATGCTATTCATATTTCAACTTACAATTCTCTCGAATCAAAGTTTTATTTTTCACGCAGTAAGAAATAAATTTCCGAGACCATTTGAAGGTATTGTGGGCAACGCTTTCCTTAAAACTTTTGCAATCAAAATGGACTACCAAAATGATATCATTCTTTTGAATAATTATAAAAAAATTCCAATATTCCATATCGTAGAGCCCACGAACGAAAAAATTTCAAAATCTATTCCTGAATTAAACACTAATCTTAATCCTCCATCCACAAATACAACTTCAAAATCAAATTCAAATCTGAAGTCATGTTCAGAAGCTCCAATAAATGAATCAAATAATATCATCGAAATACCATCAAGATGTGAAAAAATTATAGCTATCAAAGTAAATAATCCTTCAGAATCGCGACAAGGTATATTACCTAATTTAGAGATCTTAAACGGAGTTTTCGTTTGCGGAAGCTTAGTTTGTATCAATGAACACAATCAAGCTCTCACATCTATTTTAAATATAACAGAAAAAGCTGTACGTATAACAGAAATTCATTTGAATATAGAAAATATCACAATACCCGAAATTTTGTCACTATCAACTGAAAGTGATCCTTATTCAAATATAAATCCTATAAACACCAAGTCAAATTTCCCTGCCAATTATGATTCAAATCGTCTTGACAAAATCAAGCAAAATCTTAGATCCGATCATCTAAATGAAGAAGAAAAATCATCATTACTGAAATTTGCTACGACTATAATAACATATTTCAATTAAAAGGTAATGTTCTTACACACACTGATATGGTAATGCATCAAATTCCTACTTCTTCCGAAAACCCTATCAATGTGAAAACCTATAGGTATCCGGAAGTACACAAACAAGAAGTGGATAAGCAGATTGGACAAATGCTTGAAAAAAATATTATTGAACCCTCAACTTCACCCTGGAACGCACCAGTTTGGGTTGTTCCAAAAAAAGCTTCTTTAACTGGTGAAGGGAAATGGCGTCTGGTAATCGATTATAAGCGACTTAATAATATTAGCATAGGAGACTCTTACCCTCTTACCAAACATTACCGAAATATTGGATCAATTAGGCCACTCAAAATATTTTTCAACACTGAAATTGGCCTCTGGATTCCATCAAATAAAAATGGATCCGACAGATGCAGCAGAAACAGGATTTTCAGTTCCTTGAGGACACTACCAATTCACACGAATGCCTTTCGGCTTGAAAAATAGTCCATCAACCTTTCAGAGATTGATGAACACTGTTTTAGCAGGTATTAACAACTACCGTTGTTTTGCATACCTTGATGACATTGTAGTTCACGCCGAAAACCTCGAAGTCCATAACAAACGGTTACGAGAAGTGTTTGACCGTTTCTGTAAATGTAACTTGAAGATTCAACCAGAGAAATGCGAATTCCTTCGAAAAGAAGTAATGTACTTGGTACATGTAATCACTGAAAATGGTGTTAAACCTGATCCTGAAAAGGTCAAAGCTATAGCCAATTATCCTCCAATTAAAGATGTAAAAGACATCAGAGCGTTTTTAGGCTTAGCAGGCTACTACCGCAGATTTATACCTGATTTCAGTAACTTAGCCCAAACCATGACAAAGCTCCTGAAGAAAAACGTACCCTTTAATTGGAGGAGTCAACAGTAAAATTCCTTTGAAAATTTGCGAGAGATATTAACTTCTGAACATCTACTGCAGTACCCAGATTTTGAAGTTTTTAATTCATCCACTGATGCTAGTAATTTTGCCATTGGTAGCGTATTATCGCAAGGGGAATTAAGTAAAGACAAACCTATTGCATACGCTAGTCGCACACTTAATAGGGCGGAATCTAATTATAGCACAATTGAAAAAGAGTTACTTGCAATTGTATGGTCTGTAAAACATTTCAGAACTTCCCTGTATGGGAGGAAATTTAAGATATTCTCTGACCATCGACCATTAACTTGGTTATTCAAAGTCAAAGACCCAAGTTCTCGACTTGTGAGATGGCGACTTCTTTTAGAAGAATACGACTATGAAATAATATATCGCCCAGGCAAACGCAATCAGGTAGCCGATGCATTAAGTCGAATTAAAGAATTACCCAATTCAGTCATTACTAACACTGTGACTCAACCTGAAGTTATACCTTCTTACAATGATTTTTTACTAACTAGCTGTAAAAGACTAATTACTTACGATGAGTTGAATGAACACGAAACTTCTTCAACGAGTGCCCCTGGTAATTATATCACCTGCATTCCAGAAGATTTACAAGTATCCGATAGATCTTCCACTGAACTGATAAACATGTTCAATCACCGAAACGAACTAGGAAAAATCAGAACTCAAAACAGGTAATATTCACTTATTTAGATCAAACAATTCAACAACCTTTTACTTAATTCATGAAAAGTTCCATTGGGATAAGAGTGACTACGAAACCCTGCCAAACTCAAAAGCTTACTCATTAAAAATAATATAAATTCAATCAGAATACCCAGATTAAATAACGGATTCGATAAATTTAATCATAACAAAGTTAGATCTATGCTCAGATATTCATTCAGAGATACGGACATCGGAGTAGATATATTTCACGATGTTCTTATCAACCCAACTCCTGAACAAATTCCAGAGTAGTCAAGGAGAATCATAGTATTCCTACATCAGGACATTCCGGGTTTCATAGGACTTATCATCGAATCAAACAGAAATATAAGTGGAAACAAATGAAACAACAAATAAGAACAATTATAAAGAATCGATGCAAATAACTACCACTTCGCAAAAACCTTTCGAGAGAATAGCTCTTGATGTCGTAGGTTCCTTGCCTCTAACAGCATCCGGTAACAAATTCATTCTAACTCTACAAGATGATTCGACAAAATTTACACAGGCTTACTTAATACCAAATCATGTAGCAGAAACTGTTGCTGATATCTTTGTCCATATATTCATTCGTAACTTTGGAATACCCGATTCGATATTAACCGATCAAGGACGCGACTTTTTATCAAAGTTATTTCAAGAAGTATCAAAATTATTTAAAATTACACAGTGCGAGATCTCATGGGAAGCACATGTATATTGATAAAGTGTCTGGCGATCTGATTATTCTTAAAAACGCGGAAAGTGAATAAAATAAAATTTCCCGTTCAAATTCATACAGCGCAACGGATTTCGAGACATTTTTCGCTAAAATGTCCGATCCTGCTGGAAAATCATCGCAGAAAAATACCGATGATTCAACGGACGACGATCCGTCATTTAAAAAACCTTCAAACAGAAAACGGAAAAAGAAAGTAATGAAAAAAACCAACAACAAAAAAGTTAATGACAACAAAACTCCCGAAAGAGAAATACCACATCTGGAACTACAAAATAAAATTCAAAACAAAGACGAAATCGAGCATATGGAAACAGAAATAATCAATTCCAAACAAATCGCTTCTACTTCTAAAGGTCGCCATACCCGCCAGGATAACCTCGAGGTCGGATCACAAACAAACACTTATGTCAAAACAAACATAAAGAATTATTCAACAAGAATGCATGAAATAAGTAAAGCAGAATACAAACATCTTTTTATCTCACAGTAGACGAAAACCTTATAACAGACAGGATTAAGATGGCAGATGAGTGGAACAAAAAATTTCCCAAATCCACAGATATCGTAATAAAAACGAAATTGGGTTACCTTATCAAATCTAACAATGAGAAAGATAAATTAATGAAAGTGTTGGAAGAAATGAAAAACGATAAAATAATTTCAAAATACAAAGAAACTAAACCTTACATTCAAGGAAAACTAAGAGCGGAACCACAACAAACTTTCTCAGTGATAATATCAGGAGTTGAAAAATACATAAAGGATGAAGAAATCAGTCAACACCTCAATGAACTGAACTTGAAGCACAGATTTTGCAGAAGAATCACTTCTAGAGCATTTAGTACACCCACAACTTACATTAGAATAATCACAGGCGAAGCTACAACATCTGAAAAACTTCTCAACGATGGAATGTTCTTCAAAAATAGGCACTACTTGGTATACACAAGTCATCCACCCGAACCCACACCTATTCCATGCAATAAATGCAGCCAATTTGATCATATTACAGAAAAATGCAACCAACAAATAAAATGTAACAAATGTCATGGCGCCCACAAAACACCACAATGTAAAACAAATCTACCACCAAAATGCAGTGCTTGTGGATCTGAAGAGCATCCTGCATGGTCAGCCAAATGTCCTAAACACCCCAAAAAACCCATCGAAGGTATTCCGAACGTCACCATTAGGCTGCTCAATAAAAAAACCAGAGAAATAGAAGATTTACACAAAAAAAACAACAGAATTCATGCTCCTCTCACGATCCATGATAATATAATTAACACATATACTAGAAAGTTGAACAAACCTAAAAACACCAACAGGGAGGAACTTTTGTACAAACTGAAAAGAAGATTCTTGTCACAATATAAAATTGATACCACAGCCGTCTTTTCAGGCAATCGAGTTTATATACTGATGTTTGACGTGGAGGATCCAAACGAACCCTCACCAACAGAACCTGTAGACAATAATATTAACCGGCAAATTCAACTCGAAAATTAAAATCCTCTACAACAACATTAACAGTTATGGACCCAAAAAATACCTGATCAATAACTTCATAGAAGATAACAAGATTCAATGTGCAATGTTTGTAGAAGCCAAAATAAAAGAAGATCATAACATCGCATACAGAGATTGGGACGTCATACATCGAGTGAGGCACACAGTTAATAATACACGTGGAGGTAGTATAGTACAGTGTCATCCAAGTTTAAGAATGGGTAAGAACAATTCTCCTACATTGAATAACAATCTCAATGAAACATTACATTTCACAATTCCATTTAAAGAAGATAAACTGCACATATTTTTAATATATATTCATCCATATTCAAAAATTGAGGAAACTATATTCACTAAAGCAGCTCTGTACAAATACTCTATAATAATTGGAGACTTCAACCCCAACCAAATGAAAAATAAACAAATAAATAAGTTTCTCCAAAATGGTACCTTCAAAAAATACATTACACCACCAACGTTTTTAATGGACAACAACCCGGACAGTACCCCAGATTTATTACTCTACTCCACAAATCTAAAAAATAACATCAAAGATTTACAACTTGTGCCAGATCTGGGTTCGGATCACTTGGCGATGCTGATCACATTGGACTTGGATACTCAAACTGAAGAGACCGTATTGAGAAAAACCTTACAATTTAATAAATGCAAGATTAATAAAATAAATGAAGAGATCACTAACTTTATAAATTCCCACTAACATACAAATATGAACGAAGATTACATCACATTATTCAATAACAAACTCTCCAAATCCATTCTAAAATATACACCCACAGCAAAGCACCATCCATTTCTCCACGATTTACCACCTTTCATTGTTAATATGATCAAGCAAAAACGAAAAATGTACAGAGAATACAGGCGCTGCCCAAATCCTAATTTTAAAACCAAACTAAATGAATACAATACTAGTATTCACAATATGATCAGGCAGTACAGACTTCATAGATGGACGGAAGCGTGTGAAGCGATCAGAGAAGCCAAAGGGAGAAATTTCTATCGGCAAATAAACAAACTCTCCAAGTACAAAAAATTTCACAAGATACCCACTATTCTAGCCAATAATAGAGAATACAAATCTGATGAAGAAAAGGCGAACATATTTGCAGAACACTTCAAACAGGGATACCAATATGACAAGGACAGAAACTATGATACTGAAACAGAAACAACGGTAGAATCTTGGTATACTGATTGCTTCACCGATGTCCAGAAGGAAAAAGAATCAGTGCAAATTGAGGAAGACACGTATTATGAGATTCTGCATAATACTAAAAACAGTGCTCCAGGGACAGATAACGTTCCATGGAGTATAGTCAAACAATTGAACCAACAAATTCACGAACACATAATGAAGATGTACGAATGGTGTCTGAATAATCAAACCTTCCCAAAAATATGGAAAACTGGTACCATCATTCTAATAGCAAAAACTAATAAAGATCACAAAAAAGTTGAAAACTATAGGCCTATAACACTCTTGCCAGTACTAGGAAAGCTACTAGAAAAAATAATTAAAGTAAAACTTGAGGAACACTTCCATTATTCTATTCCCAAATACCAATTTGGTTTCCGCAGAAAAAAAGCTACAGTTCACCCTCTCACAATTTTCATCTCTAACCTTCAAAATGCACAATTGAACAAAAGAAAAACAGCAGCAGTATGTATGGACACTAATAAAACATTTGATAGTATGTGGATAAAAGGTTTACTTTACAAAATGTTCAAAGAGACACTCCATCATATCTTATCCAGATAATAAGATCATATCTTGAGAATAGAAGATTGAAAACAAAATTGGCGACTCAGAATCTGACTTCTTCACTTCCATGCAAGGTACACCTCAGGGATCACCACTCTCTCCTCTTCTATACAACATATATTGCAGTGACATGCCCACAATTCATAATAAAGATCAATATATACTACAATACGCAGATGACACTATAGCAATCTCACACGGGAAAACATTAAAAGAATGTATGGAAAAGCTTCAAAAGCACATTAACAACATCACATCATGGTTCGCAAAGTGGAGATTGAAGGCCAACCCAGAAAAATCACAGCTCATTATATTCAATCACAACATAAATCACCATTCCCCAGTTATTTCAATAAACAAGAAAACAGTGAAACCAACACCATCAATAAAATACCTAGGAATTCAAATTGACAGCAAAGCCAGCCTGAAACTTCATGCAAACACCATAAAAAGAAAATGATCGCTAGAGCTAAACACTTTAGATGTTTGACATACAATAATCAAGGAATTGACATGAAAACAGCAACGGTCATTTACAAATCCATATGTCGACCAATAATAGAGTATGGACATCCCTATATGCGAATTGTAGAGAGT
Source organism: Cryptolaemus montrouzieri (assembly GCA_013387265.2). Lineage (NCBI taxonomy): Eukaryota > Metazoa > Arthropoda > Insecta > Coleoptera > Coccinellidae > Cryptolaemus > Cryptolaemus montrouzieri. The sequence continues at coordinate 46,019,143 of JABFTP020000144.1, forward strand.
CAGTGATCAAAATTCTGGAGGTTGCTGAAACAACATCCCTGAGAGCAATAACCAAAATGAGGCATCCAAACAACCCATTACACAATCCCCAAATCACCTTTTGTACCAGAGAACCAAGATAGAACCCATAAGAGAGCGCATCAAGAAACTGAATACCAAATTTATACAGAGACTGAGTGAATTGGATGACATAAGAGATCTCCTGCACGACGAACCAGCAGAAAACCCACTCAGAAAATTTCCAACCTGTACATTACTTCAGAAGCTAAAAAGTTACCAAAATTCCTAAAGTACTAATTATTAGAGATTTTTTTTTTTTTGTAATTATTAATATTTTAGAAATGTATTTCAAACCCATTTGGGCTGAAGGACTTTGGTCGATGGCCTCTTGATATTATTATCAATAAAGAACAGTTATTATTATTATTATTATTTAAAATTAGAAAAAACTACAAACTAGCGCGTATCACCCCAAACAAACGGAGCACTAGAAAGATTGCACGCGACACTTTCCGATTATTTAAAACATTTTATCCAGCTAGACCAGTCTGATTGGGACAACTGGTTAGATTTTGCTACCTTTTCATATAATTCCACCGTACATACATCAACAAAATTTGCGCCTTACGAACAGGTTTTTGGACACAAACCATCAATTCCTTCACAGCTAACACAGAGTCCACAATTTAAATATACACTAAAAATTCAAAAAAGTAATGAATTAGCTCGCGAGAATTTAATAAAAGCCAAGGAAGTCAACAAATCGAACTACGACAAGGAATGTCGTAATACCACGTACAAAATAGGAGACCAAGTTTATCTTGAAAATAAACAATCACAACCCAATAAGTCACAAAAACTAACTCCAAATTATACGGGTCCGTTCGAAATTGTTGAAATGAATTCTCCTGTGAATTCCACAATTTTAATAAAAAGGAAGAAAATCAAAGTTCACAACGATCGTTTAAAATCAGCTTTCGTTTAACATTGCTGACACCTGGAGTCTACTCTTCGATTAACCTGAACGTCACCCAAATAACTTCCTCACCAGGTATATATTATGACCACTTGACATATATAAATTTTTGCGAAAATTCTTGTAAACTTATTTCGTATCTTACTTTAAACTCTTTCGAAACTAAACTCGAATTCATAAATAATAAGATAATAAAAAAAAAGAAATTTGCACAACAAACACCTTCATTTCTTTAGCTCTATGTAAAACCTCACTAGTTGTAATAGATGAATTAACACCTATTCTTAAAGAAAAATATCAAACGCTTAGGGACTTGATAAGTAGTATACGAAGAACAAAAAGAGGACTCATAAATGGTATAGGCTCAATTTTTAAAACCCTTTTTGGAACACTGGATGCAAATGATGCCGAGCATTACGAAAAAGTAATAAATAACGTAGAAGCTAGTGATAAACAGGTAATACATTTAATGAAAGATAAAATTTATGTAGTTAAAAGTACAATCAAAAATTTTAACACATCGATTACTAACATAGAGAGAAATAATAAAATTTTTGATGATAATTTTGCTAAATTGTATAATTTAACGACAGACAACACAGAAAACTATTTTAAGATAGAAACCGAACAACTGATTGGAAAACATCTATCCTTACTCACATTGCTGATAAGCGAGTTGAACAACTAATACTCCAATATCATTAACGCCATTTTATTTACATATTCAAATCAGATACACCCAGTGGTAATTAACCCTCATCAATACCTTGTCGAACTTACGAAATCAATACTTCATTTGCCGCCTTCCATATCTTATACTTTACCTATTGAAAGCGGAAATATTCTAGAAATCTTGTCATTGGCAAATATAAGATGCTATTTCTCCAAGAACAAAATAATTTTTGTTAATAACACTCCTTTAATTATTCAATTAAAATACAACTCATTTAAACTAATTGCCATTCCTACGTTGAATAATCATAACCAACATATTTTTATATTACCACATTTTAACTATTTAGCTCTCTCGAAACCTAAATCAACTTACACTTCGATCGAAAATTTAAATCATTGCACACCTGTTAGGAACTATTTTATTTGCCTAAATAACTTCCCTATATTTTCTATCCACACAAGACAAATTTGTGAAACAGAACTCTTAATATCAGCAACCAGCATACCTAAGTCATGCGATGTTAGAGTAACGCACATCCCGAATGAAACTTGGGACCCGCTATCAAAGAAAAACACCTGGTTATATGTGTTACCAAAACCCTCTCTTGTAACACTAACCTGTAAAGGATTTCAGTCAGAAGATAGTATTCTAGATAAAACTGGAATCTTTTCTATGAATTCCGATTGCAAACTCTACACCACCAGCACTATTTTAACGGGAACAAGAAAAAGGACTTCTTCCAAAGCGAATTCTCTTCAATTTTGCCTTCGTTCAACATAACGGAAGACGACTGTTGTAGAAATGCCAGGAAATTTAATCTAACAATTTTACCTCTAAGTCCTTCACATTTGTTCACCCTGGATAGAGAAAATTTAAATCTCGCCAGCCATAAATTAGATCATTTAGAAACCACCGAACAATATGGAAGAAGCCGCGTTACATAATAGAATACTTCAAAACTCGTATTTCGTGTATTTTCTCATGACATCACTAAAAATCTTAGGAATTTGCCTAATTTACAGATTAATTAAGTATTGTAAAAACAAACGCGAACACTCACGCGGAAATAATGGAATAACTAATTGCATAACCTTTAATTGTTGTAAAGATAGAACAAAAAACGCGTCCGAGAATTCATCAATTACTCTATCAAATTTAACGAAATCCTCCAAGAACCTAAACCTTGAACCATCAACATCTAAACCTAGAAGAACCGGAAGAATATCAAATTTAAAAATCAATTTGGATTAGAATTTAACATGTTCATTTAGTATTAAGGAAAAACAAGTAAATTACCTTATTTTGATGTAATAAATATTTTTTATAATGTGTTAAGAAATATACCTCATTAAAGTTGTAATTATAAGCAATAATCTTGTACAAATTTCTTGTGAAATTTATTTTTACGGGGGATGTGTAATGTACCTACATCAAATCAACTGTTACGCCTATGGTATAGTATAAAATCTCGTGCATCAAAGTTCGAACTCTCCGAATTATTCCTCATAATTATGGAAAGAACCAACTATCTCGTTTCTAATAAACATCCGCGGATATGCTTCACAAACCAAAATTATCCTATTTTAAACAGTCCCGACAAATAATTGATTCACTCACAAAAGAAATGACAATAACTTACAAATTCATTATTTAACTTTCTCATCGATGATTCGAAGTAATCTAATATAGAAATTATTTCCGTTTGTTTAGAGTAAACAAACGTGAATTCAATTCTCATGAATCTTTGACATTTTCGAAGTAACGCCAATGCCCGAAAAGGCACGTCTGATGATATAAAACTAGATAGTTGTGTTCAATCAGCAGTTCGAGTTCGACTTCGAGTGCGAGTTCGAGTTCGAGTCCAAGTTCAAGTCTAGCTACAACTGAATAGAATAAGTCAGTTCAACGAGAAGTTGAAGTTGTTATTATGTGTAAAATATATATATATATATATATATATATATATATATATATATATATATATATATATATATATATATATATATATATATATATATATATATATATATATATATATATATAAAATCTAAGAATCAGTGTATAATTTGAAGTTAACCTGACCCATTACACACTTTTTAATGCAATATCTTTGAATACCCCTCATATGAATTGCAAGTTTTGTCATTAATACTATTCCTGCGAAAAGAGACTGAAATTATTTTTCGATATGTGGCTTTTAATATGTATTGATTGAGTCTTATGTTTTACAGATTTTCACAAAGCGATTTATGCATGTATACCATAGCACAAGGCAATTATTTGCACCAGAGAATTCTTTACTTTCAGGAAAGACAGGTTATATATAGAAAGTGGTGGAAAAAGAATTATTCCATAACAAGGCCTTCAAATTATTTTAATTAAATTGATGCATATTATGAATCTTGAGAGTTTTATATTTGCTACCTCTGTTATATGAGCTCCTAATTCATAACAGTACGATTCATTTGTTCCTGGAAAACATAAGAAACGAGGATATAGAAAATCCTAAGGTAATACCAATGAATTTATTATTGAATATGAAACTTTAATTCACTATGGTCATTAGTGTGTTAAAAGTTTTTCTATTTTTGCTTGAACAGAAGTATTCAGAAAGTTGGGTGCAATTTCTGTGTAATAAGTTATTTTGACAGGACAGATGATTTTCTTGAAATAGTAAATAGAAATTGTATATAAACGACATAGATATACAATTGGCCACCAAATGAATTTTTTTCTAGTCTTGTTGACTTTCTTAACTGTACTCCAAAGACATTCTTTTGCATCCTTTTTTCCCTCCTAAATGTATAATGTCCATTTTCCCATTTTCTATTCGTAATATCATGCACAAAACTTATCCCTCAATCACAGCAGTTTCGAAATTCAATTATTTTTTGTAGTTGCTGTAGAGAAAATACAGACTCCTCTGATGCTAGTTCTTGTCTCACAAGAGACTATGGGAGAGTAATTATTCTTTGTTTTCAATAGTAAATGCATCATGTGATTTGGTGCAGAGAGAGTGAAACTTGATGTCCCAGCCCGCTCATATAAAAAGGAGAATAATGAACCAGATTGACCTTAATACTGTGAAATATTGATAATTTATTATGACCAGAAATTGATGTACCTATCATTGACTTTGGTGCAGGGTATAGATACCATATTTACATTTAGATAGCTTCTTCTCATTTTGAAATGATGTGGGAAACACTTACTAGATGAAGAAATACTTCCAAACAGAAATGTCGGTACAACCAAAATTAGTTTCGGATTGTGCAGCTAGAGAAATACCTATAGAATTAATACTTATCACATCCACATTGAATTTTGTTCTCTTCTGCGATGATTGTTATGAATTTATATTTTTAGTTTCACTTGACGAAGTTTTTAAGAACAAATCTGCTACTTGGTTTTAATTGATTAATCAGTGTCAGTACATCTGTATTGTACCACTGGCCTACGATAACACTTTACCATAAATAAATAGGAGGCTTTTATAATCTGAAGAGCTACTCTACCACCACGCAGTTATATGCTTCTGGTTTTAATTTTGTATAATAGAGATAAATTAAGCAAATATGTAAATAGAAAAAAACGTTCTACTATTATTGTTGAATTAAATAAATTACATGTGTTCCTAGCTAGTTTGTTAATGAATCAATATCATTGATCATATCAATATAATATATTCAAATGTTATAGGTGATGTTCATTTAGGGATATCTATTTGAGCCTCCATGACAATTTATAGTTGTTTATTAAATTTATAAAAGAAATGTTCCCAAAATAATTTTCAATCTTTTTCATTATTTTCAACTACTGATTGTTAATCCAGATGAAATAAAATAAGATGAATTGAGAAAAATTCGGTAGCCTGGATTCAGACGTCAAAAAGAGTGCTCCTATGTTCTTAGTACACACACCTGCATATCTATCACATATCACTTTTTATGCCTCCGGATGATTCATTCTTGCCATGCAAACATTTTTTTCTTGCTGTGTCTTAGTGAATGCAAACAGTTCAGGCAATAAATTCGTTTACCCAGCAAGCTTGCGCTTGATGCTTTGCACGTTTAGTCATTGAAGCATTATTGTCTGTACAAATAAAATTTGAGTTAACTATCTTTTAATGTCAAATGATCTAACTAATTTGGATGATTTCAGAATGTAGTATTCATTTAGAATGAGCAAAACTTATTAATTGACTTGTAAGAAGAGGTAAATGTAGGAATACTCACTTTATAGTGATGATTGATACAATTACTGTATATAAAATTATGCTTATTCGAAATAAGCATTCACTGTTATTCACTTATGAAAACAATATTTTGTCATGACTACACCTCATTTTCATTGAATTAAAATTTTTGGCATCTCCATTCCGCAACGTATTTGTGGAACGCAGTACAAAGATAATGGATTAAGACGTCAAATGTCAAATATGTATTTGGTTGACATCAAAATTATTTACATTGACTAAGCAGCATATAATTGATCTTTGTTATTTATTATTTTGATCGAAACTCATAAATCAAATTGATCAACCTATAAAAAATGGTAAAGCAATATAATATATAAAGCAATACTTACTTTGTAGTGATTGTAATAATGACTATATGAATTTCCGGAAGATAGTAACATTCACAGTAGTTATGCACTTTTAAATACAATATTTTTGCCATGACTACGCTTCTTCTAAATCTCAAGTTTTGTCAATACTATTCCTGCGTAATCAGGCTATGAAATTATTTTTTGCATTATGGTTCCTAATAATATTAATTACGTCTTATGTTTTACAGATTTTTACTAAGAGAATCATGCATGTATATCATAGCTCAAGGCAATTATTTGCAAGAGAGAAATCTGCATTAGCTACTCTCCGGAAAAAGACAGGTTATTCTATTTCAAACTGCAAGAAAGCTCTCGAAATGCATAACAATGACTTGGGTGCGGTAAGTTATGGTATGAACATTATTCCCACCTCAACACTAAAATCCTTATCTAACCTAGATAACCCAATGAGTTTATTAGCAAACATAATATTTTAATTTGTAATGGTCATTAGTATGTTTATGAGTTTTTTCTTTTTTCGTTTCACATGAGCATTTAGAAAGATTCATCCCTTAGTAAAACAATTTTTTTTAGTTGAGTATTTTTTCAGTTATTGCTGTAGAGAAGATTCTTTTATCAATGTAATATAATGTATGTGACTGTTCAGAGAGATCGAAAGTCAGTGTCTGGGCTCCATCTTGAGAAAATGAGAATACAGTTTCTTCAGAAAGTCTTCATAATATTGCCGAGTAGGAACAACGTTTTAAATTTCTCTCTTCATGTTTGAGGATAATTACTTCAATATTTATTACATTCTTATCTTCCAAATATTCTTAAGCTTGTATTATCTTCGAGATCTTAATGTTCCTATGGAAAGCGTTTCAACTAGCGCATGGTCTATATCTATGTATATAAAATTGTAATCCAGAAAAATCCAAAGAGTATCCAACTCACTTTATACATGTTTACTGGGCTTCCTCTGGGGTTTGAATTTGAACCGATTGACATGTCGCTGAGTGATCAAACCCTTGTTCCATGTTTTTTCGGAGGAATGTGTTTAAATCCTGCTCATGAAATTGGATGCTTGATGTAACTCATTGAAACAAGAAGGGAATAGCATCTAGAATGATATTCTACCACCCTGAATCATTTTCATTGGTTTGTGACTTCCGGAAATACCGGAAGTTAACCTTCATTTGGACGGTTTGAATGGTAACCCCATATTTTCATTTCTTTCGATCACTTATTCAATTTTGAGTACTTTTTCGAAAAATGTATCACTTAAAACTGTGTAAGGATGGGCGACTGTTTGAGTTTCTGATGACATTTTCCCGACCTAAAAAGTATTTTGGTTATTATTTGATCTCGGACAACTCACATTATTTTCTTACCTCTCGCTATAAAAATTCTTTTGTTTATAGGACTAGTCTGCTGTGGAACTCGCTTCCTTCGAACATCTTTCCAATAACTCACAATTTGGCCCTATTCTAAAAGCGAGTGAACACACACATTATATCATATTGGGCGGTGACAGCTGATTGCAGGCATCGCCTCCTCCTAAGACAGAGTTGAGAATAAAAAAAGACTCAAAACTTAATAGAAGATCCTAATGAATCGTGAAGTAAGCTCTGTTAGGGAATACCTTTGAAATTCACAGAGCAATCTTCATAGAATTATAATGGATGTCATTCGCAATCATTAACGAGAAATTATGACAGATTAGGTAACTACCCGCTAGTTCTGGTTATTGTTTCATTTTGAGTCTTTTTCATGGAGAATTAATAAGTATGGAAGACGAAAAGAATCCAGAATAAATGGATAAATGGAATAAGCCTATTTTCAATCTAACAGAAATCGTGCTCAAGCATCTCGACTCTATCGAGCACGATTTCCAGATCATGATGAACCAGAGTGCTGCAAGTTATCTTGAGTATAAAAAAATTACGCACAACTACCGTTCAATGAAAAAACCTGTTTTTTGTCTCTGTAGAACCGCGTTTATCGCACTCTACTAGAAAATTTGGACGTGTTGAAAAAAAAAAAATAAGAACCGCCTGTCTAGAAATTTCTCCAGATGCCGCTCAGAATGCAACACGTGCCTTATTCAGGAGAGGTCATGTGTGTTTTCAACAGCGTAGAGTGCATTTTCAACAATTTTATGAAAATTATTTTGATATAAGTCGAATTTTTTTTTATTTCAATGTTTTTGGTTTATTGAAACTTCCAGTATTTCAGACATGTCAGACCTATGAAAATGTTTCAGGCTATTAGAATATCATTCAAGATGCAATTCGATTTTGTTTCATTGAAATCGCTCAACAGTTGTAGGAGCTATAGCTTGGGGCGAATTTCTCGGAGTAACCAATAATAATATTGCGCCGAATTGAGTTGAATTTCAAATAATTCATGTTTGTTTTTCGGTATTAGTTTTTCTATCCAAAGTTTTCTTTTCAAAATGGCTTGGGTATTTTAGTTTAGAGAGTTAGTGAGGATATGAGTTGATAAAGAAACAATGTTATTTTGATATTTCTTAGTTGGGTATTTAAATGACAACAAATCTTAATTTTGCCAGAGAATGCAGAGCATTCCAACGAATTTTGGTAAATGTTGCGAATCCGTTAGAATATATAAATAGCATACGAATTACCTAGAAATACAGCAAAAAAGCATTATTCAATAGGCAAGTAGTTGTTGAGCTCAATTGAGTATTTCTGTATGTAAATACGAAAATTTGATAACTTTTCTATCCATTGGTCTGCAGAGCCGACCTCAAATTTGGATTCAGAACTCAATAGCTTGTCAGCTTATCATTGAAAAAATTTGGGTATAAATACGCAACAATTCTTTCTAAATCATATCGGAGGTAAATATATTTTCAATAGCCGCGTAATCGTGTTGCACTTCTCTGAATTAGGATATTTCTGTCAACTGTATTCATAGTGATCAATATTTTTACATAGAATCTTGATAAAATCACGTCATCGTTGAAATATGGAAAATTTTACAATGGTTGATACTAGTGTACATGTTTTCCTCCAAAAGTGGCACATCTTCGAGCAATAAAGGTAACTCCTCAAGAAATTGCCGATAAGCGGGACCGCTTAGTCTGTTAGGCGAAAAAAATGGCCCAATCAAAAAGTGAGAGATTGTTCTTGATGATGAGATTCTTCAATCAAATAGGGGTTTTCCTCAGCCCAATAATGATCATTGTGAAAATGTGTGATAGCAGTTCTCGAAAAACCGTATCAAACTCATCAACATGCATCATTATTCTCACAGAAGTTTTTTTTCTGTAATGATTCAAGTAGTAAAAAATGAAACCTAAACATGATAATTCTCTTAACGAATGATGAAATCAAGATGATTAAAACGTAAATGGAGATATGTGTTGACATTTTTTTTTGATTTGTGCCTTCTGTCAGGTGACCGGACATATCATATTCTGCATTTTGCATGATGAACTTATCAGTGTTTCGTTATTAAACATTGTTTAAGTGAGGTTTGAACCCAATATTCTCAATTGACTGCCATGAAGTTCTCTAAAGAAGAAATGGTTGGTATGATTTTTATTCTGTGATAGCAATTCTTTGTTGGCAAGTAGAGTTTATGCACAAAGGTTTCCTGGTTCTGATGCAAGATGCTTTGAAAAACTTCTAATTAGATTTATCGAAACGGGTAATATCGTTCACAAAAAACATGAAAACCAACAACTGCTACAGCTAAAGACAGCCAGTTATCAGTTTTGTTGACAGTGACAGAGGATCCATATAAAAGCCAAAGAGAGATTTCTCAGTTAACAGATATAAGTCAAACTTCCTTCCAGAGAATCTAGAAAGTGGATAAATTTCATGCATATCATGTACAGCTGCACCAGGAACTGAACAATCAAGACTATGAAAATCGAATCAATTTTTGCAAATGGGCAAGTGACAAAGTAGCGGAAAATCCAAATATGTTTAGCAGAGTTCTTTTATCGAATGAGGCAACTTTCCACAAGAATGGGATTGTTAGCAGGCACAACTTTCATTATTATGCCACGGAAAATCCACACCTCATGAGACGAATAGATCACCAGGATCGTTGGTCCTTGAATGTATGGGCCGCTATAGTAGATGGATATCTAATTGGGCCGCACATTTTCAACGGGCACCTCAGTAGTGAAATTCAGATTTTCTGCAAAATCATTTACCAATGTTACTTACCGATGTACCAGAGCATATAAGACAAGATTTGTGGTTTCAACAGGACGGAGCACCGGTAAATTACAGGTTAGGGAGCATTTGCATCATATATTTCCAAACAAATAGATAGGATCTGGTGGTCCTGTTAGATGGCCAGCTAGGTCTCCGGACCTTAAAAGTCTTGATTTTTTCTTGTGGGGTTATATTAAGGGCATCGTTTACCAGATTACTTCTACAACACAGTTGGATATGAGACAGAGAATAGTCGTTAATCCGCAAATGTTGTCGATAATTCAACAGTCTTTCCTCAGAAGGATTGAGTTGTGTCTACAAAGAAACGGGAAGCATTTCGAACACTTATTGAAATAGTTCAACACCTTGTAGATCATCTCACCAAAACCAATCTATTACGTATTTTATTTATACCTCAAAATATCTCCATTTCTCTGATCATGTATAATGATATGTACTAATAAACTCTTCTTTCGCAACCTCTGATTTTATTATTTTAGTTTATTTTTTTTATTTCGAAGATGGTGGAAATGGTATAAAATGAGGATAATCTATTTCAATTCATCATTAAAGCTATTCTTGGACAATAAGAAAACGAAAGGAAAAAAGTATTCATCTTCTCTGGCCGAAGGAGCATGCGATGATGTGGGAGCTTATTTTCATGAATTTTTACGGAAAAATAGAATATTGTGACGAAACTACTCACCAAAGAACTTATTACTTAAAGACATTATTTCAGAGTTTAGTACGCTCTTGAATCTTCAACAAAAAAGTGGCCTTCCAATCTGGAAAACCTCCCAAGATCGCATGCTTCATGTGATGATATGAGAGCCTATTTTCATGAATTTTTACGGAAAAAAAAAATATTGTGACGAAACTACTCACCAAAAAACCTTATATATAACATTATAGCAGAGTTTAGGACGCTCTTGAATCTTCAACAGAAAAGTGGTCTCCCAATCTGAAAACCTCCCAAGATTTTTTTATAGAAAATTGGGACACCCTGTTTACTTCAAAATAAATTGCAGAAGTAGATTTTTACTTTATGAATACAATACCGTTCGAACAAAAATGAAATCTTCAAGAGTGTACGAGCTACAGAGCACCGCGCCAGTGGTGAATCACCCAGTAGCTAAAATGTCCGAGATTCATTTTCACCATTGTAATGGTAGTCCTTATCCCTACGACCTTTATTGACGGCCTGGGGGGTTTAAATTAGTAGGTTGAATATTTCTTCATATTGTGAATTGGCGAAATAATGTTGCCTATAAAACAATTTAGGTAGGTGATTCTTAATTTCTTGTTAAAAATCATTTTTTTTTAATTCATTTTAAGGCTGAAAATTGGCTGCAAGACCAGGCACAAGCTTTAGGATGGAAAAAAGCTTCGAAAGTAGAAGGCAGGTTAACTGCACAAGGTCTCATCGGAGTTATTGTGAAAAATCCATATGCAGCCTTGATTGAACTGAACTGTGAAACAGATTTTGTTGCTAAAAGCAAAGAATTTAAGCATATGGTTGAAGTAGCAGCGTATAGTTGTGTAAATTTTATTTCCAAGCATAATAATCTCAAAGCACCTATTATAAAGGTAAGAATTTCCTACATTTTATATAAATGATTTGAATAATTCTGTATTCAGGAATTTGAAAACTGCGAATGATTTTGGATTATCTGTTCTTATTTTCAATTCAATTTCACTTTTTTTTATCTTATAAAATTAAAAACAGTTTTGGAAAATAAGATGAAGAATTTACTTTTTCAAGTAAAACTATAAACTGCTTATTTTTATTGAATTTGTTACATGCTGAAGATGTTTTTTCAACTTCAGAAAACGTCCCTTCTGAAGAACTGTACCACTTCTTTCAAAGAATTTCATCGAAAGATTATATAATTCAGATATTGTTGTATGGCACTAGTAGATTGTGCAAAACTGCTGAAATGAATATTGATGAAAAACTAGCATCTGTTTAATGCTAACATTATACCTAGCAATTTTTCTAATTTTTCCGAAAAGCATTCCATGTATTGGCTACCTCAAGATTGGACTAGTAGAGAAGAAAAATAGTAAAAATGATAATAAGCTTCATTGATGATCATGAAATTCCACCTCGGTGGTCATCTATAAAAGTCACCTACCTCTCCCAAGATAATACTGGAAATGAAATACACCGATCCAACAATGACTGAATCTTGCTTTGAATATATAAATGTTTTTGTAATAACTATAACATGCATTATTGGTTTGATGTGACGATAATCATGTATTCCAACTACATATTGAATTCTGCTTTATCGTATGTTTCTAGTTCAAATTAAATTCGCGTTTTCACTGATGTTTAGTTCCAAATATTTTTATTTCATGAAAAATGTATGGTGTTCTTTTTATTATATTTTGTTATGTAATAGTGTCGGATGGGTAAATCATATCAACAAAGTTGATCCATATATTTCACACACATGACACAATGTGTGTAGACCAAACTCAATACAATACATTACAAACTCAGTTCACAGATGTTGAGTTTTGCAGAAAACAAACGGATTTTAGTTGCTGATGAACTCGCCAAATATAATAATAATAATAATAATAATAGTGTTTATTTTCAACCCAATATATAATGAGTAAAAATAATAAAGGGAACATTCCCATTTACAAAGTATAAGCTTAAAATGAATACAAAATACCACAACCAAATTAAAAACATTGAAGTTCAAAACATTCCACCTTCCAAAGAAATAATTAAATATAAATCACAGCTGTGAAAAAAAATGCAAAACTGAGAAGAAAGACACAGGAGATACTATGCTATACCTAAAAGCCGGAGCTGTGATACAATACCGGTTCTGAAGCGACCAAGGGAACATGTCTAAACCAACAGTAGCATTCACGAAATTGAAACAACGGGACAGGAAAGAGTGCTGTCTGTAGCGTGTTCTACATTGCTCGATATGAAAGAATGACGTATGGCGCGTTCTTCTAGTCGGAACATTTAATTTTGACAGGGCTAGCAATTCTTCTGCAAAAACAATTCCGTGAAGTAATTTCTATAGAAAGCACAAATCCAACATTATTCTTCTCCCTTTAAGTGTCAAACGACCTAACTCACCCCTCCAACCCGACATAATCAATATTTCCTTGAGCTATGCCCCGCTTGAAGGCAACAACTCGTAATATTCTTTTCTGAACCGCTTCTATACATTTTTTATTCGTAATGCCCTGTGGTGACCACAGTACGGAGCAATACTCCAAGCAACTTCCAACCAGACAGCAGAAAAGCGACCAAAGTGTTAACTTCAAAAAACCACGACAATTGCGCAGAACGAAACCTAGGGTATTCAAAGCTTTTTTTTGATATACGCAATATGAGGGTTGAAGGTGACTTTATAATCAAGGATGACACCAAGATCCTTAACTTGAGTGGCGCGCCTCAGAACAACCTGACCCAAACGGTAGACAGCATGAAACGGAGAGTAATTTCGGGTAAAAGTAATAACAACACATTTGGGTGGGCTCAGTTTCATGCGATTCAACTCGCACTACACCTCAAGACGATCAAGATCGCCCTGGAGCCCTCAGACATCATCAGCGGAAGTGACATTAGTATAAATCTTCAATGCCAATCCTGCTCAGCTTGTCCAACAGCAAAGTGTGATTCACACTATCGAACGCCTTCGAAAAGTCTGTATAGAGCGAATCCATCTGCACCCTTCTGTCCATGGAAAACGTTATATCATTCACATATAATAGCAAGTTAGTGACTGATCTGCCTCTCAAAAATCCATGCTGCTCACCGATAACCGCAGACATACACTTCCAAGTGAGAAAGTTGCTGACTAAACCATCCAACAACTTAGGGATAGCGGATTGTATGCAGCACTGTAATCAGTTACATCAGATTTGTCGTCTGATTTCAGAATAGGGACTATATAACTATTTTTCCAATATGAAGGACCCAAGAGGGGAGTTAAAGATATCCGTTAACGGTGCAGTGAGAGTATAAATACATTTCTTAAGCAAAACTGAAGGTATTCCCTTGGGCCCTACGCAAAATTTCTCTTTCATGTTCTGAATCCTCTCAAACACCTCAGCAGAGCCAAGGGTAAGCCAATCAACATCCCCCCTCTCAGAAATAGAAAAATTAGGTGGTACAATTTGTTCATCAACATATGCCTGCGAGAAAAATCGGCGAACATATTAACTATATCGCCTCCGCCGGTCGCAAAAAAACATAGAGGGAGGAAGCTGATCGGTTCCCCTTAGCTTGTTCACATATGTTCAAAAATATTTAGGGTTGCTCTTTAAGCTTCTATCAACTTCTCTCAGATAATTAGAGTCCAATTCCGAATTGAGCCTACAACACTGCCTCCTTACATCACAGAACGCATTGAAATTCAGCACATTTTTTGTTTTTTTATATCTTCTGTGCAATTTTTTCTTTTTATGAATTAGCGCAATCAGATCCTTATTAAACCACGCCGGATACTTTGAAGTTTTTTTAGTTTTCATTGGTACCAACATTTCTATCCCTGTATATAAGGAATAATAAAATTCAGCCACAGGTAGATCAATGAATGAATCCCCAATCAACAGACCCCAGATACTCATTCAACTCCACATAATTAGCTTTCTCAAAATCATAATGCATTTTCTTGAAATTAAGAACAGGAATATCATCAGATGAATTGACAATTTCGAACTCTAAAGCCGTATGATGAACTGAACTCTCATAAATTGGGCAATCTGTCGCACTAACAACTACACTCTCAAGACTTTCATTAATAAGGTCCAAAAAACATTGTTGCTATTGGGAATTTTGTTCACCTGAGTCGTGTTCACAAACGAATAAGTATCAGCGATGCAGTGTCTATCATCCAGTAGCGGGCAAAGTGTGAATCTGTCCTCCAACCATCCCGCACATGGCACGTTAAAATCACCACATTAGCTAAAGTATACTGTAGCTGAAATTCCTCAAGAGCTTCGCAGTGTCTCTGATAGATCCTCACAGAACTTCTAGAAGGAATGTATACTCCACCAAACATTGTTTTCTTAGCGTTTTTGCCAACAGATATAAATAATTGATCCACATCATCTACCTGTGTGCTGAACAGGGGAACCCTTGAGAATTTTTTTAAGCAATATAAGTACACCACCCCCACGCTGCTTATCGCTATTGTTAACATTGCAGTCAAGACGAAATAAATTGAATATAGGAACAAGCATTTCCGAATCCAAAATCTGATCATTAAGCCAGGTCTCCACAAAGATTGAAACATCATAATTGCTTTGGCTACAAATCTTTTTCATTTCACAAAAACGTGTTCTAATGCCTCAGACATTCTGATAGTAAATGTGTAGCCTACCTTGTAAATGGGTCGAATTTAGTTTTTTCTTCTAACGATTCTAGGTTGACCATTCACATGCTTTATAATAACTCTCACCCTGCTCCGTTCTACCAGCCAGTTCCTGTTTCAGCCTCGCCATGTATTCTCTTTGCAAGTTTGTGCGATCACTGTATAAACGGTAGTTCGTATTTTCCGGTTTCTTGCCATCCGTCAATACATCGGCAACAACTTCTGGGCTGGATGTTATTATTTTCATTGGCCGAGGCTTGTTACTAACAGGACCCAAACGTAAAACCTTGAGTACACTATCGAATTTATTCACCATACCCAGGGCTGAAAATATCTTTTTCACTTCATTGATATCGAACTCGATACGCTCAGAAATTTGGGTGGATCGACCTTCAACAACATCCAGCAACATCAGATTTTTACATCTTAAAATTCTCTCCTGTGCTTCAACACAAAAATTCTCGACATCAATTCTACCCGCGTCATCCATTCTATTCCTAAGAGCAACATTCTCCATCCTCAACTCCATAACTTCCGTCTTCAAGCTCGACAACTCACTAACATGTTTATCGTGCTGCGAAGAAAGTTCAGCAACTTTGTTGGTCAGTGTAGTAATATTCCCAAAGCATTCAGTACGCATCTCATTCTTGAATTTATCCGACTGCATCTGAAAGACTTTTGATAACTTGGCAACTATCAGTTCAACGTCGGCGTCAAAAAAAGATACAGAAGCTGAAGCCCTACGACCGGACTTGAGCACCTCACCGTCACAACACATTACGGCATTATCTCTGCCATAACCAGCTTGAACTGCACATCTTGGATGGAAAGCTGTGCCACACTTCCACATTTAACTGCACTAGCCACGTTCTTCTTGCAAGAGCGACATTTTATATCCTGACTGGACATTGCGATGTAATAATTAAGGATACGACACTGGTTAACAAAAGAAATAACGTTATTACAACTTAATGTATATACGAATAAAACGACCAGAAGATGCAGTCCTTATCACCAGCCTGCCGCTTATCAGAAGCGGATGGATTGATATTCCCGCAGTTTTATCTAATTCAATCTCAATGAAAAGAGGAAAATAATTTATTATGCTGCAGTTCAACGGCTTCAGGCAATGATCATAATGCAATAACCGATATCAGAGCAAACAACACTTATTACACCAACTTTTACAAAAAAATTACTCTTTAATTCACAGCGATTACCCGAAAAAAGTGAGAAAAATCCGGAGCTCCTAATTACACGTCCGAACTTTCCATCTGAAACGCATTACTGCGTTTAGTGAATTATTGAAACAGGCAAAGGAATATGGAAGAAGAGAAAATTATAGATTTGTATGGATGACGGAAAATCTATGATGAGGAAACAAGCAGATTTCAAAATAGAATACATTAAAACTTTAAGTGACATTCCAAAAAAACTAAACCTCAACATTTTGTACATTAATATTCACAGCATGCCTCGGAAAGTTGAAGATATTGAATGTATGGTTAGTAGTACGTGTATAGACATTATTGTTTTAACAGAGACATGGTTAAAAAAATACAGATAGGCTCAATGAGCATCAAGGGATACAGGGATGTTAACTGTTGCAGAGAATCTAAGGGAGGTGGTGTTGCCGTTTATGTAAGAGATGAATTAAATTTCGAAGTTTTAGCACATGGAAGCTTTGAATATAATAGTTACATACATGTCAAGCTCATCTCATGTGGTATTAACTTGATAGCAATATATAAACAAGCAAGTGGATCTGATCACCCCTTTGTGAGTAAACTGGAACACATAATTAATTAAAAAAAAACTATATGTATCGGTGATTTCAACATATGTCTTGAGAAAGGGCACACTGCCAGGGAATATAACAGTATTTTAAAGAACAGGGGATATGATATAAGAAATACAATAAATGAGGGATCATACATCCGAATAGATGAAATAACTGGAAGAAAGTCAATTCTAGATCATGTAGCTACAAATTATAAATGTCAGTGTACCATAAAACTAGTGGATTACTGGATAACTGATCACCGGTAACTTTGAATTGATTGATGTATCAATCCCAAAGAAAGTATACCGACAGAAATATCAAGCAAAGATAGTAAAGTTTGAAAAAATATTTGAAACAGTCCGACAAAAGCTAATGAACATAACTCATAATGATCACAAATTTAATGGGTTATCTTCACTTTACAGGCAGCAATAAATGACGCAACGAGTTATACTGAAAGGAGAACAACTAAAAATATTATTGAAGTATGATTCACCGAAGAAGTAAAGCGAAAAATGAATGAAAGGAATAAAGCATACAAAAATATGAGAAGATTTGCAGGAGTTGAAGAATACATGGATACCTTCAAGACCACAAACAAACAATTGAAAAATGTCATAAAAAGAAACAAAAATCTACATATGGAAGAACAACTCAATTCTGCTGGAAAAAAGAAAGGAAAAAATGGAAAATTGTAAAAGGTGCAATTCCTTTAGGAAAAAAATAGCACTATAGATTAGATAACACTGGAAGACAATAATTTAATAGAAGATTCAAAAGAAACTGCAAATACTATGAATAGACATTTTATTGATATAATTAAAAAAAAACATAATTCGAAAAAATCTTGAAGAGAATGAAAATAATAAACCTCTCAATGAAAGATCACAAACCTCAATTTATTTAATGCCAACGACATCCAAAGAAATAAAGAAGATTATAAATGGTCTCAAACAAACGCTGCTCCAGGTTGGGAAGGAATTAAAGCAACACTTGTTAAAAGGATGAAAGATTTATTGGTTCCCATAATTAGCGAAATTATAAACAAAGAAATGAAAAATGGCAGTTTCCCGGAAGAGCTTATGGTTGGAAAAGTAACACCTATCCATAAAAAAGGATCTAGAAAACTTTTCGGCAACTACAGACCTATATCGATCTTAACGACATTTTCCAAAATATATGAAACAGTCTTGAAAAATCTATTGCTACAATTTCTCAAATCAACTAGTTTCAACATAACTCTTCAACGCTGATTTACAAGTAGCAAAAGTACACAAACAGCAATAATGAAACTACTTGACTCAATGGATACCAGCCTCGATAGGAAAAAATTGGTGTTGGCTACGTTCTTAGACCTGTGCAAGGCCTTTGATGTGGTGGACCAATCAGTATTGCTCGAAGAGTTGCAGGGAATAGGCATTGTTGGCAGAGCTCCAAGTATCTTCGGAAATCATTCAACAAAAAGACATCAATTTACTACTATTTAGAATGCGAAAACTGAAAATTGTCCGATAACGTCGGGTGCTCCTCGAGGGTCCATTCTGGGCCTGCTATTATTTGTGATATACATAAACGATTTGAGTGTATCTGGTTTCCTACTGTTGTACGCAGATGATGCGGTGATATTCTATATAGGTGATAGCAAAGATGAACTTATAAGAAAGGCTCAATGGGACATCACAACAATATAAAAGTGGACTAACAAATAGAATTAAGATCATCGTAGATAGAGTGCAATTATATGTTTTTTGGTGCTCAGAATTAGAATTTATGTCAGCTAAAAATATGCGAGGAATCTAGTAGAATCCAATAGTATTGAATATCTGGGTATAACTCTAGACCATAAATTGAATTTTAAAACCCACATTGAAAATATGGCAAACAAATTGAATTCCTTCACATATCATCTGTATAGAAAAGCAAGATATTTGAACCAAAAACAAAATTTCAAATTTATTGCTTGTGTATCCATTCACACCTGAATTATTTAACATCATTTTGGGGCCAGGCAAACAAAACAATACTAGATAAACTACAAAGAGCTCAAAATCGAGCTATTAAAACTTTATTCCAAAAAACTTACGTTATAGTACAGCAAATCTTCATAAGGAATTGAAAATTTTGAGAATAGATGAACTTATTGATCTAGATAGTGCGAAAATAATATACAAAGTGAAGAATAATCTTGTTGATAGTGAAGTAACATGGCTACAGTACAACTATGAATTACATAATTACATAACTAGAAACAAACAAATAATACATATAATACCAACATCCTCAAATACAGGCAGACGTAGGATAACCTCCTATGCAGCAACCCTTTTCAATAAACTGCTCCTTGACATAACAAATAGCAATAAATTACATGCTTTTTCAAACAAAGTAAAAATATATCTAATGAGTAAGAGAAATAGTTAATGATACTGTAAGCCAAATTTTGGTTTTATGTATTTTGAAGTCAATTAAAGTGAACTGTATTAGATTATAAGCCTAGTCTTAATTCATCATGTAGTTGTCTGTTATACTGGTGGGTTTTTGGGACCAATAAATTAAATAAAAAAATAAAAAAAAATACTGGTTGCGCACTGCCTCCGATTCGCATGACCAGTGTTGCCAATGTGAGAACTTGAATAGATTAACTATATATTTGCCTTTCATACAAAATAAAACGGAGAAGACTAATATTAGAAATCCAAACTTTGTAGAACCGTATTTTCCCTACAAAGTTTCCTCTCATTATTAGGTGCTGAAATAAAATCCTTAGAGCTCCATATCCACACGGTACTCCATTATTAATTACGACTGAACTTGTTTTATTTGGTTTTAACAATTCATTTCATCTCAACCAAATATATAACTATACTTGTTGTGATGTGAGACAAGAATATTCTGCAGAACGTGCCTTTGCTCGCTTACGTGTTGATATCGGTTCCTCGGTATTTTGCTGAATACATCTCTGTCATGGTTGCAGGAACTAGATTCACTCTGCCAAGAACTGTCATCTGCAATGTTCACTGTTTGAAAGATTGAATCAATCGTTGATGACATTATGATCCTTATTCTTAGTTCAGAGACATATTATGTGGGGCTTATACAAAAAAGGCAATACGAGTATTGGCTGCTTTGAGTCTTAGAGAAAAATTCAAGAAATGGGAATTCCTACCTACTTCCGTCCCTGTAGATAATAGCATGTCGAGTTCACTGTTACTAGCAATAGGCCAACCTAATTCCGCTCTTCACTCTCACTACCAAAGCACAGATTATAAAAGACAAAGATTTCCTTCAACTTCTTGGAAACAAAATGTTTAACATCCTTTCAACAGTTTCGATAAAACTACTGGACAAATCTTTCGAGAGATATTATTTCAAGGAAAATTTATTTTACTCTATGGAAGAATTTTGCAATACAAATTTAAATGTTCCTAGCAGTTTGTTATTTTAATTGTATGGAAATCCATTCATTAATAGATTTTGTATACCGATATTTCAATATATATCAATATTCTAATATTTTAATGCCTATTAATCAATATTTAGTTATTTTAATGTTTATACGACTCCCCATGTGAATTTGATGGGTTAAATTCATTGTTCCTGTTCATAACTAAATTTTCGAAGAACTGATGGAATTGAATTAAATTAAAATGGATTACTTATCACACTTGTACTGGAAAAAATCTTTGTGAGCTCTTTGAAAAACGTTATTAGATTTTGTCTATGGTATCAAATATTTCTTCTAGATGTTCTGATGTACTTTACAAATACTCAATATCTTTATAAGTGTTCAATATTCTGATTGCTGATTTTTATCTTACCTAACCACTGACGAGTTTTCATTAAAACTGCATCATTATCATCATCATGAGAAAGTGGTAATTCATCTGAATCATGAATGTTATCATCGTCATCCGTGCTATCTTCAACTGTTAAGTCTGCTTAGTACATCTGGAAACCTTTGCTTTATTCCATAGTACAGTTATACGCTGATAATATATATTTTTCTTTCCGAAAAAAATAATGAGGTAGAGTCATAGGTTTTCTCTTTAGTTTATACTGCTCAGAATCTCATTTCATATTTTATTGATTTGTATATAAAAATGTAATATAATTAGCTGACAATTTTGTCATATTTATATTCAGAGCAGTATTCTATTCGATCGTTCATCACTTCACACAAAGAAAACTATGAATGAGTAACATTCAGTGTTACTTGACTAAGTTCCGTACACTGGATTTTTCCGGAGAGAAGGCCTCTGACACTACTCGTTGCTACATTGATGTCATTGTCTGATGATGCTATAGTTTGTATATATTCTGGTGGTATTAATTACCGGGTGGTGGATTTATATTTTTTCATCAAATCAGTTTGATTGCATGAACAAATATATGGGCAACTCGTCGGGGTTAAACCCATTTTTGGTTTTTTCATATATATACTGGGCGATTCACCAGTGGTGCGGTGCTCTGTAGCTCGTACACTCTTGAAGATTTCATTTTTGTTCGAACGGTATTGTACTTAGAGTGTAAGAATCTACTTCAGCAATTTATTTTGCGGAAAACAGGATTTCCCAATTTTCTATAAAAAGATCTTGGGTGGTTTTTTCACATTGGATGACCACTTTTTTGTTCAAGATTCAGGAACGGCCTAAACTACTATTATGTCTTTAAGTAATAAGTTCTTTTGGTGAGTAGTTTCGTCACAATATTTTTTTTCCGTAAAAAAAGTAACCTTATCTTTATCTTCGATCATTTTCGAAATATTCGATTATTTGTAACAATTTTTGATGAAAGTTGTACAAACCGTATCAAACTCTTCAACATGCGTCATTATTCACACAGAAGTTTTTTTTCTGTAATGATTCAAGTAGTAAAAAATGAAACCTAAACAAGATAATTCTTTTAACGAATGATGAAATCAAGATGGTTAAAACGTAAATGGAGGTATGTGTTGACATTTTTTCTGTTGAAGTGGGGTTTGAATTTTCTGAATTGACTGCCATGCAGTTTTCCAAAGAAGAAATGGTTGATATGTTTTTTATTCTGGGTGAGTGCGATAGGAATTCTTTGTTGGGAAGTAGAGTTTATGCACAAAGGATTCCTGATAAGAAGCATCCTGATGAAAGATGCTTCTAATTAGATTTGTCGAAACGAGTGATATCGCTCACAAAAAAACATGAAGAACCAAAAACTGCTACAGCTGAAGACAACCTGTTATCAGTTTTGTTGACAGTGACAGAGGAACCATATAAAAGCCAAAGAGTTAACAGATATAAGTCAAACCTCCGTCCAGAGAATCTAGAAAGTGAATAAATTTCATGCATATCATGTACAGCTGCACCAGGAACTGAACAATCAAATCAATCAATAAAAATCGAATCAATTTTTGCAATCTACACCTCATGAGACGAATAGATCACCAGCATCGTTGGTCCTTGAATGTATGGGCCGCTATAATAGATGGATATCTAATTGGGCCGCACATTTTCAACGGGCACCTCAATAGTGAAATTCAGATTTTCTGCAAAATCATTTACCAATGTTACTTACCGATGTACCAGAGCATATAAGACAAGATTTGTGGTTTCAACAGGATGGAGCACCGGTACATTACTCACATCAGGTTAGGGAGCATTTGCATTATGTATTTCCAAACAAATGGATAGGACGTGGTGGTCATGTTAGATGGCCAGCTAGGTCTCCGGACCTTACAAGTCTAAATTTTTTCTTGTGGGATTATATTAAGGGCATCGGTTACAAGATTCCTTTTACAACACAGTTGGATATGAGACAGAGCAAAGTCGACGCCTTTCAGTCAGTTAATCCGCTAATGTTGTCGAGAGTTCAACGGTCTTTCCTCAGAAGGACTGAGTTGTGTCTACAAAGAAACGGGCAACATTTCGAACACTTATTGACACAGTTCAACACCTTGTAGATCATCACACTAAAAACCAATCTATTACGTATTTCATACACGACTACCTTAAAATGGTTCCATTTCTCTAATCAAGTATAATGATATGTACTAATAAACTCTTCTTTCGCAACCTCTGATTTTAATTAATTTAGTTTAATTTATTATTTCGAAAATGGTCGAAGATAAAGCTAAGGTTACTTCTGCAAAAATATGACGAAATATTTTATGCGTTGACATGAATTATAAAATACAGGATGTTCCATTTGAAGAAATCAAGAATGATATTTTCAAAATTACAATATTCAATAATTTTTCTGAGTAACTCCTGTATAAAATGAGGATATTCTATTTCTATTCTTGGACAATAAGAAAACGAAAGGAAAAAAGTATTCATCTTCTCTGGCCGAAGGAGCATGCGATGATGTGAGAGCCTATTTTCATGAATTTTTACGAAAAAAAAAGAATATTGTGACGAAATTACTCACCAAAAAAACTTATTACTCTAAGACATTATATCAGAGTTTAGGTCGCTCCTGAATCTTCAACAAAAAAGTGGTCTTCCAATCTGGAAAACCTCCCAATTTTATTGTTATTAAATAAATGTAAATATGTAAATAAACTATTTAGTTTCAAAAAGTTTTTGTACCAATAATGGCTACCGCTTGGGGAAGTCATTTGATGAATGAACTTTTGCACATCAAATAAATATTTCATCTTTTGATTGGTTTCTCACGTTTTTTTCTTATGAATACCTTCGTGCTCATCAATTATTAATATTTATAATCAACAAATGCATTATTCAGTTTGGAATTTCAGTTTTATCAACAAATTGGTGCGTTATAGGTAAAGTTAGTCTAGTTCATCAATTATTAATATTTATGATCAACGGGTGTATTATTCAGTTCGGAATTTCAGTTTTATCAACAATTGGAGCGATGCCCCTGGTAAAGTAAGATATGGAAGCTGGCCTGCGTCTTTATTTAATGTCATTGCGCAGAACATTTTGAAGGGAGACTCCCTGTAGCACATCATGATTCTAGCGAAAATCTCAGAAAATAAATACAAAGGTAATTCAACCATATCTAACACTTCCTTAGGCTTTAGTAAGCTATATACACAACAGAAATGATTCAATTTCATATCACACCACATTCTTCTCATGAAGAAGCTCCGAATTATTTTAAAATATGCCTCTACTTTCAAGGAGCTTGTAGATTTCGAATGAATACATTTATTGATACATAAAAAAATAAAGTAAAAATTATCACAACTGAAATTGGATATATCTCCCCAAATAATATAAACAATTATCAATATATTTAGTGAAGAAATGACAATGGCTAAACAATAAACACATTTTATCAACAATATAAATGAAATTAAAAAGGAACAATACTTAATATTAAAAATATCATATTCCAATAAACTAAAAATTCAAGAATATACTTGGTTCGATTACAAAAATGGCTGAACAATCATGTTCACAATATAAGAAATATTGAAAAGTAACACATATCACAACCTAAAATCTAAAAAACTAAATTATTATAAATATGCATGTAAAAAACAAAACATTTGTCTGAATAATATAAAATATGTCAATAACCAACAATTATCACAACTTGATAAACTAAATAATCATGAATATACCTATTCATAAAGATTTTCTGATTTCTCTTTTCCTTTTCAAGTACATTCTTGCTGGTTCCTGTTTTTCTCATTGGGGTAAACCGATAACCTAAGTAAGAACTGAAATTGAAAAATATCACCACTATACATACTGGAGGGATATTAAATTTTTGACTTGAGGACAAACATAATGGAACCACAAATAATAAGTTGAAAACAAGAATTGCTTAAAACTATCTTATGGTAATGTCTAAGATATTGAAACATTATCCCAATAAATAAATAATAATAAAGGCTACACCAGCACATCCTATAACAATGTCTGATGGTGTAAGGTCCATCTTAGCAGAGAATAATAAATATGTGTTTGATATGGCATCTCAATAAAAATAACCGATAAAACGTATACCAATGGGTCTACAGAACACATAATAATAATAATAACTATAATTAATTCAAAGTATGAGTAAAAGGATTCATGATAACAATAATAATAGTTTTTCAATCTGAGTGATGAAAAGTATTCAAAATTCAATAAATGGGCGAAGAAAGCCCATCGTAATGTATCACAAAACTAATAATTAGAACAAAATTCCGTTCATTTGCTTTTGAATTTCTTTTTATACATAGTTCCAGAAGTGTGACACCCTTTATTTTTGTCTTTGACAAATTATAAAATTATGAAACGAATTGCACGTTCAAAATAACATCTCTAATATCGTGAACACTGCAACATTCGATGGATAAAGAATAATTTCCATGAAACATTTTGAACTTCCATCAAATCCCTTAGGTGGTCATGATTATTTAGGAGAGTAAAACTTTTCACGAATGTGGTTCAACTGAAATGTTGGTTGCTGGATATTCTAATTCATTGTATTCAGCATATTCTTTGAAAATAATGAAATTATGCTCATCTAAACAATGATCAGTTGAAAGCTCATTCCTACAAATTTCACATTAGGGATCATGTATTTGGCGTAAAAGTTAAGGGGGTTGCTTTGTTGTCTTGAGTAACTTAATATTCAGTAGGTAAACCGGTTAAATTGCTAAGCTCTCATATTATATTTCAGAACCAATAAAAGTAGATCTTTGTATCAAAGGACACCTCTACATTTGTCCCTTATACTGATTCACAATGATTACTCATTGCTAGGATGAAAAAAGGGCAAATTATTCAAAATTTTCGCAGTTCCCATTGCTAATAGGAGATGTTAAACTATTGATAATTGCTGTTTTAAGTGTTAATTTAAGTTCTCTAATAGATCCTGATTGAATGACCGCAAAGATAAATATTTGAACCCTTTCTTCACCAACCGATTTCGAAGATATATGATGGATCTTATGGTTGTCGACCAACTCTTCAAAAATTAATATTGATATGTAACATCTTTACAATTTTCTTTGTCCATCCTTTTCCAGCCCCTTATTTCCATAAGGATATTGGACCAAAAGTCAATGTGGGGTGATCCCTTTGTAAAATCTCTTTTCAAGGGTTTATCTTCAGGACCTAAAAAGCTGTTGCTGTAGCGGTCTTGAAATTTCAGCTGTTGGTTTTCGGTTAACATTTCTTTTTCATTGAGAATTAAATAAATATTTAATCACAGGATTCAAATTATCTTCATTAAATTCGAAAAATTTGACTTCATCTTTTTCGTCTTTCCTTGGCTTCACTTAACGCTGGTATAACAAGACTTATACCAGCGGTATGGACAATTTTAACAACTCAGTAAACGTTATGTAATAAAGCCCAAAGTATTGTGTTCCTGCTTCAATATTGAAATTTGTCACTGCTTGTCTCAACTCATGAGATATGAGACGTATGTTGAAATGGATGTGGCATAATTATTCGCTCCGTTGAATTCATCGTAATTTTATCATATCCCTTATTGATAATTGATATATAATAATTGATATATTCTGTTATAGACAATGAATATGGATATTATATTTTATGAAACTCTTGCATCATTTCGTTATCTAGGAATGTAAAATTTATTATATATATATATATATATATATATATATATATATATATATATATATATATATATATATATATATATATATATATATATATATATATATATATATATATATATATATATATATATATATATATATATATATATATATATATATATATATATATATAATAAATATATATCATATTATATGGAGTCACTCGGTATTTCACATTTTGTATTGTAGTTATTGAAATATGAAACTGTGAATTTCAAAATTTAAAAAAGCCTATAATCATAATTGAAAATGCCTAACATTGGATTGTCCAATGTGCAGAGGGGTCGAATAATTTATCTCGTTGAAGAAGGGGTGACACAGGGGTATAGCGACCACAATGGGGGTATCTCGGGATGATTTCAAAAATCTACGCCTGATAGGTGGAGCTACAATCTCTGCAAAATAGACTTAGAAGAGTTCGTAGGAAGATCACTTCTGAAGAATAAGACCGCTTTTTGTGCCAAATTGCAAGAAGAGACACTAGTGCGACGCCCCCCATACTCTGAAGGCAATTTCTGGAAGCAACAGGCATCAGTGTATCAGTCGAAACGATACGTCAAACACTTCGTTCAAGGGGTTTATACAGCAGAAGGCCCTTAAGAGTTCCAGAGCTAACCAGACAACAAAAAAATAACAGACTTAATTGGTGTATCGAGCACCAAAATTCGAATATGGAGAATTGGCGAAATGTTTTTTGTTCGGATGAGTCCAGAATTGTTGTACGATCAAGATGACCGCCGAATTCAGGTTTTGAGGGGATCGTGGAAGACAAGCTTGACTCTGAGCAGAAAGACAAATTCTGAAATACCAAGGATCCAGTGTTATATTTTGGAGTGGCATTATTCTGGGAGGCAAAACAGATTTGATTTCGTTTCCTGCGAGTGTAACGGCTAGAAATTACGTGCTGGACCCCATAGTGAGACTCTGGTGAGGTGCCCATGGGAAGAATTTCACTTTTATGCAAGATAATGCTCCTCCGCATACCAGCAACCTCGCGCGACATTATCTTAAAACAGAGGGAATCGCTATTTTGGACTGTTCAGCTTGCTCTCCAGACCTAAATACTATTGAACATTAATTGGATAGTCTCAAGAGGAAATTAAGAACTCGCCAGGATAATCCAAGAACCTCACAACAGCTCATACATTCCGCTACAGAAGAGTGGCTGAATATCATTCCAGAGGAGGTCGAAAACCTAATCCAAAGCATGCCTAGACGGATTCAGGCTTGTATCAGGGCAAGAGGAGGTAATACAAGCTACTGAGTTTGAGAAAAAAAAAACACCTACACCGTGAGAAAATAATTTTCAATTTTTTAAAACATGCGGAAATAGTCTCTTATTTTCTTTTATTTGTTTTCTTCTTAAAATGAACCTCATTTAACATCTTTTTCAAATGAAATATCTGAAAGAGGATCAATTCTAACAATCTTTCGAAATTTCCAATATCCCTGAAGTAATATTCAAAATATCAGGTGATTCCATATAAATTTGGTTGTATATATATATATATATATATATATATATATATATATATATATATATATATATATATATATATATATATATATATAATTACGAGTTCCAGAACATTCCTATATTGCTACACAAGCTAACATCTCATATTTCCTTACGATATTTCAGGAGTTCCTAAACTCCTAATCTTACAAAATGAAACCATCACTCAACTTAAGGAAAATAATAAGTTCACCGAGCCTGCTGAAATAATAATCGTACATATCAAAACAAATGAAGAAGTTCAAATAAATCGAAACAAAATTTTACATGTTAATAAGATAAATCACTTAATTGAAAATATCAACACTACTAGTGATTCACTTCTTATGTTACATCTAATAATTTCACAATTCCAAGAAATTGAAATGACCCTCAATAAACTAGAAAACGTAATAAATTTCGCTAGACTATATCTGTTACACGAAGATATAATACCACTCAAAAATTTGACATATGTCTTATCCAATAACAATTGGAAACCTTTCAAACACATAACAGATTTTTACTCCCACTGTCCAACCAAAGTAATTATTGGAAAGGATCAATTACTATTCTTAGTCACAGTGCCTATACTCAACTTCAAGGAATATGACCTGTTCCATTTACATAACCTTCTTTTCCGAAATAACTTTATTCCTTCCATACAACCTTATGTACTTGTACAGGAAGAAATAATAAAATGGGAATTACGAAAAATCTACCCAATCGAAGAGTTCTACATCGCAAAACAAGAAAACTTGACACCAAGCTCAAGATGCCTAGAATATCTGTTCAAGAAACTAGAAGAAAATTGTACTAGAGTTCCAACACCTATGATGACCGACTTATACCAATTAGAGGATAGTTTCATCGTTAGTCAAAATAACACATGGATATTCGAACACGGTCAAGATTCTGTAAAAAGACTTATAGTACTTAAAATGAGTATATTAAAAAGCTCATGTATGATTACTCACATAAGAGTATCTACCAATCAACACTGTTGAACTCAGAAGAATTATTGAGTTATTACCAATTAACATGACCACAACCCAAGGAATACCAGAAGACAAGCTTCAAGTAGAAGAAATACCTACCCTGACAATAGCCTCGTCAATGGCAATAATTATGTTTATATTAATTATGAACCTAATAGCAGTATTGTTCTTTTGTTATAGAAGATACCTGCTACCTTATAATAATTTTCGTAAACTCTCAGCCTCAGTTCCACAAAATGGGGAGGAATTACGAGTTTCAGAACAATCATATATATATATATATATATATATATATATATATATATATATATATATATATATATATATATATATATATATATATATATATATATATATATATATATATATATATATATATATATATATATATATATATATATATATATATATATATATATATATATATATAATTACGAGTTCCAGAACATTCCTATATTGCTACACAAGCTAACATCTCATATTTCCTTACGATATTTCAGGAGTTCCTAAACTCCTAATCTTACAAAATGAAACCATCACTCAACTTAAGGAAAATAATAAGTTCACCGAGCCTGCTGAAATAATAATCGTACATATCAAAACAAATGAAGAAGTTCAAATAAATCGAAACAAAATTTTACATGTTAATAAGATAAATCACTTAATTGAAAATATCAACACTACTAGTGATTCACTTCTTATGTTACATCTAATAATTTCACAATTCCAAGAAATTGAAATGACCTCAATAAACTAGAAAACGTAATAAATTTCGCTAGACTATATCTGTTACACGAAGATATAATACCACTCAAAAATTTGACATATGTCTTATCCAATAACAATTGGAAACCTTTCAAACACATAACAGATTTTTACTCCCACTGTCCAAACAAAGTAATTATTGGAAAGGATCAATTACTATTCTTAGTCACAGTGCCTATACTCAACTTCAAGGAATATGACCTGTTCCATTTACATAACCTTCTTTTCCGAAATAACTTTATTCCTTCCATACAACCTTATGTACTTGTACAGGAAGAAATAATAAAATGGGAATTACGAAAAATCTACCCAATCGAAGAGTTCTACATCGCAAAACAAGAAAACTTGACACCAAGCTCAAGATGCCTAGAATATCTGTTCAAGAAACTAGAAGAAAATTGTACTAGAGTTCCAACACCTATGATGACCGACTTATACCAATTAGAGGATAGTTTCATCGTTAGTCAAAATAACACATGGATATTCGAACACGGTCAAGATTCTGTAAAAAGACTTATAGTACTTAAAATGAGTATATTAAAAAGCTCATGTATGATTACTCACATAAGAGTATCTACCAATCAACACTGTTGAACTCAGAAGAATTATTGAGTTATTACCAATTAACATGACCACAACCCAAGGAATACCAGAAGACAAGCTTCAAGTAGAAGAAATACCTACCCTGACAATAGCCTCGTCAATGGCAATAATTATGTTTATATTAATTATGAACCTAATAGCAGTATTGTTCTTTTGTTATAGAAGATACCTGCTACCTTATAATAATTTTCGTAAACTCTCAGCCTCGGTTCCACAAAATGGGGAGGAATTACGAGTTTCAGAACAATCATATATATATATATATATATATATATATATATATATATATATATATATATATATATATATATATATATATATATATATACAGGGATATCCACCAGGACCATCCGTTAAAAACTTCTTGAGTTCCAATTACAATATCAAGCTGAAATTTTATACGCGGCCATAACTAGCGGTTTCCAATTGAAGTGAAATATTTTCGAAGTGATACAATTTCCGGTTATACCGGAAGTGGGTTTTTTCAAATGGCAATTTTGAGGAACATTTGAAAAATTGTAGCTCGTAGATCTTTTGCACTACAGACACAATTATTGCTTGGATGGATAGAAGAAGGATCAAGGAATTTCTGAAACAGTCTACACATGTCAAATGTTTATTGCGTTTTGTATTATTTTTTTCAATTTGGCTTTTTTCAAACAGCAATAACTCAATTTTTTCAAATGGCATGTGCCAATTTTCATATCGCCATCAGATGAAGCGTCAAATTTCAGATGGAATTATATCAGCATGTACTATACCCATCTCTTATTGTTCTGAAATAATTTGGGAATATATTGAATTTTGATGATTTTGCAAGAACTAACAGGAATGCTTTGAAATATTCGAATCAAGTAGCTGAACTGGCTACGCTCACCTGACAGGTGCCTAGAATTAATGTACTTGTCACTTCGTTCATTCCAATTTGATATTTCAACAAGAATCGTTGGTAATTTGAAGTGAAAGTTTTTGAAAAACACCAGATTGATGATAAAATGACTGATTATTCAAACGAGGATATGTTTAATCTGTTTTTAATTCATGACGAATGTCAAAAAGTGATGGATTGAACTTGCAGGCAATTTAATAACCAATTTCAAAATTTGGCGCCTATGAGTAATACAAAATTTCGAAGGATTAGAAGCAATTTTCTGCAATTTGGAGGAACAAAATACATAGAAACTAGAAGAAAACCAATTCTCGAGGACGACGGCAATGAAATTAATACGCTAGCGTATTTTCGTGACAATCCACATGCGTCCATTAAGTCAGCATCAATGGATATTGGATTGAGTTATACTTCCATTCAAAGGATCCTTAAGTAACAAAACATGCACCCGTATATCAGACTACAAAAATTGAAACCAACTGATATTCCCAAGCGGCTAAATTTCTGTGAAAATTTATTAATTCGGCTTCAAGAAAATGAGACAATTCTGCAAAAAATTATATGGTCTGATGAAGTTAAGTTCAATGAAAGTGGAACAGGAAGAATCGACATTTTTGGGCCACAGAAAATCCACATTTCATTGGGTTTAATGATTTCCAAAATAAATTCAGCGTGAACGTTTTTGCAATTTTAATGAATAATTTGTTGCCTTATCACATTTATGAGGAAAATCTTAATGGACAAAGAATCCTGGAAATTTTGATAGGAACATTAGCAAATTTTTTAGATGGATTACCCCTCAACATTCTGAGGGATTGCTATCACCAAATGAATGGCGCATC
Source organism: Cryptolaemus montrouzieri (assembly GCA_013387265.2). NCBI lineage: Eukaryota > Metazoa > Arthropoda > Insecta > Coleoptera > Coccinellidae > Cryptolaemus > Cryptolaemus montrouzieri. The sequence goes on from JABFTP020000144.1 coordinate 46,051,830, forward strand.
AGCACATAAAACACGAGCTGTAGATCGGCAGCTAACAGAAACGTTCGAGGATAGATGGTGGGGTAATCAAGAACCAAATTTATGGTCTCCGCGTTCTCCGGACCTGACGCCCCTCGATTTTTATTTATGGGGCAAATTCAAGAGTGAAGTGTATCTTATTCCTGTAAGAAGCAAAGAAGAGTTACTAGAGCGCATTCATAATAATTATCGTAAAATTGATCCACAGGAAACTAGGAGGGCAACTCACCATGTTCGTATACGAGCTGTCAAGTGTATCGAGCAAAATGGGGCCCATATTGAACATTTATTCAGATTGTAAATTAGTTTTCTCCTATGATGTTTGCTATCATTTATTCGTATTGATGTAATTATCTTCGATGAGTTCCTACAATTTGTATTCATCCGAATTGTAGAGAATTGCTTCTAATGCTTCGAAATTTTATTTTACTCATAGACGGTAAATTTGGAAATTGGTTATTGAATTGCCTGCAATTTCTACCCACTACTTTTTGACATTAAAAAAAAAGATTAAATATATTTTTGTTTGAATAACCAGTGGTTTTATTCCAAATGTGTTGTATATTTTGGATATTTTCAATCTGAAATAACGACAATTCTTGTTGAAATATCAAATTCGAATGAACGAAATGATAAGTACATTAAATTTAGGCACCTGTCTGGTGAGCGTAGCCAGTTCAGCTACTTGATTTAAATATTTCAAAGCATTCCCTGTTAGTTCTTGCAAAATCATCGAAATTCAGTATATTCCCAAATTATTTTGGAACTATAAGGGATGGGTATAGTACATGCTTATACAATTCCATCTGAAATTTGACGCTCCACCTGATGGCAATATAAAAATTGGCACGTGCAATTTGAAAAATTGAGTTATAGCTGTTTGATAAAAGCCAGATTGAAAAAAATCATACAAAACAACGCAATAAACATTTGACATGTGTACATTGCTTAAAAAATTCCTTGATCCTTCTATCCACCTAAGCAAAAATTGTGTCTGTAGTGCAAAAGATCTACGAACTACAATTTATTTAAATGTTTCTCAAAAATCGAGTTTATAACAAAAATAATTAAATGTATCAAAAGTTTTGACACATAAGTGCCAACAAGTTTCGAAAACCTCCGTCGAAATTTAAATTTGGTTGTATATAATTTCGAAGGAGGTTTTCGACCTCCTCTGGGGTGAATTTCTGCAACTCTTCGGTAGCGGTATGGATGAGCTGTTGTGGGGTTCTTGCATCATCCTGGCGAGTTCTTAATTTCCTCTTGAGACTATCCAATTAATGTTCAATAGGATATAGGTCTGGAGAGCAAGCTGACCAATCCATAATAGTAATTCCCTCTGTTTTAAGATAATGTCGCGCGAGGTTGCTGGTATGCGGAGGAGCATCATCTTGCATAAAAGTGAAAGGGGTCCAGCACGTAATTTGTAGCCGTTACACTCGCAGGAAATTAAATTTGTTTTGCCTCCCAGCATAATGCCACTCAGAATTTGTCTTGCTGCTCAGAGTCAAGCTTGTCTTCCACGACCCCCTCAAAACCCGAATTCGGCGGTCATCTGATCGAACACCAATTCCGGGCTCATCCGAAAAAATTCTCCATATTCGAAATTTGGTGCTCGATACACCAATTAAGCCTATTATTTTTTTGCTGTCTGGTTAGCTCTGGAACTCTTAAGGGCCTTGAACGAAGTATTTGACGTATCGTTTCGACTGATACACTGATGACTGTTGCTTCCAGAAATTGCCTTTAGAGTATGGGGTCGTCGCACTAGTGTCTCTTCTTGCAATTTGGCACAAAAGCGGTCTTGTTCTTCAGAAGTGATCTTCCTACGAATTCTTCTGAGTCTATTTTGCAGAGATTGTAGCTCCACGTATCAGGCGTAGATTTTTGAAATCACTCCCTGTGATACCCCCATTGTGGCCGCTATACCCCTGTGTCACCCCTTCTTCAACGAGATAAATTATTCGACCCCTCTGCACATCGGACAATCTAACGTTAGGCATTTTCCATTATGATTATAGGCTTTTTTCAATTTTGAAATTCAGTTTCATATCTCAGTAACGACTTAGTACAATATCCCGAACATTTGGTTATAATTCGACATTTCTTATCATACTATCCAGTTTTTTTTCAACAAAATACTTCATTCTTCACAAGTAGTCAAAGATCCATGGTTAAAAACAATCAATAATGTGAAATACCGAGTGTGTTTGTTTGTTATTCCTTTAACGTGCTCTATTTCCGTCTTTCGGGCAATGAAACGCCGGGAAATTCTGTCACGTCACTAACCCGGGAATTTTGCCGAACCCCTCTCGTGTCGAGGGAAGGGATCTTGAATGTCCAACACATCTCTGTTAGACAGGACCGACGGCTTCACCTCCCCTCGAAAGATGGATACTCAAGCGATTCCCAGAATCCAAAAAATCTCTGTAACTCTAACTCTGCGCAGGAGACAAGCATCATATCCTTTATGCAACCGAGCCGGCTGAAATACCGAGTGTTTCCAAATAGATTTGGTAGTGTATATATATATATATATATATATATATATATATATATATATATATATATATATATATATATATATATATATATACAGGCTGGTCCAACGAAAACATCACACCTCGATTATCCGGTTTCAAAATAAAAATGTGTAAAATCGCTCCCACCCGTCGATTTCTGATTCGAGGGCGAACCCCTTTTCCGATTTTTTCATTCCGGTAACTTCAATCCCTTACCGTGGGAAAGCACAATCCCCTGATTTTGAATATAGATGAGGGGTGTTACGATACCTCATTTTGAAAATCGTATCGAGTACTATCTGACCTTAAATTTTCGCTTCAAAATTTTCATCGTTAACGAAATGGCAGCTAAAAAAGTGAAAGACATCTTACTTTAGTGATGAGTTTACTAAAATGGGCACCATTCACTTCTATACAGTAAAATAAGTTTTGCTCAAATCGTTAACGTTAATTACTCGGCATTTCTGGTTCCATTTGACGGCATTCATTAATGATCTAAATTCGCAAATCATCCAGTAACTCAGGTTGGGTAGCGTAATTCTAAATTTCAGGTGACCCCATAGAAAAAAGTCCAGTGGCGCCAGGTCAGGTGATCTGGGTGGCCACTCAATAGGTCCCCTTCTTCCAATCCAGGCCTGAGGAAAATTTTCATCTAAGAACTGACTCACAGGTTGAACGAAATGAGATGGTGCGCCATCTTGTTGAAAAGTGATCGTTTCATGGTCTTCTCCAATATTCGCGCAAGGGCTGGATGAAAAGTGTTTTTTAATAGTTTTGATTAAATTTGGCCAGTGATATTACCGGGTATAAAAAAAGGCCGATGATGGGGTCTCAATAAATACCCGCCCAAACATTCAACTTTTAGGGATGCTGAGTATACTTTTCTCGAAATAATCTTGGATTTTCATCTGACCTGCTCCGACAGTTACGCCTGTTTACAGTGCCGTTCAGGTGAAACTCATCCGAAAAACAGATATTGAACATGTAGTTTGGATTATTGTTAATGATTTCACTGACCCACTTCACTCAACATGAGCCGGCGATCAAAATCATCCTCATTCAGTTCCTCAACAAATTGTATCTTAAAAAACTATGAAACTTATATTTTCTCAAAATTCTCATGATTGTTGTGTGTAAAACACCAGACACATTGGACAATTTCCTAGTACTACGGGTCTGATCCATCGCTACGTGACCTAAGAAAGCCATTTCCTTCGCTTCGTCTCCTTCATACACCCTCTTTTTGTCGCCGACTGAACCAGTAGCTTCAAATTTAGCAACCAGTTGCACAACGTAAGCAGCGGATACATTTTTCTCAGGATGTCGTTCGCTAAATAAAGCCGCTGTTAATCACGCAGAGTCGTTATATCTAAAAAATAATTTTATCATTTCCACCCTTCTATGGAATACACCATTTAAATCCTATTATAAATTTACAATCTGGCACAGTTTCAACGATCCTGAAAATTCACGATAGACTAACGAGATAATAAGAGATTGAGGTGAATCAAAAACATGGTCTGTCTACTTTTTCTAACAAAAAATTAACAAATAAATGAAAACATGCAACATAAGCTAGCCATACATAAGCTTTTTATGGAAGTGAACGATGCCCATTTTCACTTCCATAAAAAGCTTATGTATGGCTAGCTTATGTTACATTTACCTCGAGGTATGCAATGCAACTAATCACAAAAAAAAGTAGTCTTCTATGATACTTGATACTTTTTCAGCTGCCACACAAAAGATAGAACCGATAAATTTGAAAAGTCTGGAGTATACCAATTAAGATGTTCTGAGTGAAATTCCTTTTATATAGGTCAAACAGGACGCTCCATCAAGGCTGCTAGATACATAGAAAATTTCCGGTCATTCCTACGTCAGAAATATGATTCAGCTTTAGCTGCACATTGTCTAAATGAATATCAGCCTTTTCCAGAACTTCAACAGCTAAAAATTCTTCATTCTTGTGGTAAATCTAATAAACTCAATGTCTTTGAATCTAGGGTTGAAAGAGATAAGCTCCCTAACGACCAGGTATACTTAATCACCTACCAATCACCAATATTCAAGTTGCAGTGACCCCTACTGTCATTATCTTGATGTTAGCTCCTGTATTGTACATCAGTCATTATCTTGATGTTAGTTCCTGTATTGTACATGAGTATTCAGTTTTCATCAGCTTGTTGTTGATAATGAACGTATGTCCCATACCGGTCCAACCTATGTAATTTTTTATTCTTTACATCAATAAATTAGTGATAGTTAAAATATAGTAACTTGTTTTATTTCATTATTCATTAATACAAATTCCATACGTTTAAAATTAAGATGGTCCAAGAATTAAGGAGGATGACTTCGACTTATAAATTATGAATATTTAACATTAATCAGTCATCATCTAAGTTTATAATTTTTCATTGATTAATATGTTCTTACCAGTAAAACTATGCATGACTTATCGCCACAAACAACTGTGGTAAATAATGTTTCATATAAAATTTTTCACTCTTCAAAATGATATCTTTCATAAAATCTTCAACTCTATCTACTGGTACTGTGCCACTACCGTTTTCCACTGGAGAATAAACAACAATCGGACATTGTCATACCAGTGACATTTATTTTTATTTGGATTTGAGTATAATATGAGTGTTTTTCTTCATTCTATATTACCATTAACAAACTCCAGGTTTTGCACAGTACAGAGATTATTGACAAAATCCACAATAGCTTTTTTTCTGGAAAGATAACGGACATTCAAAATTTATTTTTTTATTTATCATGTAAGACAACTTCGTCTATGCTCGTGCGAGGCCAAAGCTGAATTTTGCTCTGTTACACCAATTGTTATCACACGATAGTGGCAATTCTTTTGGTATTGTTGTAGCGAATGACTTTGATTAAGTTCACTATAATTAGTACCCCTCACAATCAATTGATTTCGAAAACAGCATACTAGTCATCAAACGAGATTCTGAATCTCCTGGCAATATATCATTCTTTTTACTTCGACTATTCAATAGTTTTAGAATATAAATCAATAATTTTCTTATCTTCAATCACAATATTCACTTCATAAAACTCTTAGGTTTTGGTTAATTTATATCTTATTAATTTCACAAACTTCAAACTCTTCTTAAAAATATAAAAGTTTTTGAAACATTCAATGCAATGTTCTATTTGTGAATTAGTCTCAACGTGGTCTACTAAATTCTTATCAACTTTGGTAAGGCATGTATCATTTTCTTCCGTACTAAAATACAAAGCACCAGCTTCCATAATTGACTTCAATGCTGACTCTCCCTTGAATTCTGAAACATCTAACGGCAGGGTTAGGTTTGGGCAAGGATAACATATAATTTTCTCTGCATCAAAGTATTTTCCTTTTGTGTACTGTTCTTTGGCGAACTGCCTGGCACCAAGTCTGACCCATTTCTGTCCCTCAGTTCTGGAAGCTTTCTTCGTGGTTGATGTGTTACATCAGATGCGAAATGTGTTTTCACCTACTACTGTAATTCTACAGACAATCGCATTTTCCACTTTTAACGACTAGAATCAATCTGTGAAAAAATGAATTATTTCTCTACTTTCTATTGAATTGAAATGCATCACAGTATGTACGTACTATGTCGAAGTTTGCAAATACGTTTAAAAATGTTTGGTTTGACATCGATGTCAGTAAAGTTGGACGAATCACACGAGCTTCAATGATGTGGCTCATATGATCTTCACATTTGACTTCTTTCGAATCTAACACTTGTTGAGCTAAAACTAATTGCTTTTCTTTCATTACTATTTGTGATTGAAAAGCTGTGTCGTGTGCAATTACTCGGAATCCAATTTGGCCATGTTTAACTGAAAATACATTGCATTATTGACGACATTACAGTCATAAATGATCGTCTGCCATATGCACGAAATGCGTTATTCGTTTGAATTTGCTTATTTTGTAGCTTATCGTGAGACAGCTATGAAAAGGTCGGTGTGTACTACCTGAAAATTATTGATTTTGCCATTTCAGACGGGTAATAAAAAGGTGAATGTTATCGACACTATAAATTCACACAATCAAATGAAATAGATGTAAATTAGTAAATTTCATGGAAATTATTTGTTTGTTCACTTACTCTTCGTAATGGCGGCCATCCATTCGACATTTCACGGTGCGACGTGATAGTAACCGCTAGTTGGCGCTGTCATCGCGCATCCAGCAAATTCAGTGTTCTACAAAGTAGCACAAATCCTATGCATTGGTTGTGGTTGCTTTTCTATGAAACTGGTACCTTGGAAGAATAAGATGAAGTTCGTTCTAGAATTGCCACTCTCAGCCAAGTCCGATTTTTGATTTTACAAGCCAGAGGAGATCGTACATCCGCAGCACTTTATCAGCTGAAGAGTTGTCTCGAATACATGTACAAATTTCTAATCGAACTATTTTAAACAGATCAAGAGAGATGATTTGCAGCTCTCTTCAGTGATAAGTTACGATTCAATTTCTATACCGATGAATATAGAAAAATTTTTGAAACTCAAACCGCCCATATGCTCGATATATTGTTAGAGAATAAGTCTAATCAGTGATGTTTGGAAAAGGCATACGTAATAATACAAGAACTAACCTTCTTTGTATCTATATCAACCTGACAGTGAATTTTTTCAGAAATAATAATTCCATCACAAATGGACCTAACCTTACCTCCAAACATATGTTCTGCGATATTAATCCGAAATGCACAGGAAGAAAACAGTATCATCATCATCATCAGTAATATTAGGGAATGCATCTCGAATTATTTGGATTACATCTCTCTTTCTAATTTCTTCATCCTGGTAAACTTTAACTTCCACTACTCCCGATGAATGAGAGTGCGTGGATATTAAATTTGGAAGTCTTAGGGCCATAGAAGATTAATTAATTCCCCAACCTATCTATTGTCCGAATGCAAAGTGTTTAATTCGTTTCGAACAAGAGTGAAATGATGTGCAAATACTCTCGCAGCCACTTTGCCTTTTTTATGGTATACGGAAGATACACAACTATTGATGTCTAAAATTATTCATAATAATAATTTATGGGTTTGACTATAGTAATGATTATGTTTACTGACGAAGTCATTTTTCTAAAATTTCAAGAAGTTCTCATTCCATTACTCTCTCTAAAATTTATAGTTTTCATAAGCACCACCCAAAGTCAGCTGTTCAAAGAGTTACACTACTTAGACATCTTGGAGGTCGTGGATTAACTGATTTGAATAATCCTCAAAGTAAACAGATTTTTCATCTACGTTCCCATTTTCATGATAAACAGAGAACGTCTAAATTACATGATATTGTTGTTGCTTCAGAGTATAATTTTACACCTCTGAACTTGACAATGCAAAAGGTAGATTTTGGATATATTTAATAATAATTCTAAAATAGAAAGTTGGATGGAGAAGAAATTACACGGAAAGCACCCTAAAGAATTTAAGAATGATTATATTGATGAAATCGCATCAAATAGCTGGTTAGTAACTGGATAATTGTTCGCTGAAACAGAAACCTTGGCAATTGCGATCCAGGATCAGGTTGTTTTCACGAAGAATTATAGAAAACACATCATCAAGCAAAATATAGAGGATTCTTGCCGTAGATGTTTTTGTTCTTCAGAAACAGTCTTTCATATATATTCATCTTGCTCAGTCCTTGCTTCAACAAATTATTTAGAAAGACATAATGCCGTCGCTAATATTATTCATTTTAATCTAGGAATTAAACATGACCCCATGTTATAATATATTATAATATGAACCTGAGATTATTTGTGAAAATGACAAATTTAAACTTTATTTTAATAAAACAATTCTTTGCAACAGAGCTGTAAAACACAATAGGCCAGATATCAATCTTACTGATAAACAGAAACGAATAACATATATAATTTAAATTGCTATACCAGACACACATAATATACAAAATAAATACAATGAAAAAATTTCTAAATATATGATGCTTGGCGACGAGATTAAAAAATGTGGAAAATGAAAAAATATTCTACCGATTATTATTTCTACAACAGGTGTTATTCCTAGGAATCTTCACAAGCATATCGATATTCTAGGTTTGAAGAAAAATTTATTTGAACAGTTACAGAAGATAACAGTCATCAAATCTTGTAATATTCTCCGTAGGTTTCGTTCCGAAAAGAATAATGAGGTATAGTCATAGGTTTTCTCATTAGTTTATACTGCTCAGAATCTCATTTCATATTTTATTTGTATATATAAATGTAATATAATTAGCTGACAATTTTATCATATTTATATTCAGAGCAGTATTCTATTCGATCGTTCATCACTTCACACAAAGGAAACTATGAATGAGTAACATTCAATGTTACTTTACTAAAGTCCTTACACTGGATTTTTCCGGGAAGAAAAACTCTGACACTACTCGTTGGTACTTTGATGTCATTGTCTGATGATGTTATAGTTTGTATATATTCTGATAGATTGATATATTCTCATAACATTTAACGTTATCGTAATATATAATGATTCCAGGATATGGTTTGATTATAATCATTGCCTGACAATGGTATTAATTACCGGGTGGTGGATTTATATTTTTTCATGAAATCAGTTTGATTGCATGAACAGATATATGAGCAACTCGTCGGGGTTATACCCCGTAGAGTTGCAAAAACATTTGATCAAGTATATTTCGCAATTATTGATCATATTTTGTGAATTACTGACTTTGTTACTCTTTCGAAAAGCCAACCACATTTGTGAAACTAAAGTTCAGGCATAAAAACAGTTCAGAATTCAGTGAAAAAGATAAAATTTGTATGGATATTATTGAACGATGAATGGTCAATTGAAAGTGGCAAGAAATGTAATGTAGTCGCTCTAATAAGATATTTAACTGGCAATCAGAGATGAATCGACTATAACTGCAAAGTAGGGGGTTATCCACTAAGAACTCTTTTCGAAAGTTAATGAATCAGAATATTGTTAAAAATAATTATTACTGCATCTAATGATAGAAGAAGGTTCCGCATTTGTTAAAAACATAATAGCGTTAGATAACCAGCTCTTGATGTTTAACGTAATTGTTGTCTAAATCACTCCCTATCTAAGACTAATCGTAATAGTCTTACAATAACCTTTCCATCGTATGACTTATCTGATTCTACGGATTCGTATCACACCAGGTTGTTGCTTCGTGTGCACTATTTCTTATATTCCGATTTAATTCAAATCAGAATTAGCGCATGCTAACTTAAATTCGTATTAAGTGAAATTATCTTTTTCTTTTCTCTCTGAAATATCGAAATTCACTTTTGTACGCATTTTCAGGAGTTGCCGAAGTATTTTAACAGGCATGCAAAACTAATACTTTTTATTTTTTGTTCAGGTATGTTTTGACGCTGACCAGCTAAGAGAACTAAGAACTCGTGATGGTAAAAAATTGTCGGATATGCTAGCTTTAATGATCGGTACGATTGGTGAAAATGCCACCCTCAAAAGGGCATTCTGTTACAAGGTTCAGAGGGGGATGATACATTTAGCTGGCTATGCTCATCCCTCAGGCAGTGAATTGAATGATATCCATTTTGGAAAATTTGGAGCCATCATGGCCTTCAGACAATATGTACAAGAAGAAGTAGATTTGAATTTACTTGGCAAAGACTTATGCCAACATATAGTCGGTATGAATCCGAAATTTCTTGGTTCCTCGGAGTTTGAACCCGCAGACAAAAACGAAGATGAGGAAAGTTTACTTCATCAAGAATATTTACTTGATGAGACTATAACTGTTGCCGATTTTCTCTCAAATAATGGAATTGAGGTCCTGGACTTTAAGAGATTTCAATGTGGTGAACTAAGTAGTGAATCTGGAAGTCGGTAATGTAATTAATTCGGAAGAAAAATCAACATCTTCACACAAGGCTCTCATCATCTCTGAGAAATAGCTTAATGTTAAAAGGATATGACATAAAGAATAAAGATTTCTGTGAACTTATTTTTTAAATTGTTGAAATTCTATATACACTACTTCCTGACTTTTATGTATGAATCGTCGAAATATGTGAACTGAATTGGATATATAATATCCAAGATGTCCACTTGAAAAAAAAAACATTAAATACATACTCCAACTAAGGTAAATGCGATTTGTGAATGGTTAATGTCAAGGTTGACGTCTTTATGGGATTCCATTTTAATATCTTCTTTTTGCGTTGCAAATACGACTGATGCCAAAGTAAGATTACATTTGTGAAATGAAATGTAAATGAATATATATATATATATATATATATATATATATATATATATATATATATATATATATATATATATATATATCTTGGAACAAGTATTTCTCGAAAGAAACCATGCTTATGAGAACAGAGTATGTTATAATATTTTCATAATTTTGTGGAAACATATCCACTTTAGCCATAGTCATTGCTCAAATGTTGGACTGTGTTTGTTTTCTGTGGTCAAAATTTATCGCCACCACGAACGAATCTTTGCTGGCGATTTCTTACATCAACTTTTTCTCTGTTTTGGTGTAGATCCATCAGAAAACTTCTTCATAAAAAGTACTTAGTGATCCTCAATAGCGTTTTTTTGCCGTAAAATGATAATCGAATTCTAGTATGTATTGATAGTAATACAATCAATTAATGAATCTGGATTTAGCATTACCACAATTCTTATTTTCTTGTCATAATTCAATTTTTTCGAGTTTTTTCAGGTTTCCAAGTTTTTAAAATATTGAAACTCAGAAACAACTCAAAATTTTGCAAATTTGGTGGTAAAAGATCATAGATAGATTACCAATACATGTTTGTTTTCAAAATATATTACTCTCTAAATCAGCTCTCATTTATACAAATCATTTGATAATGATTTAACATCTGTTGAAACATGAAAAAATTATTCGTACTTATGTGCAGACCTAACAAAACCATGAGGAGGCTAAGGAGAAAGTTCAAAATGTGTTTGCCTTTTGAAGAATACCCATGAAATTGAACATATTGGAGAATATATGAAAAATAACAGTAAAAACTCTGAATATTGGTTGAATACACTATTTAAACATATGATCTATGCAAGGAATAGAGAATATGGGTTAACTTTTGAACTATGTATGTTTTGAATGCTTTTGACCATTTCTATAGAGCTATCTTTTTTCGAATTTGAAAAAATAATCTTTTTGCGATTAATTTTTTTCATTTCCATTATATACTTTGTACTATATACCACATGTAACTGAAACTATGGTCACCCTTGTAACTTTTTTTATTTGGAATATTTTGATGACATTTGGAAATCGGATAGAAGACAACATTCGGAATCTGATAACATTAATATGTTTGATATTTCGTTTCCGATTATGTCGGAAACGATACCAACTTTCGATTTTCAAATGAGACACCCTGTATTTTTTTGCGTATTTTAATTGTACATCTCATCTTTCGACCTTTCGACATATATCTTTTTTTTGCAATTTTCATCTGTCGTTCTAGAAGGCTATGAACAGTGACAAGTCGCTTAGCTCAACCTCTCCTATCACGATAATACAAGATTGTATCTTTTTTACGGAGTGTTAAAGTTTTTCCTCTGAAAGTAGGTATTACAGAAGCAGTATTTTTCATATTTTTCTTATACCACTCACCTCACTCTATTCTTGAAGGTTCTGGAGTTGTAGTGGAAAATACCTAGGCATTTTTTGCAGTTTCCCCATTCACTAATAACAATAACTACGTTGGCGATGCAAAATTTTTGTTCATACTTATATGTATATTATTCTGTGATCATAAAAATATCAATGTGACATGCAAAATTCCATTGTTGTTAATTATCACGCTAATTGCGAATTAGTGAATTCAGTTTTGAGTATGAATCAATACACCCAAAGTAAAAATTATACAGAGAGCGCTATCCGGAAAGACTTCATCCGAATAGAACCTTTATCTGAAGTTGAACGAAATTTTCTTGAGGTACAACCTGCTGAACAAGAGGATTTCGTTATCGACGAAGATACCGAAATAGACGTATTGACATTTGTTGATATTTATCCAACCACAACAACAAGGGAGATTGCCGAGGAGCTTGAAATTAGCCATCAAAGCGCATGTAGAATTTGAAACAAACATAAGTACCGCTCATTTAAATATCAACAACACCAACACCTGTATGTTAACGATAGTGTTAGGCGACTGTGAAGAGTACCTTAGCATTGATCCACAATATCTCACAAAGATTTCATCCAGTGGCGGATCATGTTTCACGAAAAATGGGATGTTTAATAGGCAAAATACCAAGTCGCAACGAAATGAGCATAGATATCAAGATGGAAACTTCCAAGAACGCTTAGGTTCCATGTCTGGATGGTGATGATGGGAAGATATTTAATAGGGCCTATAATTTTTGAAGGTTCATTGATAGAGAGATGTTTGGAGTTTTTGAGGACCCAAATACAAGATGAATTGGACGAGTTGTCATTAGCTGAATGAAATATATTTTTTCAATTTTTCAATTGATTTGAAAAAAAAAATATGATGGTGCACCTCCTCCACAACACAAGGCAAGACTCGCGGTATCTCGACGAAATCTTCCCGAAAAATGGATAGGTATAAATGGTCCCAAAGATGGCCAGCTAGATCGCCAAATTTGAGTCCACTTGATTTCTTCCTGTGAGGCCATTTGAAAAATGAGATTCACCAAACACCTGTTAGAACCCAACAAGAAACAAAGAACCGTTTGAGACAGGCTATTGCAGGCATTACAGCCCAACAGTTAAATAATGTTGTGAGGGGAACCATCAATCGTGTGCGATGTTGTGTTCGTGAGAATCGTGATATTTTTGAACATTTATTATAATCATTTCGTTTGTGCTGTTCGCTCTTTTGTTATTAACTCTGACACTCCGTAAGAAATGAGCAATTAAATTTTCAGATACAATCTTGTATTTTCGTAATAGGAGATATTGAGCTAAGCCAATTGTTACTGTTCATAGCCTTCTAGAACGAAAGATGAAAATTGCCAAAAATAAGATTGTGTTTTGTTTTTTTTTTTTCGAAAATATGTCAAAAGGTCGTAGGATGAGATGAACAATTGAAATAAGCAAAAAATACAGGGTTTCCCATTTGAAAATCGAAAGTTGGTATCGTTTCCGGTATAACCGGAAACGAAATGTCAAACATTAATGTTATCAAATTCAAGAGGTTATCTTCTATCCGATTCCCAAATTTTATCAAAATATTACAAATAGAAAAAAAGTTACAGGGAAGGCCCTAGTTTCAGTACACTCGGTTTACGGGGTGTTTAAAAAAGACACGGCAATATTTAAGGAGGTGATTGCTGAAGTAATTTCATGAAAAAAGTTCATATAAATATAGGTCCGCAAATACTTCGTTACCGATTTACAGGGTGTTAAATTTCAATCGAAAGATCCAGCTAAGTTTGAATATTTCGGGAACCGCTTGTTTGTTCGAATTCAAATTCATTTAATAGTTGCGTCAACTGCTTCATGAAATTTTCAATTTTTTTATTGCACCTGTATTAAACATTCTTTCAGAATTGGTAGTTTTCTTGCACTTTATTCAAAAGTTTGTGGGTTAACCATATTCTTTAAATACTTGAAAACTCAAATCACATTCATATTTGACTTGGAAAGTATTCAAGAACGTCCTTAGAATTCTTCTTTCAAGAAAATTGAATATTGCTAGATTATTACAGCATTTCATAATACTTGAACTGAACATCAGTCTAATAGAAGAGTATACACACACACACACAAACATATATATATATATATATATATATATATATATATATATATATATACAAATTGTTATTTTTGTAAATCCTCTCTTTTCAAAAGAATATATATATATATATATATATATATATATATATATATATATATATATATATATATATATAGGAGGAGGAGGATTTACAAAATTTGAATAATCTTATATCTATAATTTTGGTGTGTGTCAGAAAAAAACACAAGTGTGAAAAAACCTGAGGAAAAAACTCGTAAACTCGTTACCCTGTCGCTATTGCACTAGCAATAGCTTGTCTGTTAATGTTGTGTTAGTGTCGTGTGTACATAAAGAGTACCAAAGATTTTTCTGCTTAGCCGCTTCATTCTCTCTTGCATTCCATGATTTCCAAACGAAGACAAGGGTGAAAGGAAGGGGGTGTGGGACAGGAATCTGTAACAATGGAAAAAGAAAAACCAGCAGAAAAATATTTCAATAATCATACTTCTTATATGTCTGAAACAAATCTAAAAAAAGATTTTACATAGCAAGCAAGGTCATGAAAAGGAATAAGGAGATAATAAAAAATAAATAACTTGCAATATTTCCTCAAATTCCCTCTCTGTTTGACCGAGAGAGCCCCGATGGTCTGGTTCAATCTTCCAAGTGATGCCGATTATGATCTATAGATGTTTAAGAATCATTACGGACCCAACAATTTGGGTTGACATCCCCATATATTATTTCTTCGTGGAACTTGTTTAATTTTACGAAGAGTGAAACTTTTCATTAGAAGATTATGATCATTCTTCATGTACTTGAACTTAAATCACATTTCAGTGACATTACGACACATAGAAGTTGGAAGATTACCCCCGTACCTGACATTTGTCGATATAATTAATTTGAACTGACAATATATATGCATATTATACTATGACGATTTCGTCAGGCACATCTACAAATTTTGCGGAGTAGTACCTATGTTAATTTTTCAAATACTATTATTCTCATTCTCAATTCTCAATGTTCTTAAGAAATGTACAACTATGTGAAGTTATCAACATAACATTATCTAAATGTTTCAGTACAACTCTTCGTTTCTATACTTATCAATTTGGCAACTAATTTAAAGAAATAACTTCTCGTAGGGTATGTGTTTCATAATTGTGAACTGAAAATATTGAAATATTCAAGAGAAGCATAAAATTATACGCTTTAAGCATAAAATTCAATAATTCTTCAATTCCCCTGTATTCATGTTGATGGGTTTTGGACAAGAATACTCAAAATATTACAGAATTTAAATAATTTCACATTAACATCAGAGTCATATAAAGTTTTCTACTTATTCAACAATACTTACATAATAGATCAGAATACCCTTCTTTTTATGAGGCTTACTCTTACAGTATGTATATCTTGATTATTTGAAGCAAGACATATAAAACAATATTTTGTCTGTCGATTCCTGTGATTCAGAAATTCTAATCCCTAGGAGCTCCCCCAAACATCTTAAATTTACATTTGAATTTGAATAATTGAATAGCTTGTTGCTTCCTCTTGGAGGCCGTCATCTTTGATCTAAATGAATCTATTCCACTTTTTCGCACTAATACTCCAATAGTCTTGGATAGTCTTCTCTATTTTTCAGTGGCTCACAGTTCTTCTACAGTTTGCAATCAAAAATGAATATTCTTTCACGGGAATGCAGAAAAAGATAATACCTTTCTTTCGCGTTATCACTCAACCCATCTACCCTCTTCCAAATTTTCAAGGGTTGTCACCCCTGCTCAAGGGGTTGAAATTCGAGATGAGGATGGTACTTGATGATGACTGCCATTGATCAGCATGGATCTATTCCATTTTACCTCACTGAGGGAAATAGTCTTCCCTATCTTTCAGTTGCTCATCCTGTATCTTAAACAGTTTTCAATTAAAAATGAAAATTCGTTCAAGGTAATGTATACAAAGATACCACCTGTCTTTTGAGTCATCACTCGACTCATCTTCCCTATTCAAAATGTTCAAAGATTGCAACCCCCGCTTAGGGGGTTAATATTTCAGGCAAGTTTTGTACCCGAAAAGATGTCCCCTTTGAAACAAAAATTGACCTGTTTTTGCGTTTGGATCAGAAATGAATATCTTGGTAGATATAGCCTCTTTAGTTTTCGTTGAAGCACCTTGTATTTCCAAATCAGTTAAAATTTAGCTAGTTTGAAATCAATCAAATACTCCTCGTACATAACTAAATTCATTATAATGATTTTTTGTATTTTATTACTGTTATAACATGCAGATAATGGATATATGACATGTTATGAATAATTTTCAATATGTGTGTCATATCAAACGTCTGAATGTATATCCTGTCAGTAAAACATACACAGCAAGGCCTATTACCAGTCAATAGACGCTGAAGAATATTCTACAATTTTTGTTTGATTTCAATTCAGAAACAATATCATCCATTCATTTCTTAAACAGGTGAAATTTTACCTAGTTCTGAATCATTTCACTACCCTCGTACATTGGTAGATTTATGATCATGATTTTTAGTATAATTTAACAGTTATAGCAACAGATACGTAATGGGTACAAACAATGTTGTGAAATACTTTTGATATTTTTATTATATTGAATGTATTCTCGTAAACACAATGAATTAAATTTTGAGAGAAATATATACTGAAAAGTTTTTTACCTGTCGATAGCGAAAATATTCCATTCTTTAATGAAAATAGTCTCGACTTATTTCACACAGAATCCTAATTATGATAAGTAATTTCAATATTCCAAGAATCCTAGAAAATAATGTAGATTAGGTTGGTTTACTTGAATTCAGAAATAATAACAAACGATTATGAATTTTCTGTATCTAATAACAGATAGATAATAATCCCATAGAATTTAGTGAATAACTTTCAATATTCCAATATACATGTATTTACGAAAACATAATGAAGCTCCTTTCAGGAGAAATATAAACAGAAAAACCTCTCACCTGTTAATAGCGTCTCAAATCTCATTATTATCTGAGATAGTCGTATAGCGTCCAAAATAAGTTAGAGTAACCTCAAATTGTGAAAGTAAAAATAATGAATTGAACAGATTTCTTGGAAATGCTAAAACGAAATAATTATAAAAATGGACAAAAGAAACATCAAATTAACTTACCTTTGAGAGTTTTCAGAATAAAAATAACTATATCATATTGTGATATTCCGAATAAATACATTATTCTGATATTCCGAATAAATACATTATTCTGACACAACAAATGTTAATGTTGACTCAATCAAGAATACAGTTTATCTAGATATTACGTTTACGTTTGCCTTCTCACTATTCGCCTTCAAAAGAGAGAGACCACTATATTCTCGTTATTCCTCATACTAAGTTTCCACAGACCACGGCTCATAAGGAGAATGAGGGGAACGATTTCATGTTTCAGATTATTTCTTCGAGAATATAGGTATCTTAACTGGTCCCATATTCAAAAATTAAATCGTAAAATGACGATTTTTTTCACGAATCTATTGCCGAGATATGTACGATACTTTTGGTACTCGACTTAAATCTCCCTGTTCCCACGTATAAGAAGGACGGACGAAAGAAAAACCGCAATTTTGACAGCTCGACTAGTGTGATCTCGTCAACAACTTGACGTGAAAGTTTGGCGAAACTGAGTGGCAGGGGTAGATTTGAACCGAAATCGATTTCTGTAGGAGATAACTTTGAACGTTAATTTATCGATTAAAACTTGGATTTAGGAAAAAAATGCATACAATTTCTTATAGGGAAAATATCGAAAAATATATTTACGGAGAATTTCGCGAGAAATCCGATCTCGAAATACGTTTTTGAACTGCTCGAAAACGCCAATTTTGCAGGGCGAAAGTAAATTTCACGCCACTCTGTATGGCCTGGGAAAAGTCGCCGTTTTTTGTCGTTTTCGGCGGTCGCTCGAAAAGGACCAACTTTGGAGGCGGAATTTTTCCGGAACGGTTCGGAATATCGAAATGAGACTACGCTTTGGGAACAGCAGAATTCTCGGGGAGCGTTTCTTCTTCGGAAACCGCGGCTCGATATCCGGCCGTTTAGGCTAACACCCCGCCCCCCTACTAATTCGGTCCATTTTTCGAGGAAAAATGAATGATTTTTGAAATCATCTCGGCAACGTGTTTTTTCGAATTTTTCGACCGCGTAAAAAGCGTAATCCTCCCTTCGGTAGGATGGAATTTTCGTTTTTCGGCGTAATTTTGGCCCGATTACACCCATTGCGGCCCGGCGTGCTTTCTTTCCTTTCTTCCAGGGGCCTTAGTGCCACCCCCGGACGTCGCTCGGGCTCGAACGGGAAGTCGTCGGACAGAGAAAACCTCGATCTCCGCCGAGAAAATCGCCTCCCGACAACCCAAGCTTTCCCATGCCGAATCCTCTCATTCGTCTACGCCCATTCCTTATGGTTCGAGTAAAGTTAAACTAGTTCATAAGTTAAAATCGCCTAATATACTAAATACCCAATCTACCAAAAGCCTAATATACTGAATGCGCTTTCTTATCAATCTATACTGAACGCCTCATTCACTGGCATTAATACTTAATTGCTCTTTATATTGTATTTAATCCCCTAATATATAACCTAATACATTAGTATGGTAATGAAGGCTGCTTCGATTGATGGAAACACCAATAGGTATCTTGTTCGAAATATTTTGTTCGTTCTCGGTCCTGACTTCCTTGTTTTATTAAGTCAGAAGCAACAACAGATATTTACTTCCAAAACAGGTAAATCTTAGCAAGTTTGTAATCATTTAAACACTCCTTGTACGTTACCCAATTCATAATTATGAATTTTTCGTATCTTACAGCAGTTATAACAAGAGATAGATAATGGATACAT
The DNA here is from genome assembly GCA_013387265.2 of Cryptolaemus montrouzieri. Classification (NCBI taxonomy): domain Eukaryota; kingdom Metazoa; phylum Arthropoda; class Insecta; order Coleoptera; family Coccinellidae; genus Cryptolaemus; species Cryptolaemus montrouzieri. The sequence goes on from JABFTP020000144.1 coordinate 46,071,043, forward strand.
GACATGTTATGAATAACTTTCAATATGCGTATCATATCAAACGTCTGAATGAATATCCTGTGTCAGTAGAAACATACACAGCAAGGCCTATTACCAGTCAATAGACGCTGAAGAATATTCTAAAATTCTTCGATTTCAATTCAGAAACAATATCACACATTCATTTCTTAAACAGGTGAAATTTAGCCTAGTTTTGAATCATTTCAGTACCCTCGTATATAAGTGAATTCATGTCCATGAACTTTCAGTTTCTTTCAACAGTTATAGCATTATAGCAATTATATATATATATATATATATATATATATATATATATATATATATATATATATATATATATATATATATATATATATATATATATATATATATATATATATATATATATATATATATATATTTATGAAAATGACAAATATAAACTTTATTTTGATAAAACAATTCTGTGCAACAGAGCAGAATGAAGAAAATATTTATTCTACCGATTATTATTTCTACAACTGGCGTTATTCCTAGAAATTTTCACAAAAGTATTGAGATTTTGGGTCTGAAGAAAAATTTGTTTGAACAGTTACAAAAGATAACAGTCATCAAATCTTGTAATATTCTTCGTAGGTTTCTTTCCGAAAATAATAATGAGTCATAGGTTTTCTCTTTAGTTTATACTGCTCAGAATCTCATTTCATATTTTATTTATTTGTTTATATAAATGTAATATAATTAACTGACAATTTTGTCATATTTATATTCAGAGCAGTATTCTATTCAATCGTTCACCACTTCACATAAAGGAAACTATTAATGAGTAACATTCAGTGTTACTTGACTAAGGTCCGTACACTGGATTTTTCCGGGGAGAAAGCCTCTGACACTACTCGTTGGTACATTGATATCATTGTCTGATGATGCTATAGTATGTATATATTCTGGTAGATTGATATATTCTCATAACATTTAACGTTATCCTAATATATAATTACTCCAGGATACGTTTTGATTATAATCATTGCCTGGCAATGGTATTAATTACCGGGTGGTGGATTTATATTTTTCATGAAATCAGTTTGATTGCATGAACAGATATATGGGCAACTCGTCGGGGTAAAACCCCTATATATATATATATATATATATATATATATATATATATATATATATATATATATATATATATATATATATATATATATATATATATATTTATGTTTTTCGTCACAACAATTAATTTTTAAAAACAATCTTTATTTTCTATAAAGCGTCGTGAATACAGAGTACAAACTTAACTAAGGAACTTATTGCAGTTCTATTTATGCATTTCCATAATGCTGAATCGCTATCTCCATGAGAACAATGAAGAATGCAGTTGGGATCATATCGGGATGACGTAACTTGTTATCTTCTTAGAATGGCTGTTGTTTTGGGTCATATAATTATATATATATTTATTTATTTATTTTTAAAAAAGAGCTACATAATAGATACAAACCATGTTCTGAATAACTTTTGATATGAATGTATTTACGTTAACAGAACGAATTCTATTCTGAAGGGATATGAAGAAGAGCCTTTTACCTGTTAATAGCTTCTTGGAAAATATCCCATTCTCTAATGAAGATACGCTTGATTTATTTCATTCAGAATCAGAAATATCTTGTTTTTCTTGGTCCTGACTCTTTTGTTTTATTTGAAGTCAGAAACAATAATAGATATTTACTTCCAAAACAGGTGAAATTTAGCTAGTTCATTCAAACTCCCCTCGTACATCACTAAACTCATCATCATGAAATTTTGATTATTATAACAGTTAAAACGACAGGTTGATAATGGATCAAGACAAATAACAATCAATATACATATCATACCAAATGTCTAAATGAATATCCTTTCAGTGGATATATACGCAGCAGAGCCTATTACTCTATTATTAAATAGCGTCCCGAAGGATATTCTATTATTTTATGTGCTATTTCAATTCAGAGACACTATTACGCATTCATTATTTTTTCTTAAACAGGCAAAATTTAGCCTAGTTTTAATCATTTCACTATCCCCGTACATTGCTTAATTCATTATCATGATTTTTGTATCCTTTAACAGTTATAGCAGCAGATACGTAAAGTATACAAACCATGTTGTGAATAATTTGTGATATTTTATCATACTTAATGTATTCTCGTAAACATAGTGAATTCAATTCTGACAGAAATATATACTGAAAAGTTTTTACCTGTCGATAGCGTCTTGGAAAATATTCCATTATTTAATGAAGATAGTCTCGATTCATTTCATACAGAATCCTAATTATGATAAGTAATTTCAGTATTCCAAGAATCCTAGAAAAGAATATTTTAGGTTAGGTTGGTTTACATCAATTCAGAAATAATCACAAACGATTATGAATTTTTCCGTATCTTATTGTCAACGCGAGAACAGATAGTAAATAGACTCGTGGCATTTATTGAATAACTTTCAATATTCCAATTTAAATGTAATTACGAAAACATAATGAAGTTCCTTTCAGGAGAAATATTACGGAAAAACCTCTCACCTGTTAATAGCGTCTGAAATCTCATTATTTTTTGAGCTAGTCTTTATTGATTTCATATAGACTCATTATTATGAATTTAACATTCAGAGCCGTCAAATCACCAAAGCGTCGAAATTTGTAAGAATAACCTCCAATTGTAAATGTGAAATATAAAAATCATCAAAAATTATTTCTTCAATATTGTGCTGTCCCGAAAGGTACATTAAAAGGAATAAAATAAACAGTAAATCAGGTTCACTTACCTCTGAAACATTACTTTTAAATTATAAAATAAAAATAACCTAGATCATACTATGATATTTGACAGACGAATGTCTCTGAAGCCAAACTAACATTCGTCAGAGTTCGGCGCGTTTTGTAGAAAAAGGTTATTGAGGGGTTATGGTTGTTCGGCTATTCTTTCCTCGAAATATAGAGGTCTCGGAAATGGTCCCAAATTGGGAAATTAAGTAGAAAAATGGCGATTTCTCTTCACGAATAAACACCTCAAAAAAGTCTAGGGAACACTAACCAATATCTCTAAAATATGAATTTGATGATTCGAATTTATAGGAATCTTTCGGTTTTTGTTAGGATGTATTGTATATAATGTATTCTCAAGAAAACAAAATAATATTCGACTTCTCCAAAGCACCTATAATAAAAATAAAATTTGAAATTTGAAAATGACGAAATTTGGTGAAACACAAAAAATGTGTTATTAATGACACTTTGGCATCGTCGCGGCATGCTCAATATAAAATTGTCTATTACATTATGGCCTAAGTCATTCCAAGCCCCCTGAACTACTAATCGAAGCTCATGTTCTTGATGGAAGACGTTTTGACGCAGGAGATTTCTGTTTAGGGTGTCCCACACATGCTCGATGTGATTCAGATCTGGGGAGCACAATGGCCACGTTAGAAGATCGATATCATTCTCTTCAAGAACGTTCAGGACAACTCTTGCACGATGAGGAGGTGCATTATCTTGTTGGAAGAGTGGATTTTGACCCATTGTTTGGAGATATGGTACCACTGCAGGTAAAACTATCTCATTTGCGTAAGAATTTCCCGTGAGGTTATTCTGTATGAAAACGAGGTCAATTCTTCCACCAAGGCGTATACCTCCCCAAAACATCACTGATCCGCCTCCCTGTCTAACAACTTCTCGAGCATGCTGGGAACGGTTTTGCTTTCCAGGTTCCCTCCATATTCGAGTTCTTCCCGAATTGGGATAATAACTAAATCTAGATTCATCACTGAAGAGAACTGTGGCCCACCTCTCTTGATCCCAGTTTAGGTATTCTTGGCACCAAGCTAAACGAGCAGCGCGATTTCCATGGGTCAGTTGTGGAACTCGTAAAGGACGTCTGGAGTGGAGTTGACCTTCGTGCAGCCGATTCCTCACAGTTTGATCGGAAATTTGTACATTATGAACTCGTGATAGCTCTTGAGCTAATTGAGATGCTGTGGTAGTACGATCTCTTCTGGCTTGTAAAACCAAAAATCGGTCTTGGGCGACTGTAGTAATCCTGAAACGACATGTATGGCGTTGCTGCATTTTTAGTTTTTTATAAAAAAAAACTGAAATCTGTTGCGGCACTCCACATAATTTGGTGAGAAATTGATGCAGGTGTTCATTTCTTAAAAAAATCATCCATATCGATCGTTCAGGATACGATATACCGTATCGATTCAGAAGTGTTCCCTAGACTTTTTTGAGGTGTTTATATTGCCGAGATATGTACGAATCTTTTGGTACCCAAATTAAACATCCAGGTACTTACATATAAAAAGGACGGATGAAAGGAAAGCCGCAATTTTGACAGCTCGGCTATTGTGATCTCGTCAAGATCTTGACGCGAAAGTTTGGCGAAACTGAGTGGCAGGGGTAAATTTGAACTGAGATCGATTTCTGGAGGAGATAACTTTCAACGCTTATCTATCGATTAAAACTTTGATTAAGGAAATAAAATTCATACAATTTCTAAAAGAAAATATAGAAAAATATATCTACGGAGAATTTCGCGAGAAATCCGATTTAGAAATACGTTTTCTTACAGCTCGAAAACGCCGATTTTGCAGGGCGAAAGGTGATACCTTTATATGGCCTGGGAAAAGTCGGCGTTTCTGTCGTTTTCGGCGGTCGCTCGAAAAGGATCAAATTAGGAGGCTGATTCCTCCAGAACGGTTCGGAATATCGAAATGAGACTACGGTATGGGAACAGAAGAATTCTTGGGGAGCGTTTCTTCTTCGGGAACCGCGGCTCGATATCCGGTAGTTTAGGCTAACACCCCCACCCTATCAATTCGATCCATTTTTCGAGGTTAAAATGGAGTGATTTTTGAAATCCTCTCGGAGACGGGTATTCTCGAATTTTTCGACCGGGTGAAAAGTGTAATCTATGTTCGGAAGGATGGAATTTTCGTTTTTCGCCCCATTACACACGGTGCGGCACCGGCGCACTTTCTCAATCTCCTGGAGACAATTGTCCTCTCTAAATGATAATCCAACCTATATTAAAAATCCAATAACTGCAAATTTGACCCAGCTTTTAAATGAATAAATGCACGCGAAATTGATAAACTAAGGACATACCAGATAATAAAAATTAACACATCACAACAAAATCTGGAAACTAAAGAAAAACCTGGTATTATTCTTGGTTCAGGACATGAGTAGGTTTCTACACTACCTAATCTTATTTAAAATCATAACCGTAACTATAACTTTGGAAATTATATCTTCACAGAATAGTAATTTACCACTAGCATTGGGAAGAGCCTTTGAAAGGAATAATTTAGTTATTAGATAAATTTGAACTAATTTGAGGAATTCATCTTAGGTCAACAGAGAGATATATAATTGAAAAAACTTGGAAATTAATTATGCTTAGTCGGCAAATTATAAGTACCTAAATGATGCTAACCAATCAAATTATAATACTCTTGAACGAATTTTTAATGCAAAAATAAGGACAAAACGAGGACTTATTAACTTATTAACACAGGAGGAAAAATCTCAAAACCTTATCTGGAACCTCAGATTCGGAAAATGAGGAACTGTACAAAAACTATTTTACAAGCAATGAAAAGAATGAAATGAAAAGAAATATAAAACAAATTGCCTAATAGTAAATGAGCTTAAAGATAAATTCAAGATACTGTCAAATAATTTGAAGTTACTTCAAAAGGTACCAGCGCTACAAGAAGTAGATCAGATGCATCTGCTCACTTTTGAGATTATATATATATATATATATATATATATATATATATATATATATATATATATATATATATATATATATATATATATATATATATATATCTCTCTCTCTCTCTCTATATATATATATATATATATATATATATATATATATATATATATAATCTCTCTCTCTCTCTCTCTCTATATATATATATATATATATATATATATATATATATATATATATATATATATATAAAATTCTAACTGCATATATTACCCAAAAAATTATGCACATTTGGAGAATTATAATATTCTATCCGAACAACAAAAGGATGTAGAAAAAACACCTTGGTACTAAAGACCAACTTGTAATTGATTCTATTGCTTTGAATCAAGCTCAAACTAAGAAGAGAAATATTCATACAGCCTTCGTTGATTACCAAAAGGCTTTTGATAGTTCTCCCCATTCATGGCTTCAAGAAAATTTGAAAATTTATAAAATTGATAAGACAGAACCAATCTTCATTTAAATATTTCAAAACAATCATTAAAATCCGAAGTAATTCCAATCAAAAGAGGCATTTTTAAGGAGATTCTTTAAGTGCTCTTTGGTTTTGTCTTTGCCTTAATCCACTATCTAATGAATTAAATGCTACTAGTTTCGGCTTCAAAATAAATAGTCTATCAACTGAATTCAAATTAAGTCACTTAATTTATTTAGATGATATTAAATTATATGCCGGAACAAGATCTCATTAAAAAGTCTACTTGAGATTACTTTCAACTATTCCAATGATATTCATATGAAATTTGGGCTTCCAAAATGTAAAAATCGTTCTATTGAAAAGGAAAGATCACCTCTGATTATATATTTCCAATATCGAAATCGAGCCAATGCATCTAGGAGATACATATAAATATCTTGCATTTTGTCAAGAGAAGACAACTAACCATAGCAGCACTAAAGAAAATATTGGAAGTTCATATTATTACAAAAGACTTAGAATTATCATCAAGAGTTATTTAACTAGTAAAAACCTTTTCAGGGCTATCAACTCCTATGCAGTTCCTATTCTTACATCTTCTTTTGGAATTATTAAATGGTCTAAAACTGATCTAAATGAATTACAATGTCAAACGAGGAAAATGCTTTGTAAATATCATAAGCACCACCCAAAGTCAGCTGTTCAGAGAGTTACACTACCTAGACATCTTGAAGGTCATGGATAAACTGATTTGAATAATCTTCATAGTAAACAGATTTTTCAGCTATGTTCCCATTTTCATGATAAACAGAGAACGTCTAAATCACATGATATTGTTGTTGCTTCAGATTATAATCTTACACCTCTGAACTTGACAATGCAAAAGGTAGATTTTGATATATTTGATGATAATTCTAGAGAGAAAGTTGGATGCAGAATGAATTACACGGAAAGCACCCTAAAGAATTGAAAAATGATTATATTGATGAAATCGCATCGAATAAATGGTTAGTTTCTGGAGAATTGTTTGCTGAAACAGAAGGCTTGGCAATTGCGATCCAGGATCAGGTTGTTTTCATGAGGAATTATAGAAAACACATCATCAAACAAAATATAGATGATTCTTGTCGTAGATGTTTCTGTTTTTCAGAAACAGTTTTTCATATATTATCATCTTGCTCAGTCCTTGCTTCAACAGATTATTTAGAAAGACATAATGCCGTCGCTAATATTATTCATTTTAATCTAGGAATTAAACATGATCTAATTCCCAAATGAAAAAAATTTCACAAATATGAACCTGAGATTATTTGTGAAAATGACAAATATAAACTTTATTTTGATAAAACCATTCTTTGCAACCGAGCTGTAAAACACAATAGACCAGATATCATTCTTTCTGATAAACAGAATCAAATAACATATAATTGATATTGCTATACCCGACACACATAATATACAAAATAAATACAATGAGGAAACTTCTAAATATATGATGCTTTGCGACGAGATTAAAAAATGTGAAAAATGAAAAAATTTTTATTCTACCGATTATTATTTCCACAACAGGTGTTATACCTAGGCATCTTCACAAAAATATTGAGATTTTGGTTCTGAAGAAAAATTTGTTTGAACAGTTACAAAAGATAACAGTCATCAAATCTTGTAATATTCTTCGTAGGTTTCTTTCCGAAATAAATAATGAGGTAGAGTCACAGGTTTTCTCTTTAGTTTATACTGCTCAGAATCTCATTTCATATTTCATTTATTTGTTTGCATAAATGTTATATAATTAACTGACAATTTTGTCATATTTATATTCAGAGCAGTATTCTATTCGATCGTTCACCACTTCACACAAAGGAAACTATTAATGAGTAACATTCAGTGTTACTTGACTAAGGTCCGTACACTGGATTTTTCCGGGGAGAAAGCCTCTGACACTACTCATTGGTACATTGATATCATTGTCTGATTATGCTATAGTATGTATATATTCTGGTAGATTGATATGTTCTCATAACATTTAACGTTATCCTAATATATAATTATTCCAGGATATGTTTTGATTATAATCATTGCCTGGCAATGGTATTAATTACCGGGTGTTGGATTTATATATTTTCATGAAATCAGTTTGATTGCATGAACAGATATATGGGCAACTCGTCGGGGTAAAACCCCCTATATATATATATATATTCTGTGGCTGTTTTTAAGTACCAACACCGAAGAACAAGGCAAAAATAATCGATGAATCATTTGAATGAAAACGGGGATATGTCTTACTCAAAGTACATTTTCCAATTTCAGTAAAATTATTAATATTGATAGTGATCTATATATAAGTATATATATATATATATATATATATATATATATATATATATATATATATATATATATATATATATATATATATATATATATATATATATATATATATATATATATATATATATATATATATATATATATATATATATATATATATATATATATATATATATATATATATATATATATATATATATATATATATATATATATATATATATATATATATATATATATATATATATATATATATATATATATATATATATATATATATATATATATATATATATATATATATATATATATATATATATATATATATATATATATATATATATATATATATATATATATATATATATATATATATATATATATATATATATATATATATATATATATATACTATATATATTAATATTTTACTGAAATTGGAAAATGTACTTTGAGTAAGATATACCCCGTTTTCATTCAAATGATTCATCGATTATTTTGCCTTGTTCTTCGGTGTTGGTACTTAAAAACAGCCACAGAATTCCAGCGACATTTGTTGATTCCAATTGAATTAATGAAGTTTGGATATTACACTGAAAAATATTCCTCAATTCATGGATTGATCGAATGCATAATTCGTTCAATCACTGATTCTCCTCTTTTCTATATATCTATCCTATTAGATAAATATATTTCATCGAAGGATAAGATAAGATAACATAATTTATCATTCGCCATTATATTTTCTTATTTAGCGAATAACATACAATTCCAATTCAATAATATTCACTCGAAAATGGTTGGAGATACGAAAACATTATAAGTGTCAAATAAGTTTCAAAATGGAACGAAGATGACGAAAATTGATTGTACGCTGATCAGTGGCGTACTACAAAAAAATTGGAAGGGCAAAAGACGACTTGGCTCCGGAAAAGAAAACACTTTGTAGATTCTAGTTAAAATTTAGGACGCGCATTGAGGGAGGAAGTAAAAAATAGCTTGCATTCCTAATCTGATAATCTGATAGAGTCATCTTCCAATACGGGCGCCGGCTGATACTTGTAATATGGCTGGAAGGTATTCAGAACTCCGTACTTGTGTGCAAGTTTCGGATGGATAATGTTGCACACTTGATTATGCCTGTGAAGATAGTCCGTATTGGCCAGTTGTTCGCAGCCGGACGTAATATGCTGTATAGTCTCCGATCTTCTATGGCATTTTCTACACTTATATGTTTGTAATGTTCCGTCCTTAATAATAAATTTTTTGTAGTTGTTTGTAGCGATCACTTGGTTTAGAATGGTCATAAGGAATCCCTCTGTTTCCGCGAATAATTTTCCGTTCATCAACCATTTGTTGGAGGCTTTTTAGTCGATGTGTGGTTGATTAATCTCATGGTGATGTCGTCCATGCAATTCTTTTCTTGACCATTGCTCTTGTTTTTCAGTATCTGGTAGGAACGGTAGATTCAGCAGGTCATCTCTAGTAGCAAGATTTAGAGATGTATATCCCCTATCAGCCAACGATACCATTCTATGGAGGTCAGAAGTGACAGCTTTTGCAGAGAAGAATTCTCTGAGATTTTTTATCTTTTCGGTGTGTAAATTGACATCTATTAATCCGCGTCCTTCTTCTTTCCGCTTCAAAGTTGTTCGTATCACAGACGATTTTGGATGATGATTGTTGTACTTTGTCAGCATCGTTCGGGTCTGCCTTTGAATATCATCCAGTTCTGTCTTAGTCCATCTGATTATTCCAAATGAGTAAAGCAACACTGGAATGGTGTAGGTGTTAATTGCCTTGACTAGATTCCCCGAGTTAAACATCGATTTGAACACATAATTCAGACGCTGACTGTATTCTGAACGAATCTTCTCCTTTGATTGTTTTTGGTCTAGCAATCTGGCTTGTTGGCATCCCAGATATTTGTATGTTTCGCCATCCCTCATGCACTGTATAATACCACCGTTTGGAAGTTATGTTTCACCATCTATGACGACTTTCTCTCTTTGAATGTTCAGGGTCTTACATTTTTCAATCCCGAATTCCATATGAACATCTGCCGAGAACTCACTGACAATTTACAGCAAATTATCAAATTGCTTCGAAGCATATAATTTGATGTCATATGATAATTCCTATCTGTTTTTATCCTAAATCCGTATCCTGTTTTATTGAGCATTGAGAAAATTGGGTTCATAGCTAAACAGAACCATAGTAGATTCAAAGAGCCTCCTTGAAAAATTCCACGACGTATGGGTATTTAATTGACTTATTGTTCATGTTGACCAGCAGAGACGTGCGCCAGTGTGTCATTGTTGTATTGAAGAATTCTACCAGGGCTGGGTGAATTTTGTATATCTGCAATACTTCAACAAGCCAAGAATGGGCGGTACTATTGAATGCCTTCAGATAATCGAGAAAAGCTGAATGAACATTCCGATGCCCTACGTGTGCCTGTTTCATTATCACAGAATCGATGATGAGTTGTTCCTTGCACCCGTAGTGTTTCTTTCTGCATCATTTCTGCTCCTCTCCTAATATATTGTTGTCGTCAAGGTGTTGGTATATTCGATTGGATATGCATGAGGTGAGTATTTTGTAGAGTGTTGGCAGGCAAGTGATTGGCCTATATTGAGACGGATCCTGTGTTCTATCGCTATTAGGTACCATATATGTTAAGCCTTGTGTTAGGAAAGTGGGTGCTTTCTTGGGATGTTGAAGAACATACGTGAGCTGTTTTGCTAGGGCTCCATGGAGCTTATCAAACTTCTTGTACCAGTAGTTGTGGATATTATCTATACCTGTGGCCTTCCAATTGTTGGTCGCTCTAACTACTGTTGTGATTTCTTCCTCTGTTATTCCTTCGAAGTCCACATGTTTAATATCAAGGCGTTCTTCTTCATTCGAGATCCATTCCGCATCTCTATTGTGTTCTTTGGGGTTCGACCATAGTGATGATCCATAATCGGTCAAGCACTGTGCGTCAGGTGCTCCTCTGTTATTGTTGGTCGCAGTTTTGTTATTTCCCTTATGAAAATTGGCCTCGTTTATGAGGAACCTTTGATTTTGGTATTTCATTTCAGTACATTTGACGTATCTTGAAAGCCTCTTTGCTTTTGCTTGGAGTTTCAAATTGACAACTTCTATTAATCCGCGTCCTCCTTCTTTCCTCTTCAAAGTTGCTCGTATCACAGACGATTTTGGATGATGGTTGTTGTATTTTATCAGCATCGTTCGGGTCTGCCTTTGAATATCATCCAGTTCTGTCTTAGTCCATCTGATTGTTCCAAATGAGTAAAGCAACACTGTTATGGCGTAGGTGTTAATTGCCTTGACTAGATTCCCCGAGTTCAAGATTGATTTTAGCACAGTCTTCAGACGCTAACTGTATTCTGAACGAATCTTCTCCTTTGATTGTTTTTGGTCTAGCAATCTGGCTTATTGGTATCCTAGATATCTGTATGTTTCGCCATCCCCCACTGTATAATATCACCGTTTGGAAGTTATTATTATTTATTATCGTGGACTTATGCACTATCTCAGCTGTTAGCTGGATATAATTTACCTTTCCCAGATTCAGCAATAAAAGGGAATAGGCTCGATTACAATAAACTTGACATAAATTTCCTAACTATCCTACGTGTATTAAGAATTACACCTTTTGTATTTCTATATAGGTATTCTTATGCAATTCTAATTTCTTTAGGCTATCATGCAAAGTTTTGGGTATTAACCCAGTAGAGAATACGATGACAGGAACAATATCTATTTGCTCAAGGTGCCACCTCTGCATGATCTCAATAGCAAAGTCTGTGTATTTGGAATTATTATTATTATTTATTATCGTGGACTTATGCATTATCTCAGCTGTTAGCTGGATATAATTTACCTTTCTCACATTTAGCAATCAAAGGGAATAGGCTCGATTACAATATACTTGACATAAATTTCCTAACTATCCTACATGTATTAAGAATTACAGCTTTTTGAATTTCTATATAGGTATTCTTATGCAATTCTAATTTCTTAAGGGTATCTTACAAAGTTTTGGGTATTAAACCAGTCGAGGATACGATGACAGAAACAATATCTATTTTATCGAGGTGCCACATCTGCTTGATCTCGATAGCAAGGTCTGTGTATTTGAACTTTTTCTCCTGGAACTCGTTCAGCACGTTATTATTATTCGGTATGGCTACATCCACCAGCATTGCCGTTCTGGCTCTCTTAGCATACACCACTATGTCCGGCCCATTATTCGTCACCATTCTGTCAGTGATAACAGACCTATCGTAGTATAAGCTGATCAGTGACTTACTGCAAAAAAGTTTGGAAGGGCAAAAGACGACATGGCTCCGTAAAAGATAACACCTTGTAGGTTCTAGTTGAAATTTAGGACCCGCATTGAGGGAGGAAGTAAAAAATAGCTTGCATTCCAAATTTGGGCTGAATATCTCAGAAACTGCAGGAGTTTTGAATGAAAAACCAGTTTTTTCCGGAAATTTCAATACCCTATAGCTCCGTAACGAATTTTTGCGGACCTTTGTTCATATGAACTTTTTTTCTCAAAATTGCACGTTGATTTATTCTCTCAAGTTGTGATTTACTATTATGTAACACGCTGTATATCGGGTTTCACTCCGACGAGTTGCCCATATATCTGTTCATGCAATCAAACTGATTTCATGAAAGAATATAAATCCAACACCCGGTAATTAATACCATTGCCAGGCAATGATTATAATTAAAACATATTCTGGAATAATTATATATTAGGATAACGTTAAATGTTATGAGAATATATCAATCTACCAGAATATATACATACTATAGCATCATCAGACAATGATATCAATGTACCAACGAGTAGTGTCAGAGGCTTTCTCCCCGGAAAAATCCAGTGTACTGACCTTAGTCAAGTAACACTGTATGTTAATCATTAATAGTTTCCTTGTGTAAAGTGATGAACGATTGAATAAAATACTGCTCAGAATATAAATATGACAAAATTTTCAACTTATTATATTACATTTATATATACAAATGAATAAAATATGAAATGATATTCTGAGCAGTATATGCTAAAAAGAAAACCTATGACTCAACCTCATTATTTTTTTCGGAAAGAAACCTACGAAGAATATTACAAGATTTGATGACTGTTATCTTCTGTGTCTTTTCAAATAAATTTTCTTCAAACCCAGAATATCAATACTTTTGTGAAGATTCCTAGGAATAACACCAGTTGTGGAAATAATAATCGGTAGAATAAAATTTATTTCATTTTCCACATTATTTTATCTCGTCTCCAAGAAATTTTTTCATTGTATTTATTTTGTATATTATGTGTGTCGGGTGTAGCAATATCAAATATATATATTATTCGATTCTGTTTATCACTAAGAACGATATCTGACCTATTGTGTTTTACAGCTCTGTTGCAAAGAAATTCTTTTATCAAAATAAAGTTTATATTTGTCATTTTCACAAATAATCTCAGGTTCATATTTGTAAAAATTTTTCTTCTGGGAGTTAGGTCATGTTCAATTCCTAGATTAAAATGAATAATATTAGCGACGGAATTATGTCTTTCTAAATAATCTGTTGAAGCAAGAACTGCGCAAGATGATAATATATGAAAAACAAAAAGAATTCAAGCGAATGATAAATTATGTATCTTATCGTTCGATGAAAAATATTCATCTAATAGGATAGATATATAGAAAAGAGGAGAATCAGTGATTGAACCTCACAAAAGCTGCGAGACAGTTATGGTGCGAGGTCAAATGCGCAACTGGAAGCAACTAGTATATTATGCATTCGATCCACCCATGAATTGAGGAATATTTTTCAGTGTAATATCCAAACTTCATTAATTCAATTGGAATCAACAAATGTCTCTTTTGGACAACATTTAATATTGAACTCAACAAGATTAATTTTTTCCACATCCTTAACATGAACATTGGGATGGAATTCTGTGGCTGTTTTTAAGTACCAACACCGAAGAATGAGGTAAAAATAATCGATGAATCATTTGAATGACCTTGATAAGGAAAACGAGGATATGTCTTACTCTAAGAATGTTTTCCAATTTCAGTGAAATTATTAATATCGATAGTGAGAGATATTGAGATCTCCAGAGGTAGATAATTTTACTCAATATATATTCACATCTGTTGAGTATCAGTCGAAAATTCCTGACCTACTAATATTTTTTGATAATACATGTTTGTTAAACGAATTAGAAAACAAGGAAATAATAAATAGTGAAGCGATGAAGTAAATGGCATGTTAAGTGACATTTCAATTCAAAGAAATGTTAAATTATTCAGGAAATAAAATAGATTCAGTACGTTCAACTGCCACACTGTTTAATCGGACATTAGCCAGATTGAATTTTCTCTTGCCAAATGAAGTATTTTATATCTAAGCCGAACACGTACGTATATAAGATTGAGAGATTTGAATACAATAATTAGTTTTCAGAATTGTGAGAATAACAATAATAATAATAATAATAATAACAATACACACCGAACAGATAAAAAATCTCAGAGAATTCTTCTCAGCAAAAGCTCTCACTTCTGACCTACATAGAGTGGTATCGTTGGCTGATAAGGGATATACACCTCTAAATCTTGCTACCAGAGATGACCTGCTGAATTTACCATTCCTATCAGATACTGAAAAACAAGAGCAATGGTCAAGAAAGGAATTGCATGGACATCACCATGAGATTAATCAACCACACACCGACAAAGAAGCCTCCAACAAATGGTTGATGAAAGGAGAATTATTCGCAGAAATAGAGGGTTTCCTTATGGCCATCCAAGACCAAGTGATCGCTACAAACAATTACAAAAAATTTATAATGAAGGACGGAACATTACAAACAGATAAGTGCAGAAAATGCCATATAAGATCGGAGACTATACAGCATATTACGTCCGGATGCGAACAACTGGCCAATACGGAGTATCTTCACAGGCATAATCAAGTGTGCAACATTATCCACCAGAAATTTGCACACAAGTACGGACTTCTGAACACCTTCCAGCCATATTACAAGTATCAGCCGGCGCCCGTATTGGAAAATGACTCTATCAGATTATACTACGATAGGCCTGTTATCACTGACAGAATGGTGACGAATAATAGGCCGGACATAGTGGTGTATGATAAGAGAGCCAGAACAGCAATGCTGGTGGTTGTCGCCATACCAAATAATAACAAAGAGCTGAACAAATTCCAGGGGAAAATGTCCAAATATACAGACCTTGCTATTGAGTTCAAGCAGATGTGGCACCTCGATAAAATAGATATTGTTCCTGTCATCGTATCCTCGACTGGTTTAATACCCAAAACTTTACATGATAGCCTTAAGAAATTAGAATTGCATAAGAAAACTTATATAGAAATGCAAAAAGCTGTAATTCTTAATACATGTAGGATAGTTAGGAAATTTATGTCTAGTATATTGTAATCGAGCCTATTCCCTTTGATTGCTAAATCTGGGAAAGGTAAATTATATCCAGCTAACAGCTGTGATAGTGCATAAGTCCACGATAATAACAACAATAAATAATAATAATAATAATAATACCGAATAATAACAACGTGCTGAATAAGTTCCAGGAGAAAAAGTCCAAATACACAGACCTTGCTATTGAGATCAAGCAGATGTGGCACCTCGAGAAAATAGATATTGTTCCTGTCATCGTATCCTCCACTGGGTTAATACCCAAAACTTTGCATGATAGCCTTAAGAAATTAGAATTGCATAAGAATACCTATGTAGAAATGCAAAAAGCTGTTATTCTTAATACATGTAGAATAGTTAGGAAATTTATGTCAAGTAAATTGTAATCGAGCCTATTCCCTTTGATTGCTGAATCTGGGAAAGGTAAATTATATCCAGCTACTAGCTGAGATAGTGCATAAGTCCACGATAATAAATAATAATAATAAACAATAATAATAACAATAATCAGTGTTGAAGTATTGCAGATATACAAAATTCACCCAGCCCTGGTAGAGTTCTTGAAGACAACGACACACTGGCGCACGTCTCTGCAGGTCAGCAAGAACAATAAATCAATTAAAACCGACGAGATACCCATACGTCGTGGAGTTTTTCAAGGAGACTCTTTGAGTCCACTATGGTTCTGTTTGGCAATGAACCCATTGTCCTCAATGCTCAGTAGAACTGGATACGGATTTAGAATAAAAGCAGAAAGGAATTATCATACAATCTCCCACCTGCTGTATACGGATGACATCAAATTATATGCTTAGAACAAGAAGCAATTGGATGATTTGCTGAAAACTGTCAGTGAGTTCTCGGCAGATGTTCATATGAAATTCGAGATTGAAAAATGTAAGACCCTGAACATTCAAAGAGGGAAAGTCATAGATGGTGAAACACAACTTCCAAACGGTGATATTATACAGTGCATGAGAGATGGCGAAACATACAAATATCTGGGATTCCAACAAGCCAGATTGCTAGACCAAAAACAATCAAAGGGGAAGATTGGTTCAGAATACAGTCAGCGTCTGAAGACTGTGCTGAAATTAATGTTGAACTCGGGGAATTTAGTCAAGGCAATTAACACCTACGCCATAACAGTGTTGCTTTACTCATTTGGAATAATCAGATGGACTAAGACAGAACTGGATGATATTCAAAGGCAGACCCGAACGATGCTGACAAAGTACAATAATCATCATCCAAAATCGTCTGTGATACGAACAACTTTGAAGCGGAAAGAAGGAGAACGCGGATTAATAGATGTTGTCAATTTACACACCGAACAGATAAAAAATCTCAGAGAATTCTTCTCTGCAAAAGCTGTCACTTCTGACCTCCATAGAGTGGTATCGTTGGCTGATAGGGGATATACACCACTAAATCTTGCTACCAGAGATGACTTGCTGAATCTACCGTTCCTATCAGATACTGAGAAACAAGAGCAATGGTCAAGAAAGGAATTGCATGGACGACATCACCATGAGATTAATCAACCAAACATCTACAAAGAAGCCTCCAACAAATGGTTGATGAAAGGAGAATTATTCGCGGAAACAGAGGGATTCCTTACGGCCATCCAAGACCAAGTGATCGCTACAAAAAATTTATCATGAAGGACGGAACATTACAAACAGATAGGTGCAGAAAATGCCATATAACATCGGAGACATTACAGCATATTACGTCCGGATGCGAACAACTAGCCAATAAGGACTATCTTCACAGGCATAATCAAGTGTGCAACATTATCCATCAGAAACTTGCACACAAGTACGGACTTCTGAATACCTTCCAGCCATATTACAAGTATCAGGCGGCGCCCGTATTGGAAAATGACTCTATCAGACTATACTACGATAGGCCTGTTATCACTGACAGAATGGTGACGAATAATAGGCCGGACATAGTGGTGTATGATGAGAGAGCTAGAACAGCAATGCTGGTGGTTGTCGCCATACCAAATAATAACAAAGAGCTGAACAAGTTCCAGGGGAAAATGTCCAAATATACAGACCTTGCTATTGAGATCAAGCAGATGTGGCACCTCGAGAAAATGGATATTGTTCCTGTCATCGTATCCTGGACTGTATTAATACCCAAAACGTTGCATGATAGCCTTAAGAAATTAGAATTGCACAAGAATACCTATATAGAAATGCAAAAAGCTGTAATTCATAATACATGTAGGATAGTTAAGAAGTTTATGTCAAGTATATTGTAATCGAGCCTATTCCCTTTGATTGCTCAATCTGGGAAAGGTAAATTATATCCAGCCAACGGCTGAGATTGTGCATAAGTCCACAATAATAAATCTTGCTACCAGAGATGACCTGCTGAATCTACCGTTCCTATCAGTTACTGAAAAACAAGAGCAATGGTCAAGAAAAGAATTGCATACCACCCAGCCCTGGTAGATTTCTTGAAGACAACGACACACTGGCGCACGTCTCTGCAGTTCAGCAAGAACAATAAATCAATTAAAACCGACGAGATACCCATACGTCGAGGAATTTTTCAAGGAGACTCTTTGGGTCCACTATGGTTCTGTTTGGCTATGAACGCATTGTCCTCAATGCTCAATAGAACTGGATACGGATTTAGGATAAAAACAGATAGGAAATATTATACAGTCTCCCACCTGCTGTATATGGATGGCATCAAATTATTTGCTTCGAACAAGAAGCAATTGGATGATTTGCTGAAATTTGTCAGTGAGTTCTCGGCAGATGTTCATATGAAATTCTGAATAGAAAAATGTAATAGATGTTGTCAATTTACACACCGAATAGATGAAAAATCTCAGAGAATTCTTCTCTGCAAAAGCTCTCACTTCTGACCTCCATAGAGTGGTAACGTTGGCTGATAAGGGATTTACACCTCTGAATCTTTCTATCAGAGATGACCTGCTGAATGTACCGTTCCTATCAGATACTGAGAAACAAGAGCAATGGTCAAGAAAGGAATTGCATGGACGACATCACCATGAGATTAATCAACCACACATCGACAAAGAAACCTCCAAAAAATGGTTGATGAAAGAAGAATTATTCGCGGAAACAGAGGGAATCCTTATGGCCATACAAGACCAAGTGATCGCTACAAACAACTACTAAAAATTTACAATAAAGGACGGAACATTACAAACAGATGAGTATAGGAAATGCCAGATAAGATCGGAGACTATACAGCATATTACGTCCAGAAGCGAACAACTGGCCAATACGGACTATCCTCACAGGCATAAATAAGTGTGCAATATTATCCATCAGAAACTCGCACACAAGTACGGGACTTCTGAATACCTTCCAGCCATATTACAAGTATTAACCGGCGCCCGTATTGGAAAATGACTCTATCAGATTATACTACGATAGGCCTGTTATCACTGACAGAATGGTGACGAATAATAGGCCGGACATAGTGGTGTATGATAAGAGAGCCAGAACAGCAATGCTAGTGGATGTCGCCATACCGAATAATTACAACGTGCTGAACAAGTTCCAGGAGGAAACGTCCAAATACACAGACCTTGCTATTGAGATCAAGCAGATGTGGCACCTCGAGAAAATGGATATTGTTCGTGTCATCGTATCCTCCACTGGGTTAATACCCAAAACTTTGCATGATAGCCTTAAGAAATTAGACTATCATAAGAATACCTATATAGAAATGCAAATAGCTGTAATTCTTAATACATGTAGGATAGTTAGGAAATTTATGTCAAGTAAATTGTAATCGAGCCTATTCCCTCTGATTGCTGAATCTGGGAAAGGTAAATTATATCCAGCTAACAGCTGAGATTGTGCATAAGTCCACGATAATAAATAATAATATTGTTTATTTTCATGTACAATTTTGTGTGTACATGAGTTGTGAAAACCAGGTTGTTGACAATAAACTCCGAAAATGAACAGAAAACTACAAAGTCATAGGACTGTCAGCAGTGTACTAATCTAGTTTTTTCCCTAAGTAAACTAACACACCGACATTGATCTGCTAAACAAAATAAAGAGTGAAAACCAAACTCAAACAGAAAAACTCAGATTCAACATAAAATATAATAATTTCTCAACTCTCTCATGAATTTTATCTCTACCATAACAGGATAATCTTCCTCAGTTCAAATTTAAACTTCGTCACGTCTGTTACATTTCTTATTGACAATGCCAAAGCATTAAACATTCTAGGCCCCAAGAAAGAAAAATTTAACTGGCCAATGGATTTATTTTCAGGAGGTGTCTTATAAAATTTATTTACCCGTCTGGTATTATAGGTACAATGAAACTCCTTCAGTAAATATGCATTCCGATACAAATGTATTATACATGAGAATGAAAACATTTCACGTATATCCAAGATCCGAGCTTCATCATACAGGTGTGAAGTAGGGTAAGTATTTCCTTATTGAAGATGATTTTTAAAAACTTTTTTGTAGAACCTCGATGCAAGCTATATGCTTAGTCCTTGTAGTTCCCCAGTTCAGAATACCATTGCATCATCTAGAGTGTACAAGTCCTTAGTAAACCTTTACCAAAGCTTTTTAATCGAGAACATTTTTGAGGTATTTGAATCTGTACAGTACACCGCGGAGAAAGGCAACTATGGAAGGAATATGATGGTCCCAACGTAGATGACTATCAGAAACACTTCCCAAACACTTATAGTTGACAACTTGGCCTACTTTCCTTTTTTCAGAAACATCTAAAGTTCTAAAAGATGGCATATTGTTGTAGTAGCATGAGAGAATTTAGTCTCATCAAAATTTATTGTAAGCAGCTTTGCATTCATCCATCTTTCTATAACTCTCATATCCTCTTCCGCCTTTTCCTTTATTTCATCCCAACTATCATCCTCAACTATTACAATGGAATCATCTGCAAAACTGACTGTAGTCCCATTCAGATTCAGCTAAAGCAAGCTATTAAGATATATTAGAAAAAAAATACTGGGCCTAGCACGCTGCCCTGTGGTAATCCAAATTCAATCATTTCCTCATCAGTAATTTTTCCATTGAAACTAACAATCTGCTTTCTCTCATTCAAGTAACTCTCAAAAAGGCGTAGAACATTTCCTCTTATTTCAATTTCATCTTAGGCTTCCAATAATTTTTTGTAGCATACGGTGTGAAAGGCCTTAGCGAGATCCAAAAAAACACACATAACCTTTCTACTGTTATCCAGACCCTTATATATTTTTTAAGTTATACTTGAAAGTGCATCTTGTGTGGATTTATTTTCCCGAAAGCCATACTGATTTGGAGAGATGTTGTTAAAATTTTCCAGAAATTCACCTAATCGGTTTTTATAACCGTCTCAAAAATTTTTGCCAACTTAGACATAATCGAAATTGGTGTATAGTTACAAAATTCAGTTCGCACTCCTCCTTTATTTATCGGTCGTACAACAGCGAGCTTGAACTAAGGCGGGCATTCAGCGGTTTCTATTATTTTAATGATAACATGACACAATGGTTCCGATATGATTTAAGCCACTTCTTTCAAGAACTCTGCCGTCAAACCATCACATGCAGGAGCCTTTCTGTTCCTCAGACAATTAATTATTTTTTCTATTTCAGAACTATTCGTCGGTTTTCAAGAACATTGAATTTCGAATATTGGGCTTACTTTTACTTGGAAGCACCGGCGGCAAACTGAATGGAATCCTATAGGCAAGCTCAAACCCACATTTGAAA
The DNA here is from genome assembly GCA_013387265.2 of Cryptolaemus montrouzieri. Lineage (NCBI taxonomy): Eukaryota > Metazoa > Arthropoda > Insecta > Coleoptera > Coccinellidae > Cryptolaemus > Cryptolaemus montrouzieri. The sequence continues at coordinate 46,092,833 of JABFTP020000144.1, forward strand.
AATAATTATAGAAGTAATTAGTTATGTCAACGTCATCCTCAATCATATTTTCATCCTCAGTTTTAATTTTTTTGATACTAATAGATTAACCTTTCAAGTTATATATTTCATTTACAACCTCCCACATATTTTTACTGCTACTGTCTTTGATTTGAAATAGTTATATTTCGTAGTTTTTATCAAATTATTCAACTTGTTTCTGAACTGAATGAACTTATTTTTATGGAACCCCTTCCCTGGGTTATTCATCATACTTTTATTTAATGAATCTCTTGTTTTTAGTGATTTTACCAGCCCACTAGTGATCCACTTTGCACGTTTTATCTCTCCATGACTCAATCTCCGTTTGCTCGTGCTAAGGTCTTGAGCACTTTTTATGGCATCAATTAAAAATTTTGTCATTTTTCCCACATCACTTTCCATGGCATAAAGAGCATTCCAATGAGTATCATTCTGTAAAATACGTCTTAACTTTGTGAAATCAACATGCTCCATCTTCATCATTTATTTCTTACTGCATTGGAATATGAATCTTCATAACACATGAGAAATGCTCCGTCAAACTTGCATGTAAAACTATAGGGCTGATACCATTTAAATCCTCAGCCTTTTTGAACCTCATGAACAAATGATCAAGACAAGACTTCGAATCACCCTGAATTCTAGTATATAGTATATATATGATAGTTGAATGGAAATTGAACTCACTCATAATATTGAGATAATCATGTATCATATATAGTCTACATTTACTTTTGCATACGTTGCCAAATATACTTCCAAACCATCCACAAAAGAATTTACATCTAACGACTGCTGATTTTGAGCTGAAGAAATTTATTAACCAATACATTAATGATCTGTTTTGTATAGTTCAAACCTTTCTTTATATATCATACAACACCGTCATTTTTATTTATTTTACCCTCATTGTACAGCAAATCATATCCATCAATTCTGTTGAAAAAATTAACATCAATCAACTGACCAGTTTCAGTCAAAATCAGACAATCAAATTCAAAACTATACTGATACAAAATTAACTGAAACATCTCAAATTGACGTGACAAACCACGTATATTCATATGAAACAATTTGAGACTACTTCCCTCAATCATAATGTCTTCTAAATCCCACGGATGAAATTCGAGAATATTCATCTCCCTATGATTATAATCTCTGATAAAACTATTCATAGGAATTAATTATTATTGAACAAAAATGTCGCCACTTACTAAAATCCAAAAGTCCCTAACGCACCTAGTTTCGGAGATCATTAAGATCGTCCAACTTTTTAATGAGAATAGCTTGACCGTCTTCAGCTTTCCTTATATAAATGTGATCGTTTTTCACCCTCGCAAACTTATATGAAATAAACAATGTTTTTTCCTCTATAACCACAGTTTTCCATTTTTGATAACCAGTATCCTTCCACTTTTTCAAGATAAGGTTTCTAGTATTTATTTAGTTCGAGTAGAACTGGTGAATTGGCGGCTTGAGATATACGCCTAGCTTTGAATTCTAACGTAGCCATACTGACTCCTATGTGCCCGATTATACTGGATACCATTTCTTCTGTCTTCCTGTCTGTTCCTGTTTTGGAACATTCATTATTACAATATATTTTTCTAGCTTTTCCTCCACAATTGAATCAATCTTCCCTTCAAGCTCACTGATTCTCTTTTTTGCATTGTGCAAATCCCCTGATTCCTCTTCCAGCGGTCTTTTTATTTCCATGTTTTCCTTCTGCAGTTCGTCCGACGAATTTGACACAAATTGTGTAGATTCGTGTAGACTCGACAATTCTTTCTTGAATGACTTCAATTCATTACTCAGACCATAGTGATTTTGTTTAATAAGGGCTATAACGTCGGCAATGATGTATTGGGACTTAGAATCTCCCCCATTTTCATCATCATCAGAGATGTCATCATCTGTGCCCGTATGGACCAATATTGACTTTCTAGTTAGGGTTGACTCCTTTCATCCATTGCAAATCCAGCTTTTCATCTTCTACTACTGTTCACTGATCTCGTCCCAGCTAAGACTTGAGCAATCCTGACCTACCCATTTTGTGCACAATCCGGCACAGAGCAGTTTATATTCAGATTTAATAAAGTTCACAGTGCTTCGCCTCATTGACCAGGTTCTTTGTCACGTCTGTTTTTGTTTTTCTCGGCCTGTTTTTACTCATGATAAGATAAGCGATGAGCAATGAACGGAAAGAAAATTCACTAATTTCTATTCACCTCTAGTTCTTATATGACTTTTCTTCCAGAAATCAAATAGATCAGTTCTCAATGATCACTTTGACACTAAATTTGCTAATTTGAATTAGGTACACCACAATGACATTTTCTTGCTATGATTTCAAACTACAGAGCGATGCAAACCAGATGCCTAATTCTACTTCAATAAACAACAACAAAATGGACAAAAAGTCGTCAAAGTTCATTTAAGGAAAAAACAATATTATGTTTCATAGTTCATAATTTTCATGTGGATTAATTGGTAAAATTAAGTTTTTAATTAAACAAATAATGTAGTTTGAATTTCTCTTGTCTTGTTAGGAGTAACAATCCTAACCCATTATGGTTTCAATTCAGTTTCAAATGTGCATTCAGAGTGTGAACGCCTGTCTCGCTTCGTTAATTATTTTTCTCGTTATGTTTACGAACATGACTATATTATAATCTACATATTGTGACAAACTGATGTTTGGAATTTGGGAATATGGTGAATAAATTATTGAGTCTCAAGACATTCAACCAGAAAATAAATTCTGAAATACGTTGGATTTGTTTCTTAGTTTGACTCCGAATTCGTCTAGTTTTGGTGCGTCATCTTCAAATTTTGATTATAGTAATACGGTCAATTCTAGATCAAACGCTTAAAATAGTAATTTGAGATATAGTTTCTCTAATACTGTTCCATTTATTATATTTTATGAGGGCATGGACTAGAATATAGGCGGTTTTCATGCGATGTCGTAAGGTAAAATGATAATATGCTCCCTTCAGAAAATCGTATCGAGATCAGATTTAGGTCGTTTTTGAGTGTCTATTCTTTCTTATAGTTGGAATTTTTGAAAGCTAATAAGCTAGAATCATACGTACCTCAGTTCCTGATTCGCAACCAATACGCCATCAGATCAATAGATTTCGACCTTTTGGAAGAAAAACTTTAGTCTCATGGGACTGAAAGGAAACATTACAAACTCAAATGACGAAGGCGCATTCAAAATTATCAAATGCGTTTCCTCCTCTTTTTCACTGTCCGCTTCTCGTTGTGGAGGGGAATCGCATGACTCATACTCTTTGGTTAAAATTATTTTCAATGTTGTTTCTATTCTTCTTGGTTCTATTCTTGCTGTAGTAAATGGATTCAATTAGGTGCTGATTAAAGATGAACTTTAATCAATTTTGAATGCCAAGTGAACTAAAATGTAAACATATCCATAGCTGTTACAGACCAGTTTGAAGAATATATCTCAGCCAGTGATATCGAAATATGTCTTATTGGCGAAATTTGGCTTGAGACAAACAAACTATTCAAGATATCAAAATATAATATCTTCCTAGAGGATCGTAATCATTGTGAGAGAGGTGTAGCAAATATATTTAAGAAATCAATTGCTGTGGCTAAGAAAAACTTTGAATGTACAAATGTCCTAGAAGGTATCGCGATTAATATTAAGAAGTATGACATAATTTTTTTCTCTTTGTATTTCACCTTATAGCAAAATAGATCTCGATTAATGGAATGCGTTCTTTAATTTACTTTCAGGTTCGTCTTTGGTTGGGGGGGGGGTGTTGGGATTTGAACCTTAATCATTTTTATTTGGGTTCCAACTCTTCGAAGTGGAATATATGAATTTCTATATTTTAAACGATGGATTTGCGACCAGAGTTTCTCTCCCAGGTCAGAACAAATCAGTAGTTGATTTATTGTTGGTAATCTCCTCCATACCTCATGCAGTTGGTTTACTGAAATCGACATGCTTGGATCCTATTATCTCATATAAGGTATGATATGGTGTCGGATTCCATTGTCTCTTCTCCTAGTAATCTTTCATCTCCTGGTTATCACATAAAACGAGATAACTGGTCTTATTTTACGGACGGCATGATCAAGATATTGCAATTTCAACCCGGACTTCATATGGAATGAAATGAAATGAAATTTATATCATGACATCAATTATGTACATGTCAAGTCAAAATTCATTTAAAAAATAAATTTATCATAAAATAAGCTTCTATTTTAGAAATCCTTCAAAATACTTGTGACACTATGGGGCTTTTTAAGCACCAATAGATCGGTTATTTCAATGAATAAATTATAGTTTACTCGACATTTAAAAAACCTTATCGAGAATAATATTAATCAAAAATAAATCAGGGGATACCCTCGAGAAGCAGACCGTGTAATTGAGGAGTTAACCTCACGAACAAAGACGGGGACTAACCTCGTCTCCGAAGATGTTCGTATTTCAGAAGTATTTTCTGAATCTCTTGAGATTCGATGATTTATCACCATATTTTTCGTCTAATGTGATTATGAATGCATGAGCCATTATATTCCATGTTATCAGACCGCCTTTACACCTACTGTCTAAATCTATTGGTGTGATGACGCCTTGTCTGCGAATCTACGCTTCTATCTTATTAGCCTTCAAAAAGTCGGACGATGGGAAAAAAATGTCATAGATCTGATCTTAATGCGATTTTAACCGCTCTTTTTTATAGAGAGTAAATTATCTGACACTTTGGGGGAATTTCTATAAATCATGTAACCTAACGTCATAGCATGAAAATTTCTTATATTTTCGTCCATGTTCTCATCAAAGATAAGTGGTCAAGTATCGGAGAAATTATACCTCAACCTAATTACTGTTTTCAACGTTTAGTCTAGAAGTGACCGCATTATTTTCACTTTTTGGAAATGGCGCAATAGAACTAAACGAATTATTATTTGAATTCGAAGTAGTATAAGTAAGGAAGGGATTCGCAGAACGTGCTTGTATTTCAGAAGTATTTTCTTGTTGGATCTCTTGCGACTCAATGATTGATCCATCATATTTCCCTTTTAACACAATTTTGAATGCATTAGCTTATACATTCGTGGCTATCATTCCGCCTCTTTTCTCAGGAGGATCCGGATTTTCCGAGATCAGCTTCCCACTTTATTATGATTATAATAGTTAACACTCTGAATGCACACCCGAATTTGATTTGAAATTAATAGCGGGTAAGGAAGTAACTCTAGATAGGGCACTTAGAAATTGATATGAAACTCATAGTGGGTTGGGGAGTGAACTCTGGTTAGAACAGGTGAAATGAAAACTGAATTATTTGTTCAGTTGGAGATTTGATTCCCCTAATAAATCTGTATCATAAAAATCCTCTGAACTATAAAGCATAAAATTGTCCTTTTAGTTTTGGAAGTTTGACAAATTTTTGGTCCATTTCGTTTTTAATTTTATTAGTGATATCTCTCAATCTTTTATATGTACGTGTTCGGCTTAGGCATAAAATACTTAATTTGGCAGAAGAAATATCAATCTAGCTATAGTTCGATTAGTCGGTTTTTCTAGATATTACTTTCTTTTGAAAGAGTAGATCTCTGTATCAGCTTGACTTCATTATATAAAATGTGTGCTACCTCAACTACTCAACTACAAAAGTCCGCGTCGTTAAAAATATTTCATCCGATCGGATGTCGCTGTTGGACGTACTAAATCTATTTTTGTTCCCGAAAAATTAAACTTTTCTCTTAACCTGCTATATTTTTTTGAGCTATACTGTGTTTCATTTCCTTGTTCTTCAATTCATTTAACAAGTGTTATCAAAGAGCTATTAGTTGAACAGGAATCTTTCGACTGATAATCACGAGATGTGAATGTGAAGGAAATAAAATTGTCTGCTTCTTGACTTAGATATTCACTACAATATCAGTAATTTCAGAGAAATTAGAGAACATATTTTGAGTAAAATACATATCCTAGTCTGTTTTTTCACTGTCACTCAAACGGTTTATCAATCGTTGGCTTGTTCTTCCGTGTTGGTATTCTCAGAAAACAGACACACACATTCCATCCCGGAATTCAACATAAGCTCATCATGAGGGTTGTTGATAAAATAAATCTTGTGGGGCCTAGTATTAAGCATTGTCCAAAGTGACATTAGTTGAACCCATATCGGCTTCGATTACAAGTCCAGTGAAATCTAACCAAACCTAGGACCATGTCCATTTGGCAGCTTTTTGAGGTCCAATCACTTGTTCTTTTTTCTCTATACCTATCCTATTGGGGAAATGATTCATCGAAGGATAAGCAAAAGTCAGTCGCATTAAAACCCATCTTCTTACAAGTAGGATGAATTCGTCATTTTTTACGTTCGTGGCGGATGCTTTTAAAAAGGTGTTCGTTGGACGCTGATTTCTCGAACGTAATGGAATATCGAAATGAGAGTAAAACGCTATGAGAAGGAAAGAATTCTTATGTCCCGTTTCGTCTTAAGTGACCAGGGCACGATTCCGAGTCGTTTCCACAAACACCTCTCTACTAGTTTTGATCGAATGTGGAGGAAGAAAGAGTTTTTTGAACTTTCTCGCAAACGCTTTTCTTCGACCGAGTAAAAAGCTTGGACCTCGTTCGGTTCCAGAAACGGACATCGTCGGTAGGAGAAATCGGAAATCTCCATGAGAAAATTTCTCCGTTCGTAAAATCGTGCTCCGTTTCTGCCGCTTTCTACCACCCGATTCTTCGAATTATCTATACCCATTCCCTCATGTATTTCGTGTTGTATACTAGTTCATTCGTTGTACTTGTATTTTTATATCCAAGGTATAATATACTGAACGCCTGATACACTAAACCTTCATTTTAATGAACTCCTTTTCATATTGAACAGTTATTGTACTGAATCTCATCATAGTCACTGGCATTCATACTAAATGCGTCTTTATTAGCTTCTTCATTTATTCTCTGCCATTTTGCATTATTGACTCACAAGTCAGTCAGTATTAATTTATAGATACTGATATGTTCTAACATGATGTATTTTATCGCTTAATCATAGATTCAAAAAATTTAGCGCTTTGGCGTATAAATCAAATTACTAATAGCTTAGCTAATAATTCAGAAAAACAACTCTCCAAATTGTTTTCCGAGTACGAGAAAATTTTTCCTTCCTCATCCGAAAGACATTCTGTCAGTTATCAGCAGCTTGATCAATGAATTAGCGTTTAATCCAATTTTCGGCATTGTAAAAGTTTCGTTGAAATACAAATTTTCGTTGTGATAGAGATGTCTGTATGATATTAAATGTTCATAATTTTTGAATAGGGAATAAACAGACCTTTCCAAATATATGCTACCCGACCCCGTTTTCTATAATCAATTTCGATTTAGGTTCTGCTGAGGGTAAGGAGTTGATTTTACATGCTCCGAACCAACTCAGAAACTGGCTCCAATAAGAAATTGATGTGTCTTACCTCGAGATATAGGGGATGGAAAATTTCCACTGGAACACACTGTATACATATTTAGGTACATTCACATTTTCAAAATTCATATTTGTTATCCTTATTTATTTTCAGCCGTTGTGATAACTTCTTTCTCTAAATTTTCCAATTTTTTATTGATATGACAGAAAAATTTTAAGAATGTAGTTACTACAACGGCTGAAAATGAACACTACAAGAAATATCTATGTGTTGGAAATACCTCTCGAATTATAAGGCGAACTGTTACTCATTCCCGGAGCAGTGATTTTTCCTTTTTGGGCAGGTAGATTTTCATATTTGGTAACCCCTGAATCTGAAATCTTTAATCTCCCCCACTCATGTCTCATATTATCTTTTCTTGTTTCATAAAACTCTTTCTCTAGTGATCTGAAAACTGGGTAACCGCAATTCACAATACTCATGTTGTTTCAAATTTTGAATTTAAACATAACTAAGAATATCTCTTCGAGTTTTTCGTATCCTGAAAGTAGAGAGAATTATCATGAAATAAAAGAACAGTTTAAGTTCATTATCTTAAGCAATTTCGTTCTTTTGATGGTTTGTTGTCCCACGTGCATTGTATGGATGAAATACTATATGAATATAGGTTCCATTCGAGCACTCATAATATTGAGACTTATTGGCATTGAGTGTAGTTAAAATAAAGTCTCTTGATTCTCGGACTTTCGAATGAGAAACATTGAATAATTTGAGAATCGATCAAAAAACTACATAGGAATTGATGAAAACTATCATCAAGTGAAAATATTCCTACTCACATGAGTCTATTGAGAAACCATGTCTCACGTAAACATGAAGCGTCTGGAATAATTTGAGAATCGATCAAAAAACTACATAGGAATTGATGAAAACTATCATCAAGTGAAAATATGCCTACTCACATGAGTCTATTAAGAAACCATGTCTCACGTAAACATGAAGCGTCTGCATATGTAGTTTCCATATCATAGAAATAAAGAATTTTAATGAACCAAGTAGGCACTTGTAAAATTTTTCAATATCTTTCAAAAAATGAGTATTGACGAAAATTTCAAAACATCAAGAATTCCTCTGAAGAGATCTGCTTCTTCCATCGGCTTCAGTTGTTCATGTTTACCCAACCCAAATTTGAGAGTGACTAAATCGTACACGGTTATTATGGGCCTCAATTTAAATATACCAGAATCAAAGGCAACACAGGTAGGTACTAAAATATTTTAAATAATTCCGTCCTATATCACCTGAGGATCAGGTTGCACTATAAATACCAAAAAACCATGAACGTTCTAAAACCCTCTTTTCTTTATTTGAGTTATAGCTTGAGGTGAACAGTGTAACTGAAATTTATAGCACCTCATTAGTAGATACAAATTTCTAGCTTGTACATAGTTGTAGAAATTTCAATTCAGAGTACTGTGGAATGTCTGCAGTTATGCTAGCTCTGAAATAACATGTTCTCCGTCATTATTTGGGAAGCATTTTATCTTTCAATATTTGTTATTATGCTCCGTTATACCTTATCCCAGAAACCAAGTTCAATAAAACACGTTATACATCTATATTTATAGAATAAGTTTGAATATTTGTTGTTTTATTTAATTCAAAGTGAACAACCGACTTACTTTAGAATTCCTCAAATTCTATGATGGAACAAAATTTATATAACGACGTCTCAATAACTCGATTTGCAGCCATGTTTATATCTTAACTTTCTTAAAATTACTCTTTGATAGATTTGTTACTGTATCATGAGTTCCTCGGATAATATTCCGTAATAGTGTTGGTTTTCTGAACTAATTGTCCTGTTGTTGGACACGTCCCTCTGTTATTCTTGGTAATTATAGTGGGAAACAACTGTTGTTTAATTCCATTAAAGTATTCAACTAAGTTCACGGCTATGCTCACGTAGTTGGTATTAGAGCATGGTGCTGATATCTTTAACGCATTTATAAGTAGAGAAACTACACAAGTACAAATTTAAACAATTACGATTGAAATGCGCTAACATCAACCGTAATTTGAGACAGTGATCTCCACATTCAAAAGCATATCATCGCGAGCAAAGGTGTCCTAAGAATAATATAAACAAGTAATGTGTTTTTAGGAATTTTACTGAATAATTGTGATTCGTAACGCGTTTCACTACACCGTAGCTTCTTCAGACGAACTCGTACAAATACTATTTATAGAACTTTCCGGAACGTTTCTACCTCACTCACACATTGTCATCGTTTCACTGTTTCTGTCCTTGTATTCTTTTCATTTTCATACACACCATCTCATTCTTTCGATGGAGCTCGGTTCTTTTATTGTCGTTACAACTGAAGAAGAACGAGATAGAAACATATAAAGACAAAATAATTATAGTTTGTGGAGAGAAGATTAACTATTTGTATTTAGATAACAAGGGTAAGAATAATATTTTGTTCATCAATTGAAGGTTAATTATTCATTGTGCCATCTCGAGTTCATTATGAAACCGAAAGTTTCGGATCAAAAATTTCAAATTGCCCTAAAAATATTCAATATTAGTTTGTCAATCAGTCGGGTAAGGTTTATTTTAATCTATATATTGCTTTAGTCCAAAATCATTCTCAAATTAACTAAAATGATATTCTACTCTTCTAAGAGTATTCCACTGAATTCTTTCTGTGAGTTTTAGATGAAGTAGGTCTTGAAATTTTTCATTTTCTGAAATATATCAAAATGGCGCCAGAAGTGCAGTTATTATTCGTATCTACCACCAGAATTAACATATGAATAGCTTCCACAATAAAAGCAGAACAGATAACAATAGAAATTATAACTTTTGCCGATATGCTAATACTGCATCGTGGACATAATAAATACGCCTGAGCATAATAAAGGCTTTTTATTTTTAACACGACTTTCGGTGATAATCTGAGACGTATCACGCACCTAGGCTGCTGCACCATACCACAGAATAAATAAAAGATACGCTGGGATTGTTGTTGGGTAACTGAAGTGGACTGTAAATTTTGTATACGCAACACCCGATTCCCTGGTTGATTGATTTGACAGGCTCCTTTTTTTCACCCCGTGACTGTATAAGGAAAAAATTATATTAAAATGGAATATGCATGAATCTCTTGCGACCTATCTTTCTGCTAGGACAATCAGTAAACAGGACACACCAAACTCGTAATGGGTTTTATATTGATCTCGAAATTAGGGCAAAATTTATATTGGTTTAAATAAGATGAATGTATTTTATGTATTAGAAGACTAGTGTTTTTTGGATTTAAAAGTAACGGAACGGATATTTCTTATTTATTCGAAATCAGAATGAACATGTCGACCTCTTACCCTAAGATATTCTTCTTAACCGAGAAAATGTAATTTTTCCAAATATTTTGGTACTGTGGTTCATCGCTTTTTAGAAAATGAATCTCGGTAGAGAAATGAGGATATGAAGTAAGGCTTTATGCAATTCTGGTATGGCTAAATAGGAAGGTTGTTCTTTAAACACGGTTACATTTAAAGATATGTACTGCACGCAAAATATAAGCTTCGATACGTTTAATTTTAGTAAGGGGATTGTAATTTATTTAAAGAGAATCGATCAAATTTGAGAAAACAAAAACAGCCATAACAAGTTTTCGTTGCTCGCAACAGGTATCGATCTTTTTTGAAATGTTTCTATTTTGTTGATCTTGTAGTAAAAAGCTTGATCCGTTCCACCAAACTGAGAAACTACCAAGTTCTGAAAGATACATTCCTCGACTTCCACAATCAGCTGGATTTAATTCCGATGGAACGTGATACCACAGATTTTGCGCAACTTTTTCTCGAATGTATGAAACTCTAATGCTAATAAACGTCGTCCATCTATGCGATAAGGCTTTTATCCAAGTTAAAACAACAGTACTGTAACTAAACGCAAAAATAACTTCAATAATTTCGAAACAGAACTTTAAGATGTAATGCATTAGTTTAGCCAGTAACGCAGCAGCGCAAAGTTCCAACCTGGCTAATCTTAAAATTTTGAGAGGACTCATGTTCGAATTTGCATAAACAAAGTAAGTTTTGTTCGTATTATTTGAACAGTAAGTACGTATTTATACTACTTCACAAAAGGCGCGTTCAGAAGGATCGATAAAACCGATAAATTCAAGAGTAATCGAGTCGGTGATTTTATATGGCGAGTACTTTCAAGTGTATTTAGCAGTTTTAGTTCAGCTTTGATTTTATTCCATTTAACAATAACGAATTCCAGTGGTTTCTCTTCCATATCAATCTTAAGAACTCATAAAATCTTTATAGGCATTTTGCAAAAAATTGTGGGTCGTGTTAGAAATCTTAAGGGATGAAAAGTTAGTTTAACATAAAACGATTGGAACAACTAGAACATGTGCCAGCAAATTGGGAACCAAAAGTATCTAAATTTTGTTTCCATTTTAACACCAATATCTTTGTATTACTAATATCTTCTAAATCAAACGAAATATCTTGATTAATTACATGAGATTCAGAAATATCTATCTCCTAATTCTAGCAGCTTGACAATTTGGTTTTTTATGCAAGTCACTTCCTTGATTGTATGAGTACCCTCTGTGAAGTCGGCAATATAAGTGGAAATTTTTAATATGTCGGAGGCCGACGCAAGTTTAGCTTAGTTCTCTGAATGCAACCTAAAATTAAGAAATTTACCTACCAAGTCCCTTTGCAACTTGGGACCAGTATTATATAATGTATCATTTAAGGAAATTTTATTTTCTGTACAAGTATCAGCAGAAAATTTTTGCAAATGGGAGTACTCGTAAAATCTTTTTGAATACTGCATGGTGTGCTATATAGAACAAACTCTGAGAGTCGTAACCTAAACGGTTTTCAACCAGTTCCGTATGACCATTTTCTAGGTAGTCTTGAATTATTTCGCAATATGAACTGTGAAAACTATCCTTTCGAAGTTATTTCTTTTTAGAGCGATTAAAATTTGCATAATGCTATCCTAAAACAATCAGTGGAATCAAGTGCAATAATCTTAATGGGAAGAGATACGATATATCTACCCGAATTGGTACTATTAGTGCTTTGTGAATAATAATCTGTATTCAGGTTACTCAATATATACTTGAGGAACTTTCTGAGTTTGCCAAAATTTTTGTAAAGTATCACTTAGAATTTCGCAACTGGAAATCAAAGCAAAAAAATGAATTTGATTTGGACCAGTTATTAGCCTACCATCTTGCAAAATATAAGGAAAAATATTATTTTCAAATTAAATTAATCTCAGAGGTTCTAGCACTTTTTGTGTTGGCTAGTTGCAAATTAGGAGAAAAAGAAATTTATGTTGTGAAGGAGATGCGGCAGGAAGATCGCCACAAATCTTGTCAAAAATTAATACATCCAAATCAATAATAGAATTTGGTCAGTATACAGGGTGCTTCAACGAAAACTAAACAGAGGCTTTATCAACCAAGATATTCATTTCTGATCAAAACGCAAAAACAGGTCAATTTTTGTTTCAAGATGGACATCTTTTGGGGTACAAAACTTGCCTGAAATATCAAGCCCCTAAGCGGAGGTTGCAATCCTTGAACATTTTGAATTGGGAAGGTGGTATCTTTGTCTGCATCGCCTTGAACGAATTTCCATTTCTAATTGAAAACTGTAAAAGAAAGAGGCTGAGCAACTGAAAGATGGGGAGACTATTTCCCTGAAACTATTTAAGTTTCAGTGAGGTAAAACGAAACAGATCCATGCTGATCGATGTCAGTCATCATCAAGTACCATCCTCATCTCGAATTTCAACCCTTGGAGCCGGGGTGACAACCCGTGAAAATTTCGAAGAGGGTAGATGGGTCGAGTGATAACTCGAAAGAAAGGTATTATCTTTGTCTGCATTCCCGTGAAAGAATTTTCATTTTTGATTGAAAACTGTAGAAGATACAGAGTGAGCTACTGAAAAATAGAGAAGATTATCGCCCCAAGACTATGGGAGCATTAGTGCGAAAAACTGGAATAGATTCATCTAGATCATAGATGACACCCTTTGATCTGGAATGAATCTGTTCCATTTTTTTGCACTAATACTTGAATAGCTCAGGGCGATAGGTAGTCTCCTCTATTTTTCAGTAACTCACTCAGTTTTCAATCAAAAATGAAAATTCATTCACGGGGATGCAGACAAAGATAATACCTTTCTTTCGAGGTATCACTCGACCCATCTAGATCAGCATGGATCTGTTCCATTTTACTTCACTGAATAGTCTCAGGGAAATGGTATTCCCTATCTTTAGGTTGCTCACCCTGTATCTTTTACAGTTTTCAATTAAAAATGGAAATTCGTTCAAGACGATGTAGACAAAGACAGCACCTTCCTTTAAAGTCATTACTCGACCCATCTTCCTCATTCAAAATGTTCAAGGATTGCAACCTACGCTTAGGAGGTTGATATTTCAGGCAAGTTTTGTTCCCCAAAAGATTTCCCCCTTGAACCAAAAATTGACCTGTTTTTGCATTTTGATCATAAACGAATATCTTGGTAGATATAGCCTCTGTTTAGTTTTCGTTGAAGCACCCTGTATAGACGAAATAATGCAGTGGATTCCTTATTTTGAAGTTGTGCCCATCGAGTCTAAGCCTTGTCAGGACATAGCTATATTGAATACAGTTACACGATTTATTGTAATAAAAAAGGAATAGCGTGCCTCTACCCAAAACAGCAGTGACAGTTTGCCAGTTACAAAAGATATATTTAATTTTAACTAAAGCGGTTAATAGTAATCCTTCATGCTTATTAAGTACTATTCCAATAATGGTAGTTTCAGCAGGATTCAAACCACTATTCGAAACCGATAGTCTATTTGTAATAGTCATGGGTGAATTTGAAATCGAGCCTAAAGATTCCATATTTGGTTTATGGAAGGTGTTTTACTTGGTGCCCGAGTTGAAACTCAACATACTATGATAAGGTCGACTACAGAGACGACAACGCTTCTCAGACAGATAGCACCCATATGTGATGTGATCAGCTATACATAAAATGCAAGAATTGATTTTCTGATTAGTTATAGGGAAAACCGGCTGGGGTCGAGCACTGGAACTAGAGGTTGATGGGTATCTCCGTGCATAACACGTGTTGGATTTAACAATAGGAATAGGTTTTGAACTTCGTGAGATCGATTCCAAAGCTACATACTGTTCTCGAAAAAATGCCATTATTGTATTAAATTTGGGTACATCGTTTGAAGCATGCTGTTGTTCAAAAGCTTTTCTATTTACTGAAGCATATAAGCTAAAAATCCCCACGAAAATTGTTTTATCTTAAATTTTGTAAGGAAGGTACATTTTCAGTATGAGTATATATTAAGTGATGTAACGCAATTGCATTTTTCCTAGTAAATCGAGGAGAATCTTGTATGGCCTTCCAATGGGTGAAAGGCTGTAAACGTTTATTGTCATATCTATCGAATAGATATAAGTTAGTGGTAATAAGTAGTGAGATAATTTTCATTTGTAACTCGGATATATAGTTTCAAATTTAAAGATGACAGCAAGTTGAATAACTGTTATTATGAATGAGGGTTTGAAAAGGTTAGATTAAACGTTGAAAGAGCAGTAATTTCCCCTTTAAAAATAGGCAATTGAATTCTAGGCAATATCGAATGCTCGTACTTGTAACTTCGATTATTTCTATTCGGCGAATATACTAGATAAATAGTTCTTTCTAATACCCCTCCCTCTTTTAAAGGTAATTCATATAGTTGAAATTTAATTGTTCTAACTTCATGACACCGCTTAGTGAAGTCAGTTTCCATTTTTCCTTCAATTTCAAGTTCGTAAGGGTTACTTGCAAGCAATTCTATTAGATTCTTGTGATGTCCTTCGAAAATTTTTGTGATTTTGCTAAGACACCGGTAACGAATTTTAAATCGATCTAGTGCCCCTGACATTATCTCAATGAGCAAAGACAATTGTGAAATAGCTGTTTGAATTTTGCCTCAAGATTTCTTCTCGCTGATATTTCATGAAAAATAAAATCAGTACATCAGATGATATTATATGAAAAACTGATACAATCACAAGTAAATATGTATTCATTATTTTTAAGTATTATTTTCGAATGCCTTGGTATTTAGATTTCGGGAATAAAATTCAAAAATTTTTTGATATTTCTTTCTAGAAACAACTCCTAAACAATGTTTGCAAGGAAATATTCATCAGACGTGGTGATAAACGGCGAGAAAAGTATCTACCGAATATGCTTTGATAGTTCACATGAGATTTCTCCAAAAATTAAGGAAGTATTGTCTATAGTTTAGTCTACTTTGTGAACACTTAGAACAATAAAAGCTCATTGAGTATACAAATCGATAAGAAATGTGGTTATAGAAAGTTTAACGAAAACTTCGTGAAGGGGACTGAAAAAATCACAGAAATGAAATGACAAAATGCGTGGGAATCTTGTATTTCGTAATTATTTCGAAAATCATTAAAGATTTTCAGAATTTGAAAAAGATGTGATAAGATCAACAAATTTAAAAGAAGAAAAATTGAGCTAAAAACGAGTAGTCTGGCTTTCGCGCTCTTTGCGTTACTCTGAAAGAACTATAAAATAAATGATGTTAAAATATTGAATATAAATGTTTTGAAATAAAAAATTCATGTAGTGTTGGGATGCATGAATGAAAAATTACCCTGGATAAAATATTTTTATCCCAATTTTTACATTAATTACGCATTTGTTAATTAATACCTTCTTCTAAACTGAATGTTTATATAAAACCCCAATAATTATTGAATTAAAATTTTAGAATTTTTTTACTTGTTGACGTTTTTGTTAATAGTGATTACAAATTTTGTTTCAAAATTCTTATTGTCTTGATGTCTAATGGTTGAAAGCTACTTAAAAGTTTTTTGTTACTACCATTGGTGAAAAGATTGTTATAAGCAAATACATTGTTTATGAAAGAATCAACATTTCTTTGTGATATTTTCACTGTTGAAAATTGAATATTTTATACAACAAGTGGTTCTTTAAAAAACTAATGGTTGCTGAAAAATACCTTTGTTAATTGACAATCGTTTTTGCCACTAAATATTGGAATTAGGGAACCGATATTTTCTAAAATCATAAATTCTCTTATTCATCAGGGTTTTCGGAAAAAAATTTTTTGATTCTTCTTTATTTTTATTAGAGAAAGAATTCACTAATTACAAATAATTTTTTCTAAATACTTTCTTATTATAAATAATTGTCAATAATCAAATAAATAATAGAGGTAGAGCTTAAACAATTTACTTAAAATTTCAATCAATTAATTATAAAAAAAGCGTTCAGAGATTCTTGTGATATCTGCAATAGTGTAAAAGTTATTGTCATTATAAAAGCAGAAGAGCGGATAGAAAAGACAAGTTTTGAAGCATAGTAATAGTAAAAACTAGATAAAAAACAAAAATTAAATTTTTCAGAAAAACCACATGGCTACTTCTCTTATAGTTATAAGTTTCGAAACAATAAATGGAAAAAAACGAATTTGTTCATAACATATTGTTTTTGGATAAACGAATGAGAAGAGGATGAAGAAAAATTTTCTCATGAAAATCCTTAAAATGGGATATTATGATTTTGGAGAGAACCCGGTTTCTTAAGTTCAATATTTAATGAAAAAAAGATTGTTAATTAACAAACTCATTTTTGACATTTTTTAAAGAAACGCTTTTTTCCTGAAAGTCTTAATTTTAATGAATTAATATATTACAAAAAAATAATATCATCTATTGATAATGAGTGTATTCGTTTATAACAATTTTTTAAACGGTGGGAGCAAAATATAAATCTTAGGTAGCTTTCAGACATCAGACATCGAGTCAATGAAGATATTTGAGAAAGAAGTTTTTCAATTACTTTCTCATTTTTTAGTTTTGAATTTTGAATTAGAAAATGAAATTTTTTTCACTCTTTGCAACGGTGACGCATAAATCTATTGAGCATGACGTCACTAAGTAAAAATATTCAGGGGTTTTGGTTCCTTAATTCACGGGGTTTTTATGTTAACATCAACTTCGGAAAAAATTTTTTAATTATCGAATGCATAATTACATAATTAATGTAAAAAATGGGATACAAATTTTTAAACCGCAGATTATTGTTTTGTATATGTATCTCAACACTATAAGATTTTTTTCATTCATCAATATTCATAATTTATATGTTCAAATAATTCGTTCGAGTTGGGACTTTTTCTTAGCAGATCCGTCGATTTTTTTTGATGGTTCTTCAAAGTTTGAGAATTTTCGAGATAATCAAAAAAAACCAAACCTCCACTTTGTTTTTCGCTTAATTGTTCATAGCTATTGTAATTTTCTTCAGACCCTTTCCAGATTTTGCCTTAAGCAATCAACGTGGCAATATGAATCGAATGACACCATACTCGTTATTATAGGAGAATACCCAAATTTTATTGAAAATGATGTAAACCAAATTGTAAATGCGAATAAATGAATCTCCATCACATGTAAATTACTAGAAACAATTTGAATGAATTTTTGAGGAAAGGTTCCTTGGAAAGAAAAAGGCCTGCTGGCTCGCATCCAAAATTAAGTAACAGTCACAACATTGAAAGACAACCCATGAAATCTAGAACCGCATCGGGCCCGAGAGGACCAAAATGTTTGGTAGCTAAAGTGTATTTTTTTTTCATATGTTGCACCCGGTTTCGATTCCTTAATGGTTCGATTTTAAAGGCTTTTTCTCTCCACCTCGTGACTGTATTCGGGAAAAAATTATATTAAAATGAAATATGTATTAATCTTTTTCTATTTACCTTCCTGCAAGGGTTTTCAAACACAGGACACCCGAATGGGTTTTATATGGCTCGCAAAATTAGAGCGCAATTTATATTAGTTTCATATCGAATACAAATTGACGACCGGTGGTCTTGTTTTCAACTATTCTCCCAAATTACCCGCAGTACTTTGAAACATCTGTTCGATGTTCGAGAATCGGTGAAATTGAGATGGAAGGGAAATACTAATTGTGAACCGCAAAGTAAAAAAGGTAGAATATTAAAGAAAAATATATAAAAGAATTCCACTCGATTGGGAATGCAAATACGTGGAAAAGAAATAAAACTTGAATTTAGCGCTATTTAAAATATATACAGTATATTTGGTGTGAACACAACAATTAAGAAACTCGCACTGTGACGTTTTTGGTCAAAAATTCATCTCACGCAGCCTTATAGCCCATATTGATATAGACCGATAAAATCAATTTCAGCGGAATGAACCTTGATTGTCTCGAACATCTTATTATGAGAGGGCAAGTTTATTTTCTGGAAAAATTTGATAAAATATAATTTCATTACTTGAATGCTGTAAAACATGAAATTATCATTCAATAGTAGAAGCCAAAACTATTTCGAAAATTGGATTATTCGTCATCAATTGCTTCTATTTGGTTCGAAGAAGTTTAAACTCATCTTCTAATCGAAAGTTAAAACACCCATTTCCTGTACTCTTCGAATGACTTAACCGTGTCAGAGATATTTGAATTCTAACAAAAATATATTTTTCTTCATTCCGCATGACTCATTGTAAAAGTACAAAACAAAAAATAGAAAGTTATACGGATGAATTCTCTTTCTGATTAATTTTTCTGAAACCAGACTTTATGATGATTACCGAATTTTTTAATATAAGAGAGAAAGATTTTTTCGTCTTTTAAAATTAATATTTTTATCTTTTTGTCATAAACGATCATTTCTACATAATTCTTGACAAAAGGAGCCTGGTTTTAATTATTCTTGAAATATTGTAAATACTCTATAAGCGAAGACTCGAATTATGGCAGTCTTTTTGAGGAGCAACTCATCTTGAGACCCAACATAATAAGAGACGGAGTTGAATTTTGAAAGACAAGATTTAAATCAAAATTAAGAAAAGTACAAAGTGCTGGACCATCTTCAAGAAAGTGGTTGGCCCAGTGGAATTTAGCATAGTTTGAATAGAGGAATTCAAGGAAAACCAATTAAAAGAGATGGTATCAGCAAATCAGACAAATGACTGGCACAGTACAATACACCACCTATAAAAATACTAAAACAATTGAACAAAATGACTCACCTAAAAAAAATGGTACTCAATAAAAGAATAAGCAATCATCACCGATGATTTAGATGAATAATTTTGTTGTGTTACTTATTCAACGGTTTTTAACTTCTGAATGTTCTATTCACATATTTCAGAGTGAAAAATTTCGCATTTCCATATATAATGATAAAAAACAACCATTAGGAATTTCGACAAGAGTGATGGAATTTTCGTTTCTTTTTCTTGAATTCTCTAGGATTTGTTCATTTCTCGTGATAATTACTTAGCATTTCCTCTTCCTCTGTAGGTTTTCTAGAAATTTAATGAATGTAAAAAGATTCAATGAGTTAATCTGGTAATAATTCTGGAATAATATGATGAAAGGTATTTCTAAATGAAGATAGAGTTAAATATATTTTCTACTTTCCACAATTTTATTTTCACGAACACGACAGGTTTCGACTGTCAAGTCATTTCAAGTGTTCAACTACAGGAAACTTACTTAGATGCTAGCATAATTACAAATTAAGTAGTGGAGAGTTATTAATATCTAGCTGGTTAGTAAGGGTGGTTCCACTTGGGTTTTCACAAAGTTTATCGATTTCCAAACATTCAAACCTACTCTTTTTCTTTTCGTTGTCGTCCTTTGTCCTTGTTAAGAAGATTTTTGAGATTATCTACGTTATTCAATGTTTTGTGATTTTTATATGTTCACATAACAGAAAATTATCATCAGAGGATTAGTGTTCTTCAAATCTTGCTTTGAAATTCTTACCACTGTGCCCAATATAAGCCTACGTATAGTCAATCCAAACAATTTTGTAATCTCCTGATTTCTTGAATTAGTCTGTCTTTGTTAAGCATTGAATAATAATTTGTTCAGACAACTTGAGAAAGGGGTGGTCATTTTATTGGAGAGGGGACCAGCGTTATTGAAACTTGAGTATTTTTTCAAGCAAGTATCCTTTATGGAATATGTTAATTATGTTTTTTTTTTACGTTGGATAATTTTATCTATAAAAACCAGAGGAATTTTTTTATTAAAGGCAATTTTTCTGTTAGTATTTATTTTATTTTTGAAGTTCGTCGGTGACAGTAGAATGGTTTTCAATTCTACCATTGGGGTAGAAGATCATTGAATTATAAGCTGCTAATTTGAGATTTAAACGATTAAATGAATACATGGAAATAGTTGAGTTTATAAAGGTTTCTTTCTGTAGATGTTATAAATGAAAGTATTAATCAGATTTGTTATTGTCGGCTCTGAAAAATTTATTGAGTTATTAGTTTCTATTGCTGCTGTAGACTTCATGTTGATATGTTCTTCATTCAGAAATGGCGGAAATTTATCAATTTGCCTGTTTGAGCCATGGAAACATAGCAAATTATCATTGACATATCGGTACAAGAACACTTTATGTTTTTGTTGAGTGTCCATTTAGTATTACTGCTCTTCTTATGTTATCCTTGAATATATCAGCTGAAAAGGGACTCAGAGGTGATCCCATGGGAAGTCCTAATATTTTTAGAAGGTTACAAAGCTAATCAGCAATGTGAGGCAGCGTCTTATTTTTGGTTAATATTTTTCTGACTATCGGAGTGCATTAATCTGTTAGAATATATGGGTACAAGTTATTTATATGAAATGAAACTGATTTATGATTTTGCCTGTTTTTGATCCAAGAAAGTTTTTGTACAAAATCATTAGAGTTCAAAATGCTGTTTTTGGAACGGAATTTAGCGAATTCAATAAATTTCTGAATTAACAATTTCGTTAATTTACCTTAAGGTGTATTTATATATGATACTACTAGTCTAGCGGATTTATCTTCTTTGTTCAGATTTATTAGTCTGTATAACTTTGGAGATTGATCGTTCGTTGGAATCAGTTTTTTTCCCATTCTGTATGTGCCTTGTTTTATGTCTGTTATGAAGGATTTGGTCGGATCCTTAGGTGTTTCCATAATGTCCAGTTTTTCTAATATATCTTGCATTATTTCTTCACATTCGTCTTTTCTGGAGCATACGATGCAGGTTCCTCTATCAGCGTTTGTTAAAATAAGATCTTTCTTTAGAATTTTGATGTTGTGGGTTTCATTGTTTCCTCGTCTTCTTAGGTCGAATGGTGGATTCTCTAATTATTTAAGCAATTTGTCTTTTATGGAGGAATGGATTGTTGATGATTTTTTTGTCCGTTTGACTATTATTTTGGCTTGGACTCCAGTGATTCCACACCCTACATACATACATTATGTTCAGTGTTTCTACCTTATTGTAACGTTTCTTAGTTCTTGAAATTATTTGTGGGTTCAAATCAAACACTTCAACGTTACAAAACTCTAACTATATTTTTTACAGGTAGACTGAACGATGGTAACACTAATTAAAAAACTAATTTATACAACACAATCGATACTACTTAATTTATCTCTAACATTTTCTACTTATTTGCGCTCTGTATTCAAACTTCTTCTGCGCTTCGAGTTCTCTTCTTATATACAAGTACTAATTGTTCTTGACCATTTGTGTAACTTCAGCTCTGTTCCAGATCTCCGTTCGAGAACCTTTCGGAAACGGCAACACTGATTTCTTCGTAATATGGCGCGCTGAAATCTTTAAATCTTTCTCGAATTTTCCCGAAAAAGCAATTCGCATCTCCGCTGGGCCGTGACAGGGTTCGCTTCAGGGACGATTGTCTATTGTTACACTGCCCTCCTCTTAAAACTGTTCTGTTCCAGAACAGACTTAGTCTTTGGCCACTACGACGGTAATGATATTTATTTCAAGATTTACATCTCCCTTCTTGATGGAAATAATATTCAACTGTCTTTTCTCCTTGTCTCGAAAGTGTGGACTGGACAGAGCATTCGCGATAGGGCATCTGCATTCTTGTGGCTAGTTCCTGCTCAATGCTTTTCACGAGGCTTTTTGAATTGTCCCTTATATGACCAGTCTCATCGCAGTTCCAGCATCTGATTTATTTCTTCTACCTCTGATCGATAGTTCATTCCTCCTCAGTGATGGTTCTTTTATCAAGGCTAGCTCCTCTATTGGATGCCTGTTTTAGCTTCAAACTCAAGTGCTTGGGCCAGAGCATCATGAATTGTTTTTGGCCTAGCCAATCTCCAGGCCTGCTGGGTTTCACAATCTCTGATGCCATCTACAAACGTCTGAACAGCTAATTGCTCCAAGAAGGCATAAGGAGCAGTAGGGTAGGCTAATCCTACTAATCTCGTCATGTCAGCCTCGAATTCTTGCAAGCTCTCTGTAGATATCTGGCTAATCTGTTTGATTTGAGCGCGATGTACTTGTTTTAAATGAGTATCCCCGTACCTCATTTGTAACTTGGATGTTAACGTGTCGTAGCATACCCGCTGGCTTGCTGGTATTGTCTGCAAAAAGTTCAGTGCTTCTCCACGTAGAGCTACAATCAAGGATGTTGCTTTTTCCTGCTCATTTCATCCATTAGCTGTGGCTGCCGACCCAAATTGATTCTGGTACGTCGACCAAAGAAATCTCTCGTCAAAAGTTGGGAGTTTTATTTCAATTTTTGTAGCTTCAATATCATGTTCCATTTTCGACAAAATTGGCTTTTCATTCATTTTCACTCTATATGATTGCCCTAACCTTTTAAGTTTTGCTTCCTTTTCTTATAGATGTTCGAATAAGCCACTCAATTTTTCGTTGATCTTTTAATCTATTTCTTCCTCTATTCTATCTCTCATTCCATTCAGATTTCCCTTAACCAAATTCAAATTTTCTTCCATTTCGTCCCTAAACTCTCCAACTTTTTTTCACAGAATTCAAATTTTCCTCCATCATTTCTTCAACCTTGTTTAGATTTTCTTTCACAGAATTCAAAGTTTTCTCCATCTTTGCTTCAACCTTGTTCAAATTTGCATCCATTTCTCCTTTTACATCATTCAAATCTTATTTCAGATTGTTCAAATTTTCTTCCAATTTATTTGAATTTTGCATCATTACTTCTTCTACTTCATTCGAATCTTCTTTCAATTGTTTCGAATTTGCCAACATTGTTTCCTTCAACTTATTTGAATTTTCGTTCATTTTGTTATTGTGGTCCATCAGGGCTTGCTGAAGAAATTTCAACGCTTGTGTCTCCATAGTTCCCTGTTGCAAACAGGTAACAGGAATAAACTTACTAGAGTTTTTCTTATATTCAGAAAAATTCCACTTCTGACACAAATTATAGCGTTTCTTAGTTCTTGAAATTATTTGTGAGTTCAAATCAGACAATTCATTATTACAAAACTCTTACTAGTTTATTCACACTAACTAGATGACTAATTTATATAACACAATCGATATTACTTAATTTATCTCTAGCACTTCCCACTTATTCGCGCTCTGTATTTAAACTTCTTCTGCGCTTCGAGCACTTATATGTCTTATAAGTACGAATTGTTCTAGAACATTTGCGTAACTCCGGCTCTACTCCAGATCTTCGTCCGAGAACCTTCCGGAAACGGCGCGCTGAAACCTTTAAATCTTTCTCGAATTCTCGAAGGAAACTTTCTACCTTTCAAAATAAGAAATTCTCCAGCCAAAACACCCAGCAACCAGCAAACGATTCAGCGTTGCACGAAACAATGGATACAAGCCTTTTCCCAAGATTCGTTAATATATCAAACAGTAATTTCAATGAAAACAGATAGCTTTGATGGAAAAAGGGCCGAAATTCATTCCAGAGAACAATAGAATCAAATAAAAAAAATTATTGTTTGATATATTGACGAATCTTGGGAAATAGGTTGTATCCATTGTTTCGGGCAATGCTGAATCGGTGACTGATTGTTGTGTGTTTTGGTTAGAGGATTTCTCATTATCTAAGATAGAAAGTTTCCTTTGCATATAGTCATATTTTTTTTGAACATATGGCTAATTTCCATAATGATTTTATATTCGAGACGATCAAACTCGATATTATGTAGGGTGTGGAATCACTGGAGTCCAAGCCAAAATAATATTCAAACAGACAAAAAAATCATCAACAATCCATTCCTCCATAAACGACAAGTTGCTTAAATAATTAGAGAATCCACCATTCGACCTAAGAAGACGAGGAAACAACGAAACCCATAACATCAAAATTCTAAAAAAAGATCTTATTTTAACAAACGCTGATAGAGGAACCTGCATCGTATGCTCCAGAAAAGACGAATGTGAAGAAATAATGCAAGATATATTAGAAAAACTGGACATTATAGAAACACCTAAGTATCCGACCAAATCCTTCATAACAGACACAAAACAAGTATTGGAACATACAGATTACCTAGCACATACAGAATGGAGAAAAAAACTTATTACAATGAACGCTCAAATCTCCAAAATTTTACGAACTAATAGAACTGCACAAAGAAGAAAATTCTGCTAGACCAGTAGTATCATATATAAATACACCTTCATGTAAATTAGCAAAGTTGTTGAATCAAATATTTATTGAACTCGCAAAATTCCGTTCCAAACACACAATTTCTTACTTTATTGACCTTGTGCAAAACTTTCCAAGTTCTGAAATACACAGAATCTTAAATTAGTTTCATTTGATATTAAGAACATGTAACCAAATATTCTAACAGATAAATGCCCTCCGATAGTTAAAGAAATATTTACCAAAAATAAGACGCTGCCTCACATTGCTGATGAGTTTGTAACCTGAAATCTGCCTATCTCAGAATTATTTTCAATTTCAATCCAAAATTTACCAACAAACGTCAGGACTCCCCATTGGATCACCTCTTAGAATAACATAGAATAGTAATATTAAATAATAACTCAGCAAAAAATGATGTTGATGGTAGATTTCCATGACTCAAACAGGCAAATTGAAAGATTTCTGCAATTTTTAATGAAGTTCATACCAACATTAAGTTCAGAGAAATAGAAACTAATAACTCAATAAATTTTTCAGACCTGACAATAACTAAAACGACTAATAATTTCATTGAGAACAGCTACAGAAAAAAAACTCAGACTGAACTATTTCCATGTATATAAATCAAAAATTAGCTGCTTATAATTAAATGATCTATAGGGTCTTTTCCATTTCACTGTCAAAAATGTAATAAATATTATAAGGAAAATTGCTTTTAATAACAAAATTCCTCTGGTTTTCGAAGATTAAATTATACGACATAAATTAAAACTGAGAAAAATTCTACAATCATTGAACACAGATATTGCGTTTTTCAATGTGAAACCGGTGGAGAGATAAACTTTTTCAAGACTAAAGATGGAATCAAAAGGGAAGATGTAGCCAACACTGTATATAAAATCAACTGCCTCCATTGCGATGGCTGTTATTTGAGTGATAGTAAACAGTACCTGAAGAGACGAATACCACAGCACAAATCAGACTGCAAACATATTCATCAGGAGAAAACAGCCTTTGCAACACATCATATCTCCACTGGACACTCTTTCAAGTTTAACATTGAAGATGTAGAGATTTTAAAGACAGAACCGAATCACAGAAAGAGACTAGTAGCAGAAATATATTTAACAAGAAACAGAATAGTGCCGTAAAATTTAAAACTGATACCGACCAGTTGAGTAACATTTATTTCAATTTAATTAGGAAAATACCCTAGTGTGAAGAGTACACTGAATACTGATATTCTGTGATATCTGTGCTGTTATTGTGCTCTTGAAACCGTGACTCAATAGGAGGGCTGCTGTACTGGTTGCAAGAATATGGTGCTCGTGACCAGAACAAGAATAATCTGTGTGGTTTTGACGTCTTAACCAAAAAACTTTTTTATACAAAATTCTTACAAGTATTGTACCAGGTCGACTGTTTTAACAATCTCAATATCTTAAATCCATATATTCCATAATTTCAATGTACAAAATTGATTTTAATATTCCATTTTATTGTCGACTAAGCGTTTTTAGAAAAATGTGTTGTTTATAATGATGTACATGTCCTCTTTTAGTTTGTTGTATCGCTAGGTTAGGTGCACTCGTTACCTTGCATAATCTCGCATCTTTGTAATATAGCCTAATCTATTTTAGCTCTGAAGAAGGTACTACAATAAAGAACCGAAACTAGTAAGCAAACTGGAGTAGTTCATTTGTTTTATTGTCGAAAAAAGCCAGAGTAAGAAACACAAAATATTAAAATAGTAACGACAAGAGAAAGAAGTTCATAATGAATCAAATCTTGAAATATATTCTATAAAAGATACTTGCTTGAAGAAATACTCAAGTTTCAACTAAGCTGGTCCTCTTTCCAAAAATTTGTGCTTCGAATTAATAATGTTGGTGGGTTGCTTCATCATCGGCATCCAAAGTTCTGAACAGAAATTTGGAAATTGTTCCTCCTAAGTTGACTAAACCACGTTAAGACAAAGTATGATAAATCAAGTTCTGATACATCATTTCGCTACTACACTCCCCACAAAAATTGTCGCATCACCCTACTTTTATGACAATACTATACAAACTTTTAGGTTGGTCATTCAAAAATCGCTCGGTAACTTTCAGAAGTGTAAAATAAGAAGATATCATTTAAAAGAGATGATTTTATGATGAAAAATATCAACAATATTCGAGTTAATGAAAAATTAAAAAATTCTACCATCTTCAAACATTCGCGAAGAGACCAATCAACTAGCATCGAATGGTTACTAATCATTTTCGAAATCGAGTGTTTCCTCCCCCGTCCCTTATTACTGCCAATATACGTCTCGAAGCCCCTCAAACGAATTTTGGATGTACTCTTGAGCCACTGAGTTCCAAATTTCAGGCAGCAGATTTTCTAGTTGTTGGAGTGTTCTACAAGGCATCCTACAATGCTGAATTTGCCACCCCATGTTGTAACCTAACCTAACCAAACATGTTCTTTGGGATTCAAGTCGGCACTTCTGGCTGGCCATCTTAAAATATTAATTTCGACATTTTGCAGAATATCTGTAACTACTCTAGCTGCATGAGTTCGAGCATTATCATGCATATAAATGAAGTTTTCGACAATCAATAGGCCAAATGGTACAACATGGGGTTGAAGGATATCTGCGATGTATCTGACCGCTGTCATTCTTCCATTATTCACTAGGACTAACTCAGTTCGACTATGGAAAGAAATGACTTCCCACACCATTATTGAGCCCCCTCCGAAGGGTAGGTAACCCTAAAATTTCATATGTCAACCCCTATTGTGTGATACATCAATAGAAATGTATTTGATATACGTTTTCAGAACAGTCCTTAAAACTGAAATTGGATAATTAGTTCAGAAGTTACAGTTGAATATTTGGTTTTTTCTGGTTCTCTCAATTATACAGTGTTTCGAAAGAAGCCGCCAAACGAAATACGTTCAAAGACTCAAAAGTCCGAATTTTCAAATGGAAATATTCCTATTTTTACACATCGTTGGATCCTCATTTTCAATACGTTTGTTCTGGAAATTGACAGTCAAAAAGATCTTTGATATACTGTTTCGGACAAATCAGTGAAAATGAAATTCAATATCTCAATCAGAATGCACATCAGAAAATCGGAAATTCAAGAAATTCCCGCTGTAGGTCACAAATACATAACTTAGTTTCGAACATGTTATGGACGTCGTGTTCGCCTAACTGAAAAGATGCACCTTTAAGTTATCGCATGAATTCAATATCATCCCTACAGCATTACCAAAAATATGGAGAGGAAAAAACGAGAAATTATATTATGTTAGTATGCTTATAGTTATCTATGTTGATAACGACTTAATAGAGTAGGTAAAGAATTTCAAAATTGTTCAGAATCACCGCAATTTCGTTGAACACATTGTTCCAATTTTCTTCTTCAAACTTCATTTACATTTCGTAGTACGTCTGGAGCAATATTTCTGCAGTTTTCGATGATTTTCTCTATCAATGTTTCGATATTATCGCAGGGATAAACCTAGTTTTTTAAGTAACCCACAAAAAAAAATCACATGGAGTTAGGTCATGGGATATCGCCGGCCAACGGATGGGACCATTTGCTCCAATCCAATTCACGAAATTTCTGGGTGAGCCATTCTGTCACCGTCTGAGATGTGTGTGCCGAAGCACCGTTCAACATAAATAATGGCTGTCTGTTGGCGTTTTCATTGTAATAAGGGCTCCGAAACAGGCCAGACTAGATCATTGAATATATTCCTACATGACGCACCTGTTAGATTTCCTTCAATGGAAAACGGCCCTATTAAAATATTGCCCCAGATACCGCACCATACATTCTGTTTGTCAATCACTTGCCTATGGGCTCGTAGCTCTTCATGGGGACTTTCTCGATTCCAATGGTATGTCCAATGACGACTCACTTGTCCATGCCTCGTGAATGTGGATTCACCATTAAAAATTATCCCTCTGCCGAAATGTGGATTTTTCTCGAATTGTTATGGAGCCCATTGACAAAACTCCATACGTTGTGCTGGATCGCAATCAAACAGTTGGTGCACAAATTTTGTTTTTTAGGGTCTCACTTTCTCAACCTTGAAAATCCTTCGTACCGATCAATCACTCATTCCAACTTCAAGTACTCTGTTTCGCACAGATAATTTCGGAGATACTTCCGCACTGGCTAGAACGTTAATGGTTTGGTCAGGAGAAGTGGTATTTTTGAGTCTTTCAGTGCTTTTTTTTCCTCTATTGAACTAGTTTCAAAAAATGTTTGCACAGCTTTTTGGACGGTACAAACTTCTCACTGGTTTATCGATATGATTTTCCGTAAATAACTGTGCAGCTAGTTTGTAATTTTCCAAATCCAAATTACTGAATGAATGCGTCATTTTTCACAAGAAGAGAAATTGATTGAATACACTATTTAAAGAAGGCTTCTGAATCACTGAGTGGATAAGAGAAGAATTAAAACTTTTCGCCCCTAACTAACTAGGGTAATCCCTCTCAAATTTGACTTTACGACGGTTATTTTATATTCCTTTGTACTTAGTGTAATTCATTCACACTTAGGTATACCTAAATAAAAAAATAAAAACATAAAGTTTCAAGGAATATACCTACCTGGCGAAATTTGTGGGTTAACTTAGAGTAGACGAGCATTTCAGTTAATGCATCATAGGTTTTCTTCTAGTTTCTATGTATTTCGTTCCTCCAAATAGCAGGAAATCGCTTCTTATTCTTCGAAAATTTGTTTTACTCATAGGCGCCAAATTTGGAAATTGGTTATTGAATTGCCTGCAAGTTCTATCCACAACTTTTTGACATTCGCCATGAATTAAAAAGAGATTAAACATATCCTCGTTTGAATAATTAGCCATTTAATTATCAATCTGCTGGTTTTCAACAATTTTCACTTCAAATTACCAATATTTCTTGTTGAAATATCAAATTCGAATGAACAAAGTGACAAGTACATTAATTTTAGGAACCTGTCAGTTGAGCGTAGCCAGTTCAGCTACTTGATTCTAATGTTTCAAAGCATTCTCTGTTAGTTCTTGCAAAATCATCAAAATTCAATATATTCCCAAATTATTTCGGAACTATGATAGAATTTGACGCTTCATTTGATGACGATATTAAAATTGGCACGTGCAATTTGAAAGAATTGAATTATTGCTGTTTGAAAAATGCCAAATTGAAATAAAAAACATACAAAACAACGTAATAAACATCTGACATGTGTAGATTGCTTAAAAAATTCCTTGATCCTTCTTCTATCCACCCAAGCAAAAATTGTGCCTGTAGTGCAAAAGATCTACGAGCTACAATTTTTCTTAATTAATCCTCAAAAATCTAGTTTATAACAAAAATAATTAAAACCGTCAAAAGTTTTGGCAGATAAGTGCCAACAACTTAGGTATTTTATACCTTGCTCCGATATCGGTTCTAGATGTATAATAAAAAAGGTAGATTGTCATTTGAAATAACAAAGTGATGACCCCATTTCGGTATAACCGGAAATGGTATCACTTCAAAAATATTTCACTCCAATTGGAAATCGCTAGTTTTGGCCGCGTATAAAATTTCAACTTGATATTGTACTTGGAATTTAAAAATTTTTTTAACGGACGGTCCCGGAGGATATCCCTGTATATAGGTGTTTCATCAGTGCTCTGTAGCTCGTACATTCTTGAAGATTTCATTTTTGTTTGAACGGTATTGTATTTAGAAAGTAAAACTCTACTTCAGCAATTCATTTTGAAGTTAACAGGGTGTCCCCATTTTCTATAGAAAATCTTGGGAGGTTTTTTTTCAGATTGGAAGACCACTTTTTTGTTGGAGATTCAAGAGCATCCTAAACTCTGCTATAATTTCTTTAAGTAATAAGTTTTTTTGCTTAGAAGTTTCGTCACAATATTTTATTTTGTAAAAATTCATGAAAATATGTTCTCACATCATCGTATGCTCCTTTGGCCAGAGAGCATGAATAATTTTTTCCTTTCGTTTTCTTATTGCCCAAGGATAGCTTCATTGATGAATTGATATAGATTATCCTCATTTTATACAGGAGCGACTAAAAAAATTATTGTAATTTCAAAAATATCATATCTTGAGTTTTTCAAATGGAACATCCTGTATTTATTATTCATGTCAACGCATAAAATATTGTGTCATATTTTTGCAGAAGTAACCTTATCTTTATCTTTGACCATTTTCGAAATAAAAAAATAAACTGAAATAATGAAATCAGAGGTTTCGAAGAAGGAGTTTATTAGTACAAATCATTATACATGATCAGAGAAATGCAGATATTTTAAGGTAGTCGTGTATGAAATACGTAATAGATGGGTTTTTGGTGAGATGATCTACAAGGTGTTGAACTATTTCAATAAGTATTCGTAATGTTGCCCTTTCCTTGGTAGACACAACTCAATCCTTCTGAAGAAAGACCGTTGGACTCTCGACAACATTTGCGGATTAACTGACTGAAAGGCGTCGACTATTCTCTGTCTCATATCCAACTGTGTTGTAGAAGGAATCTGGTAAACGTTGCCCTTAATATAACCCCACACGAAATAATCTCGACTTGTAAGGTCCGGCGACCTAGCTGTCCATCTAACAGGACCACCACATCCATTTGTTTGGAAATACATGATTGAAATGCTCCCTCCTGATGTAAGTAATGTGCCGGTGTTCCATCCTGTTGAAACCATAGATCTTATATGCTCTGGTACATGCGGCCCAATTAGATATCCATCTACTATAGCGGGTCTTACATTCAAGGACCAACGATGCTGGTGATCTATTTGTCTCATGAGGTGTGGATTTTCCGTGGCGTAATAATGAAAGTTGTGCCTGTTAACAAGCCCATTCCTGTGGAAAGTTGCTTCGTCCGAGAAAAGAACTCTGCTAAACATATTTGGCTTTTTCACTACTTTGTCACTTGCCCAATGGCAAAAATTGATTCAATTTTCATAGTCTTGATTGTTCAGTTCCTGGTGCAGCTGTACATGACATGCATGAAATTTTTTCACTTTCAAGATTCTCTGGACGGAAGTTTGACTAATATCTGTTAACTGAGAAATCTCTCTTTGGCTTTTATATAAGTCCTCTGTCACTGTCAACAAAACTGATAACTGGTTGTCTTCAGCTGTTTTGGTTTTTTCATAATTTTTGTAAGCGAATTTACCCGTTTCGATAAATTTGATTAGAAGTTTTTCAAAGCATCTTGCATAAGAATGCCTCTTATCAGAAAACCTTTGTACATAAACTCTACTTGCCAATGAAGAATTTCTATTTGACTCATCCAGAATAAAAATTATATCAACCATTTCTTCTTTAGAGAACTTCATGGCAGTCAATTGAGAAAATTGGGTTCAAACCTCACTTTATCAATGTTTAATAACGAAACACTGATAAGTCCACCAAGTAAAATGCACAATATGATATGTCCGGACACCTGACAGAAGGCACAAATAAAAAAAATGTCAACACATACCCCAATTTACGTTTCAATCATCTTGATTCTATCATTCCTTAAAAGAATTATCTTGTTTAGGTTCAATTTTTTACTACTTGAATCATTACAGAAAAAAAAACTACTATGCGAATAATGATGCATGATGAGTTTGACAAATCTGACATTTTTCTTCAACTGTAATTGTATCAATTTTTTCTAACATCAATTCAGACGTTGATCGCCTAGTATTCAGGATTGTCTCTGAGGATTGGACTGAAATCTTATTCCAAAATGAATTTTTTTTTAATAAAAACCCTTAGGTGTGATGAAGATGTCCTGGTGGCATATTGAAAGAGCTACCTTTTCCTATTCTGATAATGTATTCAGAATTTTGCTTAAGTGATATACAGAGTGTTGTTTTATCATGCATTCAAAAAATTGAATTTCTACAGTCCCGCCCTGTATGATAGAGACAAATTGTCTCTGCGAGTAGTTGGTGTACTAGGTGACTGAAAATCATGATTTTAATTCAAATCGGGCCAGCAATTTCAGTGTCTGGAAAATTTAGCCATTTCACACTAAACAACCTGTATATGCCAAATGGAGTCGCGTAAGCCAAGATGTATCATTCCGACACACCAAGAATCTTGCCTACCACCCACCAAAATATCTCCTTCTCCTCCTGAATAACCCTGTGAATATATTTCTATGAACAATGAACGCCGGAAGATTATTTGAGTGTAATGATCGTGGGTTTCATATTTTCAGTTCACGAACTGAACAAATCAAGAATTGAATAATCAATTTCTAGAAGAATTTCAGATATATTGCTGAATATTCCAGTACTTTTCAATTTTCAGATATGTATTCTCTTAGAAATAAGTGACAGTTATTTAAGTGGCTTTTTTAAATGTTTAGGAGAATATTATTCATTTCACTCAAGGAAAGAAGTTTCATTTAATAAATCAAATCAATATTGGAATTTTTCCTATCAAACTGAAGTTTTTGAGTGGAAAATTATCATTATTGAAACGATTATCCTGAAAGCTGATTATAACATGATTTTGCTGAAAGTTCCTTTGAATAAATATTTGTAGAAAAATGACGTTTACAAAAATTCATTCATCTCATAATTACGGAGTACAGTCACTCAACTGTGGTGGTATATCTCGATTTGGTAATAATAACTGACTTCCCAAATATCGCTTGCGGTTAACATTATCTACGTGAAGCAAAATGAACATATAATAAATATAAATAATATAATATAATTTTTCCGGAAAATGATTAAACGTTACCATATGTTTTCAATTTTGATTATTTTACAATTTCTAGTTCTATTCCAGATGTCGTATCTTATAACCATGTACCGCACAGTATATGAGAAAATGAATAATTAATATTCACCACAAACGGAAAACAAACTCTAATCAGCTTGATCTTTGAAATTCTACAAATACTTTAATAACACCCTTTTCTCAACATCTATTAACTAATAGATCTAACCTGTTCATGCTTTAATAGCCCATCTCTCATTATCCATTTACGAAAAATATTCCATGAGGTCACTTACGATTTCGCTTCCAGCAAGCATTTCGGCAATTCAATCATCGATCTAGGTAGATAACGACATAATGAATATATCTGAGGGGGGATGCCCCATAGCTGATGGACCCTAATAACCTAGGGATGCTAAGAAGACTCGCTTCTGGTAGGAAACCGGCTTACCTTAACTACTCATTTGATCATGGAAAAGTTGAAAAAAAATGCATTGGTTGGTACAGACTGCATTATCTAACTAAATGAACAAACAAAAAACCAATTATGTTATCAAATCTGCCCACCGTGCGCGTCACCATCAAAGGGCACAAAAGCAATAGTGTAATTAAACAGCACCTCGAAAATCCAAGTAGCAGACTGCATTTTCTTCCCTCTTGGGAAGAGCGTCCCTAAAGGACGCTCCAGATTAAACGAGAAACGCCCATTTTAGACCGAGATGGTGAATTTGCTACCGGACTTCGATAAAGTTACGAATATAGCAGACACATCAGATGTTCTGTTCGAGTTTCAGTTTTTTTATTGCAGCATACATAACCCAAGGAACAAATATTTGTAGAGTGAACACCTAATTTCCTTATGAGAATCTATAAGTGAGCATGATTTTTAATTACCTCTTCATGAGATATTGATGATAATATTATTCTTATTGATAATAAAAATATTTATTTTTTAGTTATTTCATGTGTATTTCAAAATGAGTATTGAATCATGTTTACTTCAAATAATGATAATGAGAAAAAACCCATAATTGATCAATATACAAAAAAGGGATAGTTAGTTGATATAAATAAAGAGTTGCTGATGCATCTACATCTTATATAAGACATCTTTGGTATTTTAAGTTCTAAGTACAAGCGTCTTTTGTTTTGGCAGCCTCACGTGAAGCAAAGACGAGTTTACTGTAGTTTTTTGGCGGTTTACTTTGGAAGACTACCGTCCGATAAAAATCGTCTAGACATTTCGTCCTGGACATCGGTTGTACGCTTTCATACTGTACCATTAGTAAATAGAAATTGATTCTCAGTTTCACTCGGAACAGTGCAGTGTGTTTAAATAAAATTGAATAAAGACCTCAAAAAAGTCTAGGGAACACTTATGAATATCGATATATGATATCCAGAACGTTCAATATGGATGATTTTTTTAAAGAAATGAACACCTGCATCAATTTCTCACCAAATTATGTGGAATGCCGCAACAGATTTCAGTTTTTTTTAAAAAACTAAAAATGCAGCAGATGCGACGCTGCTCTAATAATCATTTCATGCATTCAGTTTTTGAAATCAGTTGGTTGGCATTTTGTTTCTGTTGTAAGCATGAATAAAAGATTCAAGTTTTGTGATTCGACCATGGAAAGACGACATTTGACTAGAGAAGAGATGTTACGAACCGTTGGCATGCTCCAAGCTGGGAGGTCACAACGGGAAGTATCCAGGGTTCTGGGAAGTAGCCTAAGTGTCATAAACCGTTTATGGTCGCGTTTCAATGAAACAGGTAGCGTAGAAGAACGCCATACAGGTCGTTTCAGGACTATTACAGTCGCCCAAGACCGATTTTTGGTTTTACAAGCCAGAAGAGATCGTACTACCACAGCACCTCAATTAGTTCAAGAGCTATCACGACTTCGTAATGTACAAATTTCCGACCAAACTGTGAGAAATCGACTGCACGAAAGTCAACTCTACTTCAGACGTCCTTTACGAGTTCCACAACTCTTGGAAATTATGCTGCTCATTCAGCTTGATGCCAAGAACCCGTAAACTGGGATCAAGAGAGGTGGGCCACAGTTATCTTCAGTGATGAATCAATATTTAGTTATTTTCCCGATTCGGGAAGAATTCGAATATGGAGGGAACCTGGAAAGCAAAACCGTCTCCAGCATGCTCGAGAAGTTGTTAGACAGGGAGGCGGATCAGTGATGTTTTGGGGAGGTATACGCCTTGGTGGAAGAACTGACCTCGTTTTCATACAGAACAACCTCACAGGAAATTATTACGCAAATGAGATAGTTTTACCTCTAGTGGTACCGTATCTCCAAACAATGGGTGAAAATTCACTCTTCCAACAAGATAGTGCCCCTCCTCATCGTGCAAGAGTTGTCTTGAATGTTCTTGAAGAGAATGATATCGATCTTCTACCGTGGCCATCCTGATCCCCAGATCTGAATCCCATCGAGTGTGTGTGGGACACCCTAAAAAGAAATCTCTTTCGTTAAAACGTCATCCATCATGAAAGGAGCTTCGATTAGCAGGGGGCTTGGAATGAATTAGGCCAAAATGTATTAGACAATTTAATATTGGGCATGGCGCGACGATGCCAAAGTGTCATTAATAACAGAGGTGGACCGTCTGGGTACTGAAAAATATAAGTGCTTCCATATCGTTTCGAAAATATCAGTTCAGGATTTTTTTTTGTGTTTTACCAAATTTCGTCATTTTCAAATTTCAATTTTTTTTTATAATAGGTGCTTTGGAGAAGTCGAATATTATTTTGTTTTTTTGAGAATACATTATTTGCAATACATCCTTACAAAAACCGAAAGATTTCTATAAATTCGAATCATCAAATTCATATTTTAAAGATATTGGTAAGTGTTCCCTAGACTTTTTCGAGGTGTTTAAGCATTAATAACGGATGGAGTTTTTGCAACTGGATCCTTAATCCTCAATCAGAATGGCAGAAATCCATGTTATTCATGAACTCATTCCTACCAGAATTTAACGAACTGAGAAGAACATTTGTTGTTCAATAATTTGCAACTTATTATCAATAGCCTCAAACTCAATATATTCAAAAATATCCAAAAGTGTGCGTTACTCATGGTTT
Source organism: Cryptolaemus montrouzieri (assembly GCA_013387265.2). Classification (NCBI taxonomy): domain Eukaryota; kingdom Metazoa; phylum Arthropoda; class Insecta; order Coleoptera; family Coccinellidae; genus Cryptolaemus; species Cryptolaemus montrouzieri. Next base: position 46,129,643 of record JABFTP020000144.1, read on the forward strand.
TTTGGTTTATTTCAAAAATTTCAGAGTAGGACATTGAGTTAGTTGTCCATAAATACACTCCATATTTTGAAAATACCATTAGTCATCAGTCTTCAGTTCAACCTTACAGTACTTACATTTATAATTTTACTCTTCATAATTAGCAAAATGCAGACATATACTACAGTGGAATGAGTTGAGATGGAGATCGGTGAATGTTTAGAAAACTAACTTAAGAATATAGTTAAAATAGTTCAAAAACTGCAATTTTTCCCCATTAAGCTTCAAGTTGAACCGATGCTGCACAATAGATCCTGTGAAAAATTAATGCTTTAATCCCTTGCGAAGAGTTAAATAAAAAATTTCTCAGTTCTTTCGAAGCATATTCTGAACGACAAGAGGTGCGAAAAAAACTGCATTAAAAAATGTAGGGAATGTTTTTTTAAGAGAAAATGTCTCATGTGAAATTCACGTATATAAATTCGTTCTCTTGCTGTGTTCATTAAAAGATTTCGGTGGAAAAAGGAATATATCGTATACGTACGCAACCTCTCACATGCTTCGCAATACTCACCAGAGGAAGGAGGAGGGTGCTTAACGAGATAGCTTATTTCCGGAATATATTTAGGAATAAATAAATTCATGTAATGTTAATAGTCAAATCGACTCTTTTTACTAGAAAACTAACATAATAATATTGTTGAAATAGTTCAGAAACTGCAATTGCCCCCAATCAAGCTGCATGTTTAAACCGATAGACGGTTGGTCTCCACAATAAAAACATGAAATCTTTTACCCTTTGTGAAGGGTTGAACTGAAATTTTTCCTAGTTCTTTCGGAGTATAGTGGAAACGACGAGAGGTGCGACAATAAACTGCAAATGAAAGTTGTAGGGAATATTTTTTTCTATAAAATGTAACTCATGTGAAATTCGCGTGTATGCACTGGTTTTCTTGCTCTGCGATTTATTACTCGAAATTTTCTTTGCTTATTTCCATGATTGTGCTATTAAGTGGTACCACATAATAAGTTATATATTATTTTTCATTTTATTTTCTAACATTTCGAACCATTTCCAGTAGAACATTCTGTACTTCAATTCTTATGAGCTTGCAAGAAACTTTCAATTTAAATTGAGAACCACTGGAATTATTCCACGTGACATCGTTGACCAATCTGTGGTAAATCAGTGGTCAATCAGTGCTAATCTATCTCCCTGGAAAAATTAAATCGATTTTCGTAGGGAGGATCTTATTGAAAACAAATTTCGGGACGCGGCATATCGTAATTATTTCGATCAACAATGAAAGCATATCTGAAGTTGAAAGGAATTCAAACCACGATACACTCAAATAAGTATCAACTGAGGAATATTCACGAAATTAAAGTGGTCCCTTCATTCTGTCTTACAATATGCCAGCCAATAGATTAAGCTTTCAACGTGATTGACTATGTGGCTCCTGTATCCAATTCGGATTATTTTCAGATCAATATAGGCAATACTGTGTATTTGCTATACCGTTGAGGTGGAAAATTTTCTCCATTCAAGAATTAAATATTCGAGTCGAAGTATTCATTCGTTTATTGAATCATACGCAAGATAGTATGGTTCCCCTTTTACATTTTTCTGAGCTCACGCTTGTGTTTTTTCTAACACACACCAAAATTATAGATATGAGCATTTATTGTAATGCATGATTTCACAGAATATTTCGCGGAGATAATTATCATTCAAGTTTTGTACGAAAATAATTTTGTGAGGATGATGTGCCAAATATTTCGCTGAGATGTATGACTTATTCACATGTCAAATGCCAATTTATTTTCGAATAAATTTTCAACCTGACAATGTTCTACATATTTTTCTAAAATTTTCAACCGGTTGATCGTGAAACCGGGTTCGATTTGGATGGATTTGCTGTAAATTTTCTTTCACTGAGAAACATCTGAGGCTTATTAACTCGTCCAAATTGATTTATTTATCTATGTATTATACATTTTTTATTGGGGATTTTTACAAATCCAACAATGTAAAAAGTTTAATAAGAGCTGTCTGATAATGTGTTGCACGCCATCAATTGCTTTTCGGAAAATAGTCTTTATGTCCTCGAGAGTGCTAATGATTTAATTAGAAATTGGAAAAATGAAAACGAATCGTCCTGACCGAGTCTTTCCCATAAAGCTCGGAGCCTACCTAATTATTAGGATAAGTATATACTCATCCCCACCTTTTCCGCGCGGCTCGCGTACGAAAGGGTCGAGTCTATATATGTACCAAAATATGATTATTTCGAACGTCGTGGAAGATGGCCTAGTGTAGGTGCGAGATATATAGCAAGAGGAACGTACGTCCTTCGAACAACGATTCATTCGGCCGATTGAATTATTTGTTAGTCTTACTGCCAGAGTCGTCTGTATAAGCTGTCTTGAAAATTATCTCAGACAGAATGTACAATTTTCACAAAAATGGATCGGCAGTGAGGTTCCGTAATGATTTTTATTATTTTCTTTCACTTAGTTACTTAAGTCATTTATAAAGATCCTTTGTCAGTCATTTAATCTGAATCCGAGTTCATTTCTGCACTCTGAGGATATTATTCTAGCTATTGTTGCCAATCTTTTGGACGCAATCGCTGCTATTGAAGGTATTCAGAAAATATATCAATCTATACTGAATAAAAATGTTGGCGTGAATGAAGTATAATATATTCCTTCACCTAAAACGTTACATCTTATGGATTAAGTGCAGAAAATTCCTGATCATATTCTTTAGAAACGAAGAATAATGAAGCCGAAATCTTTCCCTAAACGATAAGAATGAATTCAAAATACTTCAACTCGAAAATTCAGAAAAATCAGTTCTTCATCTTCAGAAGGGACACTCTGTTGTAATTTCATTTCAAGTTTAATGTAATCCGCTGCTAGAAAAGAGAAAAAACTCTTTCTCCCTGTAAATGGTAATTATTAACTCTTCAAGCACATTTAACTTGAATACGGTATATCTTAACGATTTTGAGTTTTCATTCAAGATACTAAGAAAAAGTGCCGGAAAAGCGAAAATAAGACAGGTCTTCTATGTTTTGGGAGTGGAGGGGATAATTTCGTCGAACTTCTATCTGACGTCCAGAAATTCACGAAAGTTAAGGTGTCAAAATGAGGGTTTTTTATTTTATCCGATCTACTTATACGGAGTTAGAGGGAGAAACGATTCCTACGTATCTCGAGATCGGGTCCGCGGAGAGAAATCGTTAGTTTACGACTTAATTAATCGAATTTGAGACGATTTTTGAGAACTAGATTTTCAAGAAAACCAGAAAACCAACATCTAGAATATGGTGCTCTCTCTCCCTCTCTACTGCATGACAATATAGGATGGAATAAAACATATAAATTGATTGACCTACAAATATATTTGAAAAATAAGACAGAAATATTAAAAGTCATACAATGTGGATAAAGCTATAATATAGTAATAGAATACGAACGATACACATTTTCTGATTTCCCTACTTAGGACAAAAAACTCCTTCTATTGTACGGCGGAGTTTAACCTGTCAATATCACATACCCGTCAGATTCTCAAACATTAATTTTTATTGATTCTAAAATACGCCGATATCATTTGATAGGGTCTAAAATCTCTATCGAAAGAAAACCAAGATTCAATTGAGCAAATATGTGGGAAATACGATGACAATTCTCAATTAGAGAATGGCTCACCAACCGTATGTAATATTGGTCAACAAGGTATTTAATTACAAGAATATAACACCGATTCATACGAAAACGTAACGGTTACCATACACGCAGGAGCAAGATATGAACAAACAACTAAACCAGAAGTAGAAAGATAATATATAGATCTTGAGTGTCCGCCTAGTCGTCTTTTGATTATACCAGAAAACGTTAATAATAAGTGCGATACAAAAAGACAAATCATCATAGACTATAGACGAATAAATAAGTGTTTTAAAGACATGAAATTTTTTCTCACCTAACATCGAAGAAATTTTCAGGTTCACTTCAGAGGGTGGTATATTTTACACACTTAGATCTGTACCAATAATATCATTAAACTGAAATGGAAGAGTCATCAAAAGCCTTACTGCGTTTATCCCTTACAATGGTATGTGGCAGTTCTATCAATTGCCAAAGGGGTTCTGTATCTCGCAAAATCTTTTTCAAAGACAATAGCAATAGCTGTGTTGTGTTCACACTATATGGATTGTTTTTGTCCTTCAGATGGCTTAATCGTATTTGGACAACATTAATAGGCCTATAAGCAAAGTCAAACAAATGGTTCACACCGTTTGATATAGGTAAATTTGAAACTTAACCTTGGTTTCACTTTCTCACAAAGTAATACTTCATCTGGGTCATATTATAACAGCTGATGGTATCTCGCGGTATCCAGAGAAAAATCAAGTGCTGAAAAAAAAGAGCAACCGAATAATTCAAATGAACCTGAAAGATTTGTAGCGTTTGTAAATTAATATAGAAAATGCATTCCAGATTTTGCGGAGCTAGCATAGCAAAATTTCAGGAGATGATTTAAATGAGTATGTGACACTTACATAAATTGTATAGCTTTAGTTTTGTCAAATGGTAACAGCAAAACCATTACTTACGCAAGTGAACCTCTAAATCCGGTAGAAAAGAATTGCTGTACGTTCGAAACAGAATTGGTTGCAATTGCATGGGTCTTTTTGATGATATATGTATATATAATAAAAAACAAGTACTGTGTTTTATTTATACCAAATTTATACCAAATTCAAATATATGTATATAGCAATCGCGGCCCTTTAGAACTTGACATCGATAGCAATAGATATGCCTTGAGAATATAGTGTGAGTTACCAGAATTCGTGGAATGTACTCTTTTAGTGAACGAAAAAACGTGCACAGTTGCTAAATCTCTTGTTCAAACTTTCATTCTACGTTTTGGTATACCTAAAGAGATAGCAACTGGTTCCAGTGTTCATGTTGAAAATCATCGAAGGCCCTTACAAACTTTTACGGATAATAATATTGAATGCTTAGGAGCCTATTTGAGAATCAACGCTTCAGAGTATCCAAAAACATGGAACACATGGCTACTCCACTTGTGTTTCTCATTTAGTAACATACTGAAAATCAGTACACACACCTTTTCAATTGCTTTTTCTCAGAATATGTGATATTCTATCCAATCTTGATCGCTCCCCTGAACTTGAAACTTTACCCCTTTGAATTGAAGTACCGGTTTCAGACGACATGCAATGATGCAAAAACTGCTCCGATAAAAATAGATCCCAATATTGTTCAGAACACTAGGCAAATTGATTTCAATATTGGTGATAAATTTCTAGTAGAAATTATTGCAGAAAATGAAACAATGGCTATTTATAAAGGTCCATATGATGTGACTGAAAACGGAAACCCCATCGTACTTATAGAACTAGCTGGTAAGATAGTTACGATTCTTTAGAATAGGTTAAAATTACGTCATACTTCAAAAGAATGAAACAAATTTCTTTTTGAAGATATCTCCTTCCTTGTAGAAGGGGATATAAGATTGATAGACTCAATCATATATTAATTCAGTAAAATAATAATTCAATAACTACTAATCTAACCTAGCCTAACTAGCATTCCATATTCCAACTTTGAAATTCTACCTGCCAACGGATACATGATTGAAAGTTACGTTTTCGCCCAAATGGTACCATATCAAATGGCTTTGGTCTCAGTTTTAGGTTTTTGTCTGTATTTTCATTCTGTTTCGGAAATGAAATTCATAATATTATTTATTGATACCTTATTAATAATCGTATTATGATTAAGTGTAGAAATATTGAAGTTTCGATCACGTATCTCTAAACCACATTGAGGAATTTTTATTTAATGAAAATTGTGTGTATGCCTGGCTGATAACCAGATAGGAATGAGGAGCGTCAGACTTTCGGCAGGCCGCTTCCGAGCTGACACAACGTGTAGCGAGGAATAATCGAACTAGTGTGATAACTTGAAGTTTAACTGCTTGTCTACCTCTTGTTATCAGGGTTTCCCGGTGGCAATGATAAAGTGGTATATGTCTCGGTTCGTTGGAGGGCGCAATAACATTCACAACAACTTATTATTAAGTTTCATAAAGAGTTGAGATTAGAGAATTAAATCACTTGCTGCAATCGAATACCCAAGAAAGGTTATATTACGAGAATACTACTAAGCTCCAAATCAAACATCATATCATCGAGTTGTGTCACGAAAAACGGTCCATGTGGCAAAGATATTTGCGTAGCATATCTAAATCTGACTTCGACAATCATCGAAACCTCTCCAACTCTCTCTAAGCAAGAATCCAGCGACGAAGATTGACTTTGAGAACGACTTGTCAAAGAACAATAAAAACTTTTTCAAATACTTAGGATCAAGCTTGAACGGCAAAATCACTATTCTTCTAGTCAAGAACCTTCAAGGAGATATGTCAGGACGCGACGCAATCAGCTGACACACTAGCGGAGGTTCTCTCCTCCTCTTACACTATTGATCGTGAAACCATTTCGTACAGAATTCCTCAATTAAGTCAAAATTACTGAAGAACTTGTAAGAAAGCACTTGCAAAAAATTAATACCAACTCCACCCAAGGTCCCGATGGTCTGTCCCCTTATTTCATTTATAGATGTGCTGCAGAACATACCAAGCCTATTTCCATACTGTTCTCAAAATAACTCTATTCTGCACACCTCCCTCGCTGTTGGCGTAGGACTACAATCACACTAATCTTCAGAAAAGGGGATAAATTATCGCCCCACAACTATCGCCCAATAAGCATGACATCTGCTGTAGTGAAAGTTCTTGAGAGGATAATATGCGAAAAAATTATTACTTCTGCTCTAACCAATGCCATAATTCCAAAAGAGCAACACGGTTTTCTTCCTGGCCGTTCACTAACCTGTTTGTATGCATCAACGACTGAACGAAGGCTTGGGATGCTAGTATTCCAATTGATGTGCTTTATTTAGGTTTTTCGAATGCATTCGATCGTGTCCCACACAAACGCCTCCTCGACAAGCTGAAACATCTAGGTATAAGAGGGCACTTACTGGTCTGGTTGAGAGCTTTTCTCAGCGACAGAACTTTTCGTGTCAGAGCAGGAGATGCACTTTCGACAGCCGAATGGATTGTGAGTAGTGGTGTTCCTCAGGGTTCAGTTCTCGGTCCCATCCTTTTCCTCTTGTATACTTCAGACATCCCTGCCTTCATCAAGTCAAACTGCGCCCTTTTTGCCAATGACACGAAAATATACAATGTCCCAACAACAGACGCTCTTACCCTACAAAATGTCCTAGATCACATCAATCGCTGGTCGCATGAGTGGCTTCTCCCATTGAACTTAGAGAAATGTGTAGTTCTTTATATAGGTAAATCCAACCCGAAACTATCATACTCAATTGGTGGGTATCCTCTTAAACGTGTATCAGACCACGTAGATCTCAGACTGACAATACCTGATGACCTATCATGGTTTAAGCGCACCTCGGCCGTTACTTCAAAGGCTCGGAGAATTATTTATTACTTTCAATGTAGTTGAACATACAAACTGCAAAGCTTCTTTATCAAACCAATGTCCAACCAATTATGGAGTATGCTGGTGCGGCTTGGTGGCCCAACCTCAGAAGCGATGAGTTTGCCCTCGAGGCAGTGCAACGTTGGAACACGAGACTTCCTTGTGGTAGAACTCGCCCTGGATATGATGATCGACTCTCCATTTTCCGAATCATCTCCCTCCAAGATCGCCGAACATGAGGCGACCTCATATTCACCTCCTTATCTGTGCAGGAGGTCTTCGGGCCGCACATAAGAGACCTCTTTTCGTTGAACAACACTCATCTTCGTGGGCATCGCTTCAAACTTGTCAAGGAAAACTTCAAAACAAATCAGCGCCTGGGATTCTTTTCCAACCGCGTTTCCGCCTTATGGAATCGCCTGCCAGATTGAATAGTGAGCTCCGAAAACCTCAACCTATTCAAAAACCGTTTATATGCATGGATGTCATCGAACAATTAGAACGATGCCCGATTTCGGCGCTGTATTCTTTCTGCATAGAACACTTCGTCGTCGATCTTCATTTTTTTTTAAATCTGGATTTATATTATTCAACATATCTCTATTCATTGAAATTTTTTTAACTACTTTTACTCAGACTTCAGAATTATCCGTGTCTCTATTGACGCAAGGTATGCACTTCATAGCAACATGGTCTAAACAAACTGATTCATCAGAAGAACGATAAGAATATTTTTTTTTGTCAAATTATTTAGGTTAGCGACCACGAACTATAGAGTTCATTTGGTGGTTCTTCAAACTGCTCACCAGTGAGTTCTCGATTTTTCTGCTCGAAAACCGCATAATTCTGGAATTAGTTTTTCGAGGCAGCATTTGCTGCTTAACTCATGTCAGAAAAAAATCAAAAGCTAAAAAAATGTGCTACCGAAAGATTCAAATGAAACTGAAAGATTTGTGGCGTTTGCAGTTTAATATAGGAAATTCATTCCAGATTTTGCGGAGCTTGGATTACCTTTGAACAAATTATCCAAAATAGAACATCATCAGTTTCAATTAACTTTTGAATCTTTGAAGCATGCTTTAGTAAGCTCTTCATATCTGGTTTATCCAAATTTTCAGGAGATAACATTTTCAAAAGTTTATGTGACACTTACATAAATTATGTAGCTTTAGTTTTGTCAAATGGTAACAGCAAAACCATTACTTCCGCAAGTAAAACTTTGAATCCGGCAGAAAAAAATTGCTGTACGACCGAAAAAGAATTGGTTGCAATTGTATGGGTATTTTCGATGATAAATGTATATAGCAATCGCGGCCCTTTAGAACTTGACATCGATAGCAATAGATATGGTTTGAGAATATAGTGTGAGTTATCAGAATTCGTGGAATATTCTCTTTTAGTGAACGAAAAAGCGCGCACAGTTGCTAAATCTCTTGTTGAAACTTTCATTCTACGTTTTGGTATACCTAAAGAGATAGCAACTGGCTGCAGTGTTCATGTTGAAAATCTTCGAAGGCCCTTACAAACTTTTACGGTAAGATAGTTACGATTCATATTGAATGATGTCTTCCACCACGAGTCGAAATGGGCCCTTTAAAACATAAGCACTTAGGAGCCTATTTGAGAATCAACGCTTCAGAGTATCCAAAAACATGGAGCACATGGCTACTTCACTTGTGTTTCTTATTTAATAACATACTGAAAATCAGTATACACCTTTACAATTGCTTCTTCTCAGAATATGTGATATTCTGTCCAATCTTGATCGCTCCCCTGAACTTTACCCCTTTGAATTGAAGTACCGGTTTCAGACGACATGCAATGATGCAAAAACTGCTCCGATAAAAATATATCCCAATATTGTTCAGAACACTAGGCAAATTGATTTCAATATTGGTGATAAATTTCTGGTAGAAATTATTGCAGAAAATGAAACATAGGCTATTTATAAAAGTCGATATAATGTGACTGAAAACGGAAACCCCATCGTACTTATAGAAATAGCTGGTAAGATAGTTACTATTCATTAGAATAGGGTAAAATTATGTCATACTTCAATAGAATGAAACAAATTTCTTTTGAAGATATGTTCTTCCTTGTAGAAGGGATATGTGATTGATAGACTTAATCATATATTAATTCAGTAAAATAATAATTCAATAAATAACTTCCAAACTGAGAAAGAGTGTATTGTTCTTAAGAAGTAATATCTACTAATGTACAAATTTATAACTTTATATAGGTAAATTTTTCAGCAGCTATGAATTTTTTAAGCATTTATCATATAATAAGTAGTAAGAGGCTTCTGTTTATATTCAATGGGAATATTGTACTATAACAGTTTCACTTGGAGTATTGTTCAACAGGAGACACAATGACTCGATGCACTTGAGATTAAAATTCATTGGTTCCAAATCAGAACGTTTCCACAAGATACATAAGTTCAAAGTATTGAATGAAGAAATACAGTTGTATAGAAAAGGAAAAAAATGCTGGTATTGAAAAAACACTGTGTTTGATTTTCAGATTAATAGTACTACTACTGGTACTGGTAAATGTAGTGAGCGTTTCAGAGATATAGAACCATCTGATAAGACAAATAGCAAAACTGTTCATGTGATAACAAATAGAAATTTTTTATTTCAAATAGTCTCTGCCGAAATATCAAGGTAAAACCTTTATAATGAATGACATATCTTGTGAATGGTAAAATCATTGCAGGATGATACAATGATAACGCAACATAACTGCTAATACTAATTTGTTTTGTATAACTTTGAGTTTTGAACCAAGAGATAAAATATTGAATAAATAAGAAATTTTACTCAGGAGAAAGAACATTTCAATCTGGTCACCCCATGTCGCTTTGTGGAAAAAACCGTGTTTTGCCCACTCCAGCAGAGGTATGGTTGCTGAATATATTCTCATAAAAAATAATGGTTATAGTCAACGAGTAATTATATGTCCTGAAGTCACGGTTCATAAGACAAACGAGAGAGGCACCTGGATTACCCGTGTTTCCCGATCTTCTCAATTAAAGAAACGTGTTCGCACAGAATCATATGAAACTGAAAAGGTAGGTTTTTGTTCCAAGAAAAGCCACTTACCCTTGAGTCCGTAGTTTCCGCTACTTGGGGTTGCAACTATCAGATCAGTTTTAGGGCCGTGGACTGTATTTGAGATCGAGTGTTGATTGGATTTCTGAGTCTCCGTGATATTTCACTTCAGTCACTTCACTTTGATAGACGTTTTAGCAACTTTTAGCGTTCGGATATAGGCACACGCTCATTACCATGCCGATCAGAACGAGTGTGACCCTTCTTGGAGAAATAAGAAAGAGTTCATTCCAAAGTAGACGAAAAGGCGAACTAAAAAGGGTGATGAGATATAAATATACTGATGAAACATAATATAGCCAAAATAAAACCCAAATAATTAAATCAAATTAACCCGGGCGTTAACATTCCGCCCACCAAAATAATGTTGAATTTTCAACAAGAAGAATAATACTTTTGAGAGCAAAATAACCAGACAAAAATAAGGTATGAAAATCCTGAGACAAAAATTTTTATTGAATTATTCCAGGGAATTATTCGTCTGAAACTGGCAAAGGACACAGTTTAAGAAGAGGTCTCTGAAGGAGTCCAGTAGTAGTCTTAACAGTAGCCACCCTCACAGTACCGTCTGCGCCTGGATGAAGTGTTTCGTCTCGCCCTAATTTCCACTGAAGTGGAGGTGCAGTTTCAAGCTTAATTAATATCATATCACCTGGCTTGACTCTCTCATTATCTGAATTATTATTTTGTTGCTGAAGTGTGCATAGATACATCCTTTCCAGAGTTCACTGTGCATCATCTGTAGTCAAAGGTGCAATAGTTTAAAAATGACTAGAAATCAAAACTGTCAGATCGTTAGGATCAGAACTTACTGAAAAAAAAAGAAATCGCGAATTTAGAATAGCTTCGATTTGAACGAGAAGAGTGTAAAATTCTTCGTAAGGAAAGACTTGTTCACCCACAGTGCGCAATAATAATAATAATTCCTGATTCCCAGAAAGCCCTAAAATGAGGGACCGTTAGATGATTAAAAGACATCTTGAAAAGCTCTTTTTCTGCAACAGTCTGTATAAGAGAGGATAAAATTCTGGAGGCACCAACAAAGTTCGTGCCACAGTCACTAAAATATTAGAGCATCGTCCTCTGCGGGCAACGAAGCGTCGTAAAGTAGCGAGGCAAGCATCGGAGGTGCGATGGGATACCAGTTCAAAGTATAGAAGTTTTGTAGAAAAGCATACAAAGAGACAAATATACCCTTTTTGAGAGGTAATACCTTTTTCCTTACCGAGAGTTATATCGAAAGAACCCCCATAATCGATTCCTACGTTTTGAAAAGGTTGAGGTGATGGTAGGTACCCATTGGAGGTTGGAGAAGGACAGGATTAACTCGAGAACCTTGGTGACATTTAGAAATTACACTTCGAATTGCCCGACGAGGAGACAAAATTCAATAGTTTTGGAGAAGAAGAAAATGAAGAGTTTTATGCCCACATGAAGATGACGTCGATGGTAGTCTTCAATGAGTAACTGAGTGATACGAAGAGAACGGGATAATAATATCGGATATTTTTTATCATGACCAACGTCAGAATGCGTCAATTGACCGCCCACCTTGAGGAAGCCATAGTCAGCCGTAACTAAATTTAATCTCCTGAATTCTCTAGAGATTGGTTGTTTTTCTGTTAGCCTCCTAATTTCATTAGCAAATACAGAAGTTTGAGCATCTTTTGTAATAAATAAGAGAGCTTCATTCAACTCTTTTATTGACAATGACTGAGTTGAATAGATGCGATCCTGGGGGAGTTTCAAGTTATGAACGAAGCGAAAAGAGAACGCAACGATGCGCTTTATTTTTGAGAGACAAGAATATTCATTGAGGAGATTGTCAACTGGATTGTCTATACTCGTAACATTCAAACAGAACGGTTTTGCTTCTTCCAAAGGAATATATGATGGATTCCATATTTGAACTAGCCAACAATCTACACCCTGTTGGAGCCACGATGAACCTGTCCACCAAAGAGAATGAGTTAGTAGTTCACTAGGGAGTACACCTCGAAAAGCACAGTCAGCGGGGTTATCTTTGGGTGAGACCTGAAACCAGTTGCATGGAGAAATTTCATCTTGTATATGACTGACACGATTACTCACAAAAGTAAGCCAACGAGAAGATGGAGATCTTATCCAAGAGATGACTATTTTGGAGTCAGTTCCGGCGAAGATTTGAGAAATATTTACTTTACATGAGTAGATGTCAAGTACCGATGTCATCAAGTCCGACAATAAAACCGCTGCACAGAGGTCGAGGCGGGGTAAAGATTGTTTCTTGAGTGGGCTAACCCGAGACCAGTAATGAGAAAAGTTTTAATATCGTTGACGTTGCAAATGAATCTGAAGTAGGATACGGCTGCTTAACCATGCTCAGAACTACCTGAAAACCCATAAACTTCACAGCATGAGAAATGCGTAGGAATTATTCTTCTCGAAATTTGAAGTTGAGTAAGTTTAACCAACTCATCTATATACTGTGACCATTTATTTTTTAAATCTAGAGGAACAGGCTCATCCCAAGCACAACCAGTGGGCCACAGATATTGAATGAGGTATTAAGAAAAGAGAGTAAGGGGTGCTAAAAATCAAATATGATCATAGATATGGGCAATATCGGATAGTATTCCTTTTTCGTAAGAGGAGAATCACTGGGGCGAATTTCATAAGAGAAATTATCTGAATTTGGGAACCATTTCAATCCATGCACCTTAATACCAGGATTATCTTTGTCAAAAAAAAGAGGATCAAGCAGACACGGAATATTTAGCTTAGTCTTCCTTACATTAGAATAATGGGAGCGAACCTCTCATTGTCCCTTATCTTAATAATTTTCAATATATAATAGTTTGTGATAACTAGCTCAGATATTATAATGATTCTGATCCGCTTCTTGAAGAACTAACTCTTATGCGCTAACATTTCTTCAACATCCTCTTGGAGATAAATATGCTGAAGCATATTATTATGCTGAATTCTAAATTCTTCATACACTAAATCAACTTTTAAGCAACTTATTTTCCATTGTACCTTTCCATTTTCATCTTCATCTGCATTTGGGTTATTCCATTGTTATCTTGTAAGCGTCTCAAAGCAGTTTGGCGAAATGAGCGGTACTGTTTGATTTTATCAGCAACAGAAAGCGGCATTGTTTCAATAAAATATGAGAAAATATAAGTTCAAGATCAAAGTTTCTATGAAAAATCAAGAATCATGTTACGTAAATTGGATATAACGTGATGTCAAATGAGTTATGAATAACGAATTATAGTAATGGTAGAATAGAATTGTAGTAGGGGTAGTAATCTAATAAGAAAATATCATAAAATATGAAAGAGAATGAAAAAGAGTATACACTATACTTTTGTACGGGTAATGTATGCACGAATTGAAAATGCGGAGAAAATCAATTAAAAGTGCGATATAGCGGTATTCGAGCAAAACATACTGTTTAAGTTGAAAAGAGTCTTAATGCAGTAATGTTTGTTTGTATTTCCTTTAACGTGCTCTGTTTATGCCTTTCGGCTACTGACACGCCGGGGAATTCTGTCTTCTCACTAACCCGGGAATTTTGCCGAACCCCTCTCATGTCGAGGGAAGGGATCTTTAATGTCCAACACATCTCTGTTAGACAGGACCGACAGCTTTACATTTCCTCCGAAAGATGGACACTCAAGCTATTCCTAGAATCCGAAAAATCGCACCGACTTAGTGGGGATTGAACCCAGGTAACTCTGCGTAGGAGACGAGCATCATATCCCATACGCCACCGAGCGGCTATAATGCAGTGATATTTGAGTAAATGAAAATAGAAGAGGAGAGAGATGATATTATATCTATTATAAGGCGAGAGGCGAGATTGAGAGAGATAGTAATTAACACAAGTGCAGATAAAGTAAAATTCACGATACTCAGGAACACTATAAAAAACGAAAAAGATAAACCAAGTGTGATGGTAATACGGGATTCAATGAAATTGAAAAACTAATATAATTCGAAATTTCAACAAATTTTGGTATTGACGTAAATTGATTGAATGAATGAGGAGAGCAATATCTAATTGATTCAAATTCCGGCTCAAAGGACCAAATGTTCGCACGGAATCATATTTAACAGAAAAAAGTACGTTTATGTCCCAAGAAAAGCCACTTACCCTTGAGTCCGTAGTTTCTACTCCTTGGGGTTGAAACAACAGTTTTAGGGCTGTGGACTGTATTTGAGATGGAGTGTTGAGTGGAGTTCTGAGTCTTTTCGTGATATTTAACTTCAGTCACTTCACTTTGAGGGAAGTTTTTGTGACTTTTAGCGTTCGGATATAGGCGCACGCTCATTACCATGCCGATCTAAACGAGAGTGTGACCTTTCTTGGAGAAATTGAAAAGATTGCGTTTTAAAGTAGACGAATAGGCAAAATAAAACGAGTGTTGAAACATAATTATACTGCTCAAACATAAAGTAGTCATAATGAAACCGAAATAATTGAATAAACTCAATCCGGGCGTTAACAAAACGGATGCTGAACTAATATTACTGTTATTCATTTTTACATATCATCGAAATATTTAGGTACCTGTTATGTATTTTTTTTGTTTCTCTGTAATTTTAAAAACTTTACACCATTGAATTGAAGTTGCAGACGGTATGGAATGAAGGAAGAACAATTTTGAGCTAGATCAAATAAAGAGAAAAACCAAATTTGTTGAAGCTCTAAGCAGATTGATTCCAATATTGGTGGTTAATTTCTAGTAAAAACTATTGCAGGAAATGAAACAGATGCTAATTATAAAGGTCCATATAATGAAACTGAAAACGAAAACTAATAGAAAAAACTGGTAATATAGTTACGATTCATAGGAATAGGGTAAAGTTATGTCGTAGAGTAAAAGAAATTTCTTTCAACTTCAATAATGGGAGAAGGGATGGATAAACTCAATCATATATTGATTTGGTAAAATAATAATGCAATAAATAACTTCCATACCTTAGTTGAAACAGTGTATTGTTTTACAAAGTAAATTTATAGCTTTATATAGGTGCATTTTTCAGCAGCTATAAATTTTGTTAGCATTTATTATGGATATAAGCAAAAAACTTCCATATAACAAGTAGGAAAAGGTTTCAATTCATTTTCAAAAAGAATATTGTACACAGTTTTACTAGTAGTATTGTTCAACAGGGAACACAATGATTCGATGCACTTAAGATCATAATTCTTTGGTTCCAAATCAGTACGTTTCCATAAGATAAATGAGTACTAAGTATAAAATGAATTAATACAGTTGTATGGAAAAGAAAAAAATACTTTGTTTAATTTTCAGATGAATACTACTACCACTGGTACTGGTAACTGTGGTGAGCTTTTCAGTGACGTAGAATCATCTGATGAGACAATTATCAAAACTGTTGATGTGATTACAAATAAAATTTTCTATTTCAAAGAGTCTCTGCTGAGATATCAAGGTAAAACCTATCCAATGAATGACATATGTTGTAAATGGAAAAAAGATTGCAGAATGTGGTTATGGAAAAATAGGCCCAGAAAGAGCAATATTGGCGACTTATACAATGGTAATGCAGCATTAACAATATGACACATGTCAGAGCTGCTTTACATTTGTTTTATATAACTTATTGTTTTGAACCAAGAGGTCAAATATTTAAATAAATGAGAAATTTTACTTAGGAGATAAATCATTTCAATCTGGCATGTCGCTTTATGGAAAAGAACCGTATTTAGCCCACTCCAGAAGAGGTATGGTTGCTGAGTATATCCTCATAGAGAAATAGTGGTTAAAGTCAACGAGTAATTGTAGATTTATGTCTTGAAGTCAAGCTCCATGAAACAGACAAGATAGGTACCTGGATTACCTGTGTCTCTTGATCTTCTTAAAAACAAACTGTTGCTGAACCAATGTTACTGTTACTTCTTTTTACAAATCATCAAAATAGTAAGGTACTTGTCATGTAAATTTTTTGTTTCTCCGTAATTTCAAAATTTAAGCAATCAATAATTGTGAAAGCTTTTTGAATTAAAATTTGGATTAAAATAAATTATTTTCTCGAGAAAGATAGCCTAATAAGCTACTATCATTTTGCTGATATACTTCATACCATCAGAGAAAATGTTACAATTAAAAATAGGTATCGTCATGACTTGAAAATACAAAATAATGCTTATGTATTATTTATTCATTATGTATCGCATTTGTTTATTATAGTTTTCGTTATTCTGATTCTCAAAACACAATGAATCATAATTTATCATTAATTCAATGTATCTTCAAAACATAAACATATAAATGCCTCTACTCTTTCTGTTTCTCGTTTGAATATTTGAGTAATTACTGTTAATACTACTTATAACAATCCGTAGATCAATAAGTAATCCTTCCTGACATGAGCTACTTCCCACATCTGCCTGCCATGCACGCAGCCCCCAAGAGCCAGAATAGTGCAACTAAGCAGGATGCCGAGATATATATATATATATATATATATATATATATATATATATATATATATATATATATATATATATATATATATATATATATATATATATATATATATATATATATATATATATATATATATATATATATATATATATATATATATATATATATATATATATATATATATATATATAGGGGTTTTACCCCGACGAGTTGCCTATATATCTCTTCATGCAATCAAACTGATTTCATGAAAAATATAAATCCACCACCCGGTAATTAATACCATTGCCAGGCAATGATTATAATCAAAACATATCCTGGAGTAATTATATATTAGGATAACGTTAAATGTTATGAGATATATATATATATATATATATATATATATATATATATATATATATATATATATATATATATATATATATATATATATATATATATATATCTTGCACAGTCCTTGCTTCAACAGATTATTTAGAAAGACATAATGCCGTCGCTAATAATATTCATTTTAATCTAGGAATTGAACATGACCGTATTCCCAAAAGAAAAAACTTTACAAATATGAACCTGAGATTATTTGTGAAAATGACAAATATAAACTTTATTTTGATGGAAAAATTCCTTGCAACAGAGCTGTAAAACACAATATATAATTGATATTGCTATACCCGACACACATAATATACAAAATAAATACAATCAAAAAATTTCTAAATATATGATGCTTGGCGACTAGATTAAAAAATGTGGAAAATGAAAAAATATTCATTCTACCGATTATTATTTCCACAACAGGTGTTATTCCTAGAAATCTTCACTAAAGTATTGAGATTTTGGGTCTGAAGAGAAATTTGGTTGAACAGTTACAAAAGATAACAGTCATCAAATCTTGTAAATTCTTCGTAGGTTTCTTTCCGAAAAAAATAATGAGGTAGAGACTATATAATAAACCATTCTGATGGTTCTCCTTCGAATGAAAACTTTAAATATTTACTATGTACAGTCATGGAATAAAGATGTTTCTCCTCTACTGCCCTCAGTAATCTGTCCTTCTGAACCTATGCTACAGACTAAATCTGCCCAAATTTTGTTATGTCGTAATTGAAATTATTCTCTGCTTGAAGCAAAAATTGTCTGCCGAAAATCTACGAGGAAAATAGTGAAATTGTATCATTCTTCTGTACCATGACCGTAAAACTTACTTCATCAATATTAGTTTTGGTCGATGCGCTTTTTTCTTATTCTGTGGGTTTAATTAACTGTCATGAAAATATCACAATGAAAAATAATATTTGCAGAATATCATCTCTTCGAGATTTTAATTAAAATTGTGTCCTGAAGGTACAACACTATATTTTTGCAGAAAATTATAATTTTCAATATAAATAGATTTCATAAAAAGAAATTTCTTACGGCGCGGTTATCGAATTCTCGTTCAAGTTCAAGGTTCCCTATACTCCTTGGGTTTATCTTGTCGAGCGGAAAGATCCTTCAAAAAAATACTTCTCGAGAAGAGTCGTATTTTCAGGGCAAAAGACAAGTCTTCTGGTTCGGATAGAATTCTTCCTCAGGTTCGTATTTAGCGACTTCAATACCTCCGGGGAAACCATTCAAAAGCCAAAAATGCCTAATGATGAAATTTAAGATTTTGTTCACGTGGGACTTTGGTTGTTTCAAGATGCAGAATAGAAATAATAACTATGAAACTTATGGAAAGTTCGATATGATGGAATGTTATATTCTTAGTCGGTACGATTCAGCAGCAACGACCGAAACATATTTCAATCGGTATTCTGAAAGCAGCCAAATAAATCTACTTTTCGAAGAATGAAAGAGAATCTCACAATAGTGGATCAATAAAAATGAAATATATCATTAGTTGATAGAGGGGAAGCAACAGTCGAAGTGATAGGTTCTGTAACGGCCTAACCTTATCTAACCAAACCTTCAATTTCGAGTAGACAAATAGAAGCAGAAACGGAAACTTCAAGAATTCGAGCGCTTGGCATTCTGAAAGAGAACCAGTTTGAACTCTACAAAATGCGAGCTCCAAATTTTTTTATTCAGGGGATCCCCCTCGCCGACTGAATTTCAGCAATTGATATTCAAAAAATAGACAAGAACGCCCAGACTGTTTTAGAGAAGTCATATGGACAGATGAAGTCCGCATCAATAGTGATGGGACATTTGTGGTCCGATTTAAATCCTCAACGCCATATTGATGAGCAACATCAAGGAAGATATGGTTTCAAAGTGAAAGAAAGTCGCGTTTTGGAGTTTGAAATTTTTGATGAAAGTTTGAATGGAGCACGTTATGAAGAAATCATCAACAATAATATCATCGCTGGAGTTCTCGATCAACTTCCGTTAACACAAAGATCAAATATATTTTCTCAACACGATGGTGTACCTTCCCACTGAACAAAAGCCATCAGTGATCTGTTGAATTTGAATTTTGGACATAATTGGATAAGGACTAGAAGTCATGTGAGATGGACGCCTCGTTCCCCTGACTTAACCCCACTAGATTTTTTCTTCAGAGTAATGGTGAGGATTCACTCTACAAGAGGAAGAGTATCAATTTAGAAGAGTTAAAACAGAATTTCAGGGAATGCCTTGCTTCTGTTAGCAAAATTCATATTTACACTACTGCCTGCAGTTGTTGGCAGGCTTCGAATTCCAAAAAAATTAATGTTTATCTGTAATTCGATTTATGAAGACTAGAAGTGATCGTCGAACTCTAAGACCACAGTTAATTACTATGGTCTAAATCGAATCAAACCATTGAAATAACCATGATCTTGAAAGGGTTCTTTAAATCTGTGGTTTTTTTCTGACAGAACAGTATGAATCGTTGATGGGCATGCACTTAATGAATGGAATTGTGGAAATTTTAGGTTTTTCTCTGAAAAAAGGTATTGAATATAATAATTGTCCACAAGTATTATAAAAAAAAGGAAGAAAATTGCTGCATCCAATAGAGATAAAATTGTCTATAGTTCGAATTGAAAAAAGCTTGTTTACTTCAAAACTCGAAAATCGCTGAGCTAAAAAAAATTTTTATACAGCTCCTGTATTCTACTCAAAAAAGTGCCTTCA
Organism: Cryptolaemus montrouzieri; assembly: GCA_013387265.2. Taxonomy (NCBI): domain Eukaryota; kingdom Metazoa; phylum Arthropoda; class Insecta; order Coleoptera; family Coccinellidae; genus Cryptolaemus; species Cryptolaemus montrouzieri. The sequence continues at coordinate 46,149,842 of JABFTP020000144.1, forward strand.
GAATGTCGAACTTATTTCTAAGTAACTTTGATGATAATAGTGATATCCGCGATGGACGATTTTCCCATAATTCCAGAACGGAAAGATATATCTGAAAAAAATTTAGCATCACTGAACTAGTCCCTGAAAACAAGGGCGAAAGAGTAGGGTTCATTTTTCTCTATCTGCAATATTTCCCATAGCTGCCGTACAGATACATCGAAATTTGCCCATCCTGTACAAGAACTCAGCAGGGAAGCGTCATATCGAAACATTTTGAAATGACCTGCACATTCTGTATATGCTGGAAATATGAAAAAGTAACAATCTTTTAATATATACCCACCTTTCCTATTCCCTTGAGTATATTCAGGCAAGGCCCAAACACTAAGAATAACGAGCTATGTACTTGTCATCATCATATCTGTTTATTGCTCTGGATATTCAAGAACATCTACTTGTATCTTTATTTTGAGCGGTATATAGAAGAATCAACGATTCGAAATCATGATGTTGGGATAATAATTAGCTCGGCTAAATTTTATCCATGTCGATATGATTGTATTGCAGTGTGAATAATTCAGATAGTTCACGGGAATTGAAAATTTCAGAGAAGTTTATTAGCAACTCTTGAGAATTTGGATTGATTTTGAAATTGGAAACAACGTGCTCTTATCGAGAATCTGACAGGCCTCCTTTTTTACTGAAAAAACTATTTTACTGAAACACTCAACAGCACAAAGTAGTAGAGCTGAAAATTTCCGTTGTTTTCATTGCTCCCATTTTTCTTTGCGTTACAATTTCTGTTCTTGCGTTGAAGTAAAAACTTCAATGCATTCATTTAATTTTCCAGGTTTCTCATCAAACAAGGAAAAACACAAGGGTTTTTATGAAGCGAAAGTTCCCAATTGATCTGTGTAGTTTCTTTCATCTTCGAATTCAATATTCCTCGTTGAAAATGATAATAAAGGCGCTCGCTTCGTCTTCAGGAAGCGCTCTAATCGTTTCAAGATGAGGGCTTGCTGGATTTGAGATTAATGTTCCACAATTTGCATATGGGGTTCCTCGAAAATTCCTCATATTATTTGAAAACAATTAAACAATAAAACTTATTGCTTGACGGTGATTGATATTGCATATAATGCTCCTACCGCAAGTAGTAACCGTTTTTAACGATAATGGTCATTTTCAGCAGATCCAAGCACGAGCAAAATGAATGTTACCTTCAAGCCTTATTTCGTTGTTTGCTTAATGAAATAATGGACCTTTGTACCAATTGTGGTACATCTCGAGGTAACTCGACTTTTCAGAATCAAATTGTCAATAGAAAGTGATGTAAGCTTTTTATAACCTAATTCATGTTGCAGATACAAGTACAGCAAAGATGATTTTCGAAAATATTCTATCAAAATGACTTCGGTGCCATTTTCAGATGATGACTTGAATAGATAATAGATTGAATAAAACAAATGCAAAAAAGTTATGTGACCATTTTCATACCAAATCTCGCAACAATCATTTTTGATCCAGTGTGGTGGACGCCCAGCAGAAGATGGTGAAAGAACTTTGAAATATGTTCACAGAACCAAACTTCTATGTAATCACTCGGTATTTCACATTATTGATTATTTTTAACAATGGATCTTTGACTACTTGCGAAGAATTAAGTTTTTTCCCGTAAAACAACTCGATAGTATGAAATGTTGAATTATCACCACATGTTTTCGATATTGTACTCAGTAGCCACTGAGATTTCAAACCGTGAATTTCAAAATTTAAAAAAGCCTATAATCTTAATTGAAAATATCTTACGTTGGATTGTCCGATGTGCACAGGGTTCGAATAATTGCTCTCGCTGAAGAAGGGGTGACACAGAGGGATATAGCGGTCACAATGGGGGTTATATTAGATCATAGATGGCGATTTCAAAAAAATCTACTCTCGATAAGTGTATCTACAACCCCTATAAAATATGCCTAGAAGAAATCGTAGGAAGATCACTTCTGAAGAGCAAGACCGCCATTTGTGCCAACTTGCAAGAAGAGACCATAGTGCGTCACACACCATACTCCAAAGGCAATTTCTGGAAGTAACCGGCATCAGTGTATCAGTCGAAACGATGCGTCAAAGACTTTGTTCAACGGATTCATACAGTAGAAGACCCCCAAGAGTTCCAGAGCTAACTAGAAAACAAAAAATTAACAGAATTAATTGGTGTATCGAGCACCAAAATTGTAGCATTGATGATTAGCAACATGCTCTTTTTTTGGATGAGATCAGAATTGGTGTTCGATCAGATGACCGCCGGAATCGGGTTTCAAGGGATGGTAAAAGACAAGCTAAACTCCGAGCAGCAAGACAAATTCCGAAATAACAAGGGGTCAGTGTGATGTTTTAGGGTGGCATCATGCTGAGGGGCAAGACAGTTTTGACTTCGTTTCCTGTGAGTGTTACAGCTAAAAATTACGTGGAACTAGTGCTGGAGCCTTGAGTGAGACTGTGGCGTAGTGCCCGAGGTGTGAATTTCAGTTTTATGCATGACAATGCTCCTCCGCATACCTGCAACTTGGCGCGACATTATCTTGAAACAGAGGGAATCGCTATTGTGGACTAGCCAGCTTACTCTCCAGACGTAAATCCTATAGCAAATTTATGGGATGATCTCAAAAATAAAATTCCATAGCCTCAACATTCAAGGCACCACAGAATAGTGCCTAGACTGATTCTGGCTTGAATCAAGGCAAAAGGAGGTACCTTTATACACGCTACTCAGGTCGAGAAAACAACTCCTACTCCATGAGAAAACAATTTCCACTTATTTCACTACAATCGGATAGAGTCTCCTATTTTCTTTTATTTGTTTCTTTCTTGAAAAAACCTTAATTCATTTCTTTTTCAATTGAAATATCTCAGAGAGGATTAATTCTAACAATATTCGAAAAGTTATATATAATATAATATAATTTGGTTTTGTGTATGCCTCATAGTTAAAACAATAATTTTCTTATGGCGAGAACCTAGGAACTAACTATAAGAATATTTAATGATAGAACAATGATTATTGTTAAGATGAAATTGCATTTACAGTTTGCAACTAGCTGATAGAATCTACATTCCGGTCAGGAGATATACCATAATGCAGGTGCCATAGGGAGTTGAGTATGCAAAATGTGAGGAACGGCAACTATGCTCGAATTCTTTTACCTGAGATCTCAAACAACAACGAAAAATAACATATTGCCGGTAGCTGTGTTGGTCCCTTTCCCTTTGACCCCTCCCCCTGACCTTACATACTACTAGGAAAAAGCAAGATGATGTCTTCACAAAAATTAGCACTTGTGTACATCCTGTTGACTCATTCGCAATGGAAGTGAGGTACCATAAACGCTGCTATTTTGGTTATCTACGGTTACCTCGAAATTTAGGAAGTCCAGCTGGTAGACCTTCAAATAAAATCTCACATAAAATACTATAGGAGGCATTAGAGGAGCTGATAATTGAAAAAGAACACCAATTAACATCTCACTCTTTTGAATTATTGTTATTGGCTAAACGTGTAGCAGAACTCACCGAAATATAGGATGCAGTTGTAGAATATTGCGATCGATCGAAATCATCGTAGGCTATTATGGCCAGCCTTCCATTAGATGAAGTCATTGATTATCATTGATGTTTTCATCTTAGGAATTAATTTTTGGAGCAAGCTAGCACCTTTAGGTTTTTTAGGTTTATGGTTCGATGGTTCCTTACAAAAATACATGTCAGGATGTCAGATTTTTCACAAAAAGCTCTAATACATTTAGGAAATCCATATATGTTTTGAACAGTTGAAAGAATTAGGAATTGTTTGTACCTTTTTATTTTCACGAAAAAAATTGTCTGCTGATCAACTTCGATACAAATTCATTTCACAAAACTTCGGCTTTGCGTTAAATTTATCTAAAGTAATTTGCACATCAGATGCTCTACATCTACATTTGTTGAGAGCTTCAGCACAAACGTATGTATGGATGAATGCTGATCAAAAACAATAACAGCCTATTGATTACACCTCAGTAGGCTATGAAAAGATGGATGGTAAGTTGTACTCACAGCAACTGACCAACCATTGCACAAATCATTAATTCAACCCTGTATATGTACATCAAAATGTACAACAACGGCTTGTCCTTGTAGAAAATTAGAATTCGATTGTATTTTTTTCATTATTTTTGGGAGTAGACTATGTATTTTTAAGCTTAATTGAATATTGTATCAATGTACAGTAGCTAGTCGTACGATGCGGCTCTATACAAATTGATGAAAAATATTTTTCGCAGACACAAAATCGCTCATATTGAAAAAAATAATACAAGGTGAAATTTTATTTTTATCGACCATATACTACAGCGGTCAGGGAAATTTACCCCAAGATACTTTTTTGTGTAAGTTGATATTACCCCATGGTGAAGAGCAAAAAATAACGAATTCGACTCTTTTTAGTATCTTTCATATTATAGTCTCCCATTATGATTTTGAAAAGAAAACAATCACTAAGGGTTTAATTTAAACATAATTTATTCCTGAAGGTCCTTCTGGTACTATAGCAATTTCACATTTAAAAGGATCTACAATCCAACTGTTAGTACGTACATCAAGATCTAGAAAGTGATCTGAAAACCACTGTCTGAGTTACAATTGTATCCTTGATGTCAGCAAAAGTCATATTTTCGCAATCTTCCAAAAACAAAGCTTACCTTAAAAAATAAGCTATCTTGTACTGTTTTACTTTCTGTCTCCAATGTGCAGTTTCAATCCAAACGCTGACACTATTTCTCTCGCTGAAATGATATTATTATTATTCTTCCTTTGCAATTCTTTGTTTAATATATTAATACTCTCAATATTGTTAACTAGATATGTGAAATATGCAACCCAGAAAGAGTTTTCAAACTTATCTGCGAGAATATTTTCTTGATCAACCATAAAAATTTCGACTTCAGCTTTGAGAGTTTATACTCTATTTAGTACATTTCCGTCAGAGAGCCACCTTATTTCTGTATGACAAAATAGGTCCGTATATTCAGCTTTACCGTCCTGAATTCACCAAATAGCCGCATGTTTAGTGCATGTCCCTTGATAAAAGCTACAATTTTGATGACATCATGCATGAAGGCTTCCAGTGTAGGTTCTAAATATTTGACCCTAAGGGCCTGGCGATGGATCATACAGTGAGTAACTTCAATATTTGGGATTTTTTTTTACTAAAGCCAAAAAACCATTGATATGACCCAGCAAAGCTGAAGCTCAATCCAAAAATACAGAAATACAGTTTTCCCATTTTAAACTTTGCGGATTGAAGAATTTATTCACTTTATTGTAGACATAAATTCCACGAGATCTCAACTCGAGAGGAGAACAAAACAGTACTTCCTCTTCAAAATTATCTGCACCTTTGTAGCGAACATAAACCTACCATGAGCTATAAATTGCTACTGAAATCAGTTGTCTCATCAAACTGAAATGCAAAATATTTAGCCTGTTTTAATGCGAAAATAACCTGTTCCTTCACATTTTCTGCTAATATAAAAATTTTGTTCTTTCACGATTCTCGCAGACAAGGGCACTGAATTCAGTTTCTTCGCCTCTTTTTGACCACACATAATCTCTGCCATTTCTACAGCAGCTGACTTAACGAAATCTTCACCAATAGTGTATGGTTTCTTATTTCGAGCAAATAACCTGGCTACTTCAAAGCTAGCCCTTGATGCTGAACGCTGATCGAATGTACCAAATAAATTGCTATTCAATCTTTGTCTTTTATCAGATATTTCTAAACTTGCAAAGTATTCTTGCGATTTACAAGACAAAATTATAGATATAAGCATTTATTGTAAATACAATTATTAAAATTTTTGTAAATCCTCTCTTTCCAGAAGAATATATATATATATATATATATATATATATATATATATATATATATATATATATATATATATATATATATATATATATATATATATATATATATATATATCTTAATGTTTCTTCAATTGACTATTTTTGATTCTGAAGTCAGTACCTTCAGACAGAAAATAATATTTGTAAAATACTTGAATTAAATTTCTTAATTACAGCTCACCCTGATCGATATATCGATGATTAATTATAGAATGGGGGTCTTGTCAGCAACTAACTAGTGAAAAGTCGCTCTCTGACTCGTCAATGTATTTGTATCTTGACGGCATGTCACGGACTGAGCAAATAACTGAGACTGTGCTTTACTGCGTAAATATAAGTGGTGGGTAGTGAGATAGTGTGGCCTGCATTAATCGCTAAATTGTTTAAGTTGGAAAAATTACTAACAGGTCTATAAAATTGCAAATTAAAAATATATACTTTTTACTCACAAACGTTTAATTTTACCTCATTTGGGGTAATTTACCCCGGTTTCCCGACTGCTGATATACTTTACTGTAATATGGTCAATGAGAAAAATAAAGATATAAGTGGTAATTTTTATTATTGAAAGTCCTAGCTTTCGGTCCTTTTGTGGAACATCATCAGAGAAATATACTAAAATGAAATTCATTTCATGCTCTTGAACCATAAAATAAATTTAATTTTTGTAGTTTTTCCTGATGAAGGTCTTTAGGAGGACCAAAATCTAGGACTGTCAATGAATAAAGAGTACCAATAATATTTCGATTGCCCTCATTGACAAAATTACCCTATATTAAAATTGAAACCACCTCCGCTTCAAGAAAGCAGCTATAACTGAAAATATTGATCCAATCTTCGTGGGTATGAGTAAGAAATCTCATTGAGTAGAAGTCAAGGATATAAGAACGTGAGGCGAAAAGTACAGAGTGTTTCGGAAAAGAAGAATGTTTCCAAATTTGGCTTGTTTTCTTCCGTAGAGAAACGACGATTTCGAAAAAGATGCCAATCCGCGATGCAGTTGGTTTCGAAAAATTCATAAGCTTTTATTGAATTGTATGTTCTGGTAGTATAATTTTCATCATGTCTCTCGTCCACCATTAAAGCACCAAGTATAGAACGTATTGGGCGATGGTTACTGGTACCACAAGGCTCGCATACTTTGGTGGTGTTCATGTTGTTGGTGTTCCATCGTAAAGCAATATGGATAGTCTCATCATATAATAGTTTCAGCATTGTTTTTCCATAGAAATTGCCAAGTCTGGATCCCTAGGATTGGTGCTGTGCATTGAACTCCATCCATTTCAATAGTGGTATCGGGAATGTTGATATCTCCTCCATGAGGGTATTGCTTATCGTTCAATCTGGGCGTACATAAGTCGAAAAAATTGAAATATATCCTATCATGACGCCTACGGTCTGGATTCTAGCTGGGAAGTTACAATGTCTCAGTTTGATTTATCCCGTGCCTAATGAATTTTAAACTGGTATCACGGCCCTTCAAAAACTATCCGCCCGAGATTTTCCGAAGATAATGAAATTTTTAAGTGACATTTCACGATTTACTTTTTGAGAAAGCCCCTGGTAGGACTACTACAACCGGTTACCTGTCCATAAGTAATACGAGATCCTGATAATTTACATCAATAGATCTTATATTCGATTGAATTAGTTCTAGGCCGGGTATAGATAAAGAACAAGAATGAGAAAAGGGAAAAACCTTATGTATTAGCACATATATGAACATTCTTAAATTGAAACGGTGGAAAAAATCTGACTTGAAAAAGTTAATGTGGAAGCTTTTGAAATTGTGATCAAAGATACAAGAAATAAAATACAATAAAATGAAATTTGAATTTGGGAAAACATAGGAAATATTTAGTTAGCTTCGAAAATGATAGAGAAGAGAATGATAAAACAATAAAGTAACGAAATTTAGATTCGGTAACCCAGGGATTTCCCTAGAATTCCAATTCTTCCATCTCCTCACTTCATCTATCCGATTTGTTTTCTGCTTGAATATTATTATTGTGGATGTTAGTTTAATGAGACATATTTATTCTTCTTGTTTCATTGTCGTTGACGCCTTTTACCGCTCCTTCGTGAGGTTTTTCAATTATTGCTGAGTATTCAAGTGAATTAATAGGTTCAAAGAATTAAACATGAATATATATTTTTGATTTTCACTTGTTTTATATATTCTGAACAAACTCTGCTATTAGCAGGAGTTTTTTACAATAAATACGTATAGAAACTGAGTTTTTCCGCATCTAAAAGCTAACCTATTTAAGATTTAGACAAGGCCATTTATAACAATGTATAAGCGGTGATACATCTGCATTCATTTCGAATGTGATTTTATATCATTTAAATCACGTGATTTAAATGATATAAAATATTAAGATAGTATGTTCCCTCAAATGATACTACCTTCCTTGAAACATTTTTACTCTTGAAACAATATAGCCATGTTCAATGATATATTCACCAGTAATATCTTGTCCTATGTACAATTACTTTTACTCTATGGTATATAAATATTATATTTACTTTCATCGAAATCGTAGTTTTCTAAAAATTTATTTGCCTCATTACCGTATCTGAGAATAATTCTTATCCTATTCCTACTATTTCTATCTTTTCTGATAATATCTAAATTTTTATAGTTGTTTTATTATTTATAATTTTTCCTGTACTAGCCAGATAAGATTTTCAAAATTTTTTCTGAGAGTCAATTATAACAGAAAACGGCTTTTGTATTTGAATATTTATACATGTTCATCTTATTGATTATTTGTTCGTGCTTTTTTTCCAAAAGTTTAACCACATGTGTATTCGCGAATACAGATTCAATTTCCTTCGACACTAATATATATCGGCTCAAATCTTGCAATTACAATTCAAGAGATTCTTCATCAACCATATTTCCGATTATCCCACCTGATAATAACTTTTCCAGATCAATTTCACTCAAATTATTCAATTTATTTTTAAGACCAGGGCGAAGCTCCCTTGGACACCAACCAGCTACGGATTTTTTGTTAACCTCCAGCTACTGACAGGCTTTTTCTGTCACACTTGTACCGTGGAGCTTGAGAGGCCGGCTATACAACACAGTTTCACAGAAAAGACGTATAATATACATGAAAAAAATTTTGAGTTGTTAATTTGCAACTATAATGTAGAGCAAAGATATTTATAATAATCAACTACATATATTCTATTAATTATATGATTTGTGATCTTTGGCTCCTCTACTTACTAAAAAACCACGTTTGACAAAATAATATTCTTAAAATAAATCACTTCTTAGGAACCATGAAATTAAACTTAAGAATTATGTATATTAGAAAAAAAATTGAAAATGTCTAATATTCTCAAAATAAAAAATGTCCAACAACAAAATCATTCACAATCAGGGCAAATTTGTTTAGCGCAAAGGTAACATCGATATGTGGATTTTCTATTTAGCTTAGGTGGACAAGATTCACATATTTTTCCTATAATTTCTTCGTTAGCTTGAATTTGAATTGAATTTGGCATATCAGAACCGAGTATTCTGGCTAAATTCATACGGAGTTCTCGAGCGAGCGTTAGTTGAACAAACTTCTCTTCATGTGCTCCAATACTAATTGCCAAGCTGATTGTTATATGATCAGTTTTTTGTTTCAGATGCTTGTTATGTAAAATATGCGCATTGACAGTACTTATGTCTAAAATTCTATAGGAAAGTGTCATTGGCCAACGTCTTGATCGACGGCTGCTAGTGTATATCGAACACTTTTTATCTATCTCATCTACTCCTCCTTAGGTGGAATTATAGAATTTAGATATTTCCGATTTTCCTGACTCTGTATCAATACCTTCACTATGATGCATCGAGGAAGCTAAAATAACAGCTTTTCCTTCCCTAGGTACATGAGAAATAAGCGTTATGTCTTTTGTAAAGCCGTATAATGTTGAATCTTGTAGTCGAGTTTAAGCCGATGAAAATTCAGGGGGTATTTCTCTTATGTTTTTTTCACAGTGCCGATACATGTCAATCCTCTCTTCTTCAAAGCATCAGTTAATTGAATTGATATAAGCCAATTGTCACATGTCATATTTTTGTTGCTGCTATGTAAAGGTTGCGTCAAATGTAGCACGGCTTGAGTGGGTATCAATAACTTATTTTCTGCATCTTTTAGGTTTACTTCATCTGATCCTTTGCCAGAATATGCATAACAATTATAAATATATCTATTTTCAGAATCGCATAAGCACATTATTTTTAGTCCAAATTTCGCCGGTTTACTGGGCGTGTAAATCATTAAAAATGAACGACCTCTGAATGGTACCAGCCTTGTAGTTCAATTATATCAATACTTTGTAATTCTGACCGATGTTGATTTGCATATTTTGATCTATATTCTGATAATTCACAGTTGATCCTAGTCAGAATCACTTACATTATGTTATCGACTATATATTGTTTCTATATGTTACATGGATCATTTCCATCATTTTCTGTCAACTTGGAGGAGGGTACTCGTAAAATAATATTATGTTGTGGTATTCTGACAGATGCCTGACTAGGAAAACTTTTTGACCACATATTTGTTTTTGCCCCTAAAATATATGAACCTAGAAAGCGATGTCTTTTCGTCTTCGACGAAGATTTGGAAATATTTTCCGTCCGAGGTAAGGGCTGGGTTGTAGCCTCAGCATCAGACATGTCAGTATCAGTATCTACATCATGATCGCTGATTTCCTGAATATTAAATTGACGATGTGGTCTTTTAGAATGACATAGTTTAAGGGTAGGTAGACTAAGTTTAACGCCTGACGTCCCAGGTACATCCATTTTCCAAATGAGCAGTTAGGTTCCTTAAATTAAGTACATTCATTCGATCGTAGTTCAAACAAAGAACTAACTTTTTTCCCTTCAACGTGCTTCATTCCTTTCGGCTAATGACACGCCGGGGAATTCTGTTACCTCACTAACCCGAGAATTTTGCCGAACCCCTCTCGTGTCTAGGGAAGGGATCTTTAATCTCCAACACTTCTTTGTTAGACAGGACCGACAGCTTTACATCTCTTCTGAAAGAAGTACACTCAAGCGATTTCCCGAATCCAAAAAAGCACCCGAGTTTGTGGGGATTGAACCCATATAACTCTGCGCAGGAAACGGGCATCATGTCCTCTACATCACCGAGCCGGCACAAACTAACGTTAGTACCGACGTCGGGACTGAGAGGCCGCGTCGTAATTCAATATCGAAATAACTTACTGAAACTATATTTGGCGGCGGTTCCACAGCTTCTGAGGCGCACGGGTCTCTCCTGCGTGTGGAAGGGGTAAATGTAACAACTTGTCAACCCCCCACGGCCTCACAGGTCCCACGTTGGTACTTAAGAGTTAAATGCAAATTAATGACACCAAAATATTTAACTATGATGTCGAAAGTATAAGGAAGAATTGAAAAAACAGAATAAAAAAGCAAATCTTTTCTTTTTTTGAGGAAGGTGGGACGCACCTTATAGGCCATAGATCTTTCATGTACAATATTTTCCAACAGAGTAGTTGGGACAAACACAACACCCAGGCCTCTACCGGAATCAAAATTGCGACCTGCTGTGTCAAAGGGGGGACCTCTATCTACCGTGCCACGGATGCGACCCCTACAATTTTAATGCAAAGTTAACAGTCTGACCGTAAACATTTGAATAACGTGCACCAAAGAGAGAGCACAACATACTTGTTCAATAGCCTCAATGTCCAATATATTCATACTGATTCTGCTTTTCTCTGGGTTGCCAGCTTATGGGTTTTCCCCCAAATTTAGGGGAGTAAATGTGTGAGATGGAAATTTTGTAGGAGCGTTATCGTGGGGGGTATTTTCGAAAAATTTTTCGTGTTTAGTAACGAGAAATTGTCCACTTTTTGTTAGCATTCACTCATTTCTTATTATATTATATGATTATAGATTACTAACGCTTCTAGTTAATATTCATGCAGTTTATGTAGCTTTTTACTAGATTAATATTTCCTATTCTCATTCTACTCTTTAAACCCAAGAGTAACTTATAGTCACGCCACTGCATTTGTAATTCGGCGATTTTCGAGACCACGCGGGAACGATCCACGATTGATAACCATCGTGCGTGAGATTTATCTATATTATGAATTGAGAATTGATGAACTGTGAATTGATATTAAATTGATGAAGGCTTTCTTTTCCTTACGAACTTCCAGGCAAGATTGTCCTAATGTCGTATCGCAATTTGTCTAATAAAATATAGATATCCTTTCATACTTTTAAAGTATCGTCTTGTGTATTTAGTGCCCTTTGAGAAACGGATGAGTATCTTTTCCTGTTCTGTACGGAATATTTGATCAAACTGCCTATCAATTTTTATAACTTATTGAAATCGTTGTTTGAACGAAATAATTTCATTTGCACGTGTTTTATTCCATTTCTACCAGCTTGAACTTAGGTTTTATATTTTACTTTTCTGCCTGCACTCATTTTCGGATTCTGTTATATAAAATTGTGAAAAATTTTTGACTTTATTGTCTTCTACACTACCGATTTATCTTGTTTTTCTTAATTTTTCATGCAACAAATCACGAAGTTAATTGCACTCTTTCTATTGTTAGGCTGAATGTTTTTAAATATTTTAGCCAACCCTTGGGGCAAATACCTTACCCTAGGGGTGAAAACCGTAGCCTTGGAAAATTTTTGGAAAACTATCGTACCCTTGGGGTGAATACTTGGAAAAGAATTTTCGTACACTTGTACTGAATTATTTACTGAATTATTAATTAATATACAAGGAAAAGCTACTGTACCCTTGGGGCGAATACTATGGAAGAAATTATAGTACCCTGTAAAACTACCGTACCCGTGGTGTGAATACTTCACCGCAAGAGAAACTGACGTACCCTTGGGGTGAATAGCAGCCCATCGGTAGAGATAGCTTCTACAAGGACGATAGAAAATATAGAAGATTAGTTTCCTGAGAATAAGATCAGCAATCAGCTGCAATATCTACTTTTTTTCATTCAATATGGTATCAATTCTTATTCATTAATTAAATTCTCCTTTTTAGTGGCTTGTGTTTTTTCTGCCAAGTTTGACTCCCAGGGTTCTCATTTTTGTTGATATAAATAAGAAACTAGAGGAAAAGTGTATTCAGTGTTCTTGCTGCAGGAAAACACTAAATCATACCCACGCCCTTAGTCTCTGACTGAACTACTCATTCATTTCAAATTTTTTTGGTGACCACAGGTCCCTTAACATTAGGGAACTGAGTATATATTTTGGTTACTTTGCACCTAACTGTAAAAATTGTTTTCTCTGTTTTTTCAATTTAATTTTCGTTCGACAAAAAAAAAGAATTTTTCTTCTGAAAAAAAAAAACATTTATTTCATTATTGTTTTCATTTTGAGCCATTTTCCTGGAGATCAGGACAGAAAAAGAAACTTTGTTATAGAGCTGTTGCAAGTTTTACTAAACGTAATCTTGAAATCTTATATTTCAAATTTTTCTCTATATTTTACGTTTATCTTTAAGGTTTGTAGTAGTATTCATTTTTCACGATTTACTTACCTTTAGTTTTTACTGTTGCTTTTTGATCTATTTTTGATTTTTCTTCTTAATTATTATCCATTGTCTCATTCTGCACAATACCTAAATTAAGGAAGGCAGAAGTCCATTCTAAAGTTGACGACATGCATAGGATTCTGCGTGGTTCATCAGCAGTATCATGTTGAGTAATTGAGTCCTTCATTAGAACCTTATGCTTTTTATTACCTAGATGATATTATTATCGTTACTCCCGATTTCGATATACACCTTGCTAGTCGTAGGAAATTATTGAATCGCTTGAGACAAGCTAGCCTTACCTTAAATATTGAGAAATGTATACTTTGTCGAGACATTGAAAGCTCTTGGTTTTATTGGTGATGCAGAGGCCTCGAGAACAGATCCAGAAAATATCGTGTTGATTTTAAATAATCCAGTTCCCATAAACATGATCTAGATTAGAAGGTTAATAGGCCTGATTTCTTACTATAACAGGTTTTTGAAGGACAGTTCTTCGATCTGTTCACCCATGATTGATCTTTTGAAGGGTTGAAAGAAAGGACAACCGATTATTTGTTCCGATAAATACTTTCTTTTTCTTGCGAACTTCCAGGAGAGATTGTCGTATCAAAATTTGTCTAATTAAGAATAGATATCCTTTGTTACTGTTAAAGTATCGTTTTGTGTATTTAGTGCCCTTTGAGAAAGGGCTAAGTATCTTTTCTTGTTCTGTACCGAATATTTGATCAAATTGTCTATTAATTTAAATAACTTATTGAAATTGTCGTCTAGACGAAATAATTTTTTTTGCCATGTTTTATTTCATATCTTTCAGCTTGAACACTGCTTTCTTGTTCTACTTTTCTGCCTTCACTCATTTCATCATTATGTTTTTCTATTGTTAGGCTGATTGTCTTACCCTTGGGGTGAACACCTTATTCTTGGGTGAATACTGTACCCCAGGGGTGAACGCTTTCGGAAAATTATCGTATCTTAGAGTTGAATACCGGGAAAGGAATTGTATTACTCTTGTGGTGAATTATTTTTGGAGAAACTACCGTAACCTTGGAATGAATAATAGGAAAAGCTACTGTACCTTTGGGCTGAATACTAGGGATGAAATCGTTCCTTGTAAAACTACCGTACCCGTGGAGAAACTGCCGTACTCTCAGGGTGAATAGCTACCCATTGGTAGATCCAGCTTCTACAAGGACGATAGGAAATATAGAAGATGAATCTCCTAAAAATGAGATTCAAGCAATCGGATGCAATATACTCATTTTTTGCAGTATCAATTTTTATTCATCAATTGAAGTCTCATTTTAATGTTTTTTGTTTTTTTTTCTGCCTACTTTGGCTCCGAGAGCTCTCATTGGTTTGTTGTTGATATGAATGAGAAACTAGAGAAAAGATTCAATCACTATTCTTGCTAGGTAAAAACACTAAAATATATCCACGCCCTCAACCTCTGACTGAGCTATTTATACATTTTATAATTTTTTGTAACCGCAGGTTCCCCAACATCAGGGGAACTGAGTATTTAATTTGGTTATTTTGGCGCCCAACTGTAAAATTTGTTTTCTCTGTTTTTTTTTGATTTAATTTTCGCTCGACAAAAAAAGAATGTTGCTGCAAAAAAATCATTTATTCTATTACTGTATTCATTTAGAGAGAGTTTCTAGGAGATCAGGGCAAAAAAAGAATCTCTGTTTTAGAGCTTTGCAAGTTTTACTTAACGATATCTTGGATTCTTATATTTAAAATTCATCTTTAAGGTTTCTTGTAGTATCCTTCGTTCACGATTTACTTTCCTTTATTTTTTACTGTTGCCTCTTGATCTGCTTTTGATTTTCCATTTTAATTATTAACCATTGTCTCATTCTGCACAATACCTAAATTAAGGAAGGCAGAAGTCCCTCCTTAAGTTGACGTTATGCGTAGGATTCTGCATGGTTTATTAGCAGTACCTGGTAGAGGCTTGTTTTGTATCAATGTGTTGACTTTTGGTTTGAATAATAGTGCACAAGCTATGTGTAGACTAAAAGATATGGTAATTGGTCCATCATTAGAACCTTATGTCTTTTATTACCTAGATGATATTATTATCGTGACTTCCGATTATGATACACACCTGGCTATTCGTAAGAAATTATTGAATCGCTTGAGACAAGCTAGCCTTACCTTAAATATTGAGAAATGTATACTTTGTCGAGACTCATTAAAATCTCTTGGTTCTATCGGTGATGCAGGGGGCCCGAGAACAGATCTGGAAAATATCGAGTCGATTTCAAATTATCCCGTTCCTATAAACACGATCTAGATTAGATTTATTACTATAAACGGTTTCTGAAGGACAATTCTTCTATATGATCACCCGTGACTTATCTTTTGAAGGGTCGAAAGAAAGGATAACCGATTATTTGTTCCGAACACGCAAATGAAGCTTTTTTTGAGGTGAAACAGATCTTTACTTCAGCTTCTATGTTGGCTTCACCGGATAATAGTTAGATATTTCATATTGCGGCAGATGCATGTGACTCTGGAGTTGATAGTGTTCTGTTTCAGAAGGAGGTTGGTCTCGAACATCTTGTCGCATATTTTAGCAAAACCCTCAACAAATGTCAGAGGAAATACACAACTACTGAAGAGGAGCTTCTCGCTATATTGTACTGTATTAAAATGTTTACAATGTATATCGAAGAGGTAGAATTAACGGTTATTATTCTCCAAGAATAGCTAGGTTAGATTCACTCTCTAGAATTCCCGAGTCGAGTAATAATGAGGTATCTGTTTTGAGTTTATCTTGTCTAAGGCTGGACGGTTGGTATCAGAGAATAATAAGTAGAGTGGAATTCCAACCTCATCGCTATCCGGATTTTCAGGTTAGAGGCCAGATTCTCTATAAATATGTTTCTTCACAATCCCTACTTAAAAGGAGTCACCTGATTGGAAAAAAGTAGTTCCTGCAGCGTATAGGTTTACCATGACAAACCCACAGCTACTCATTTCGGCATTCTGAAGATGATAGCAAGAGTATCTGAACTTTATTGTTGGCCCAAAATGAGAAGAGCAGTTGCGAACTATGTTAGAAAGTGCAAAATATGTGCTGCCTCTAAGTCCTCCAATCTTCCTGAAGCTGGTATCGTAGGAAAATATAGGAAGATTAATTTTCCAGTTAAAATTATTTCTGTACATCTTCTCGGATTTTACCCAAGGTCCGGTAATAAGTATCTTCTTGTAGTGACAGATTGGTTCACCAAGTTTATATTCGTATATCCGATGTCTAAAGCAACCTCTAGAAATAATACTAAGTTTTTGGATAATCACGTGTTTTTGATATTCCACATATTGTAGTTGTAGACAATGGTGCCCAATTCTAAGGAATTCATTCATTTTCACCGTCTTCCCTTTGTTTCAACCGAAATATTTCAACTGATGGAGCAAATTTTGGTCTGATTGCAGACAATACCGATAAACTAGAGAGAATTTATGAGAGGGTTTTAAATCCTATACAAGAACACCTTCCTGAAGTTTTTGGTAGTGTCATGTAATATATGCTTTATGCATGAAAAGAAAATGCTCAACGCTATAACTTATGAAAGATAGGTCTTCAATTTCATGTAGGAGATCGTGTATGGAACGAGAATTTTGTTCAGTCAAATGCAGCTGAAGATTACTCAGCGGAAAATAGCACTTTTTCTTCTCGTTTATAACTCAAAAGATTTGGATGGTCGTGATCTCGGTAATTTTCATGAGTCATATCAAACTTGATTAGATTGGTGAAGGCCTGCTTACAAACTGTTAAAAAGGTTCCCCTCTCACTCGGCCATTTTTTTCGACGCTCTCCCACAATGCCTACACGTGTCCCACACCAGTATTTTCAAGGTCTGAGGAGAAGATCCGCATACCGCCGTGCTGGTTTAGTGTAAATAATTTCATTCCTATTCATACATCTTCTTACACCTGCCTTATCTATTGGACTCGTGGAAGCCGATTCACAAACTGTTAAAAAGGTTCCCTGCTAGATCGGCCGCCTTTCGACGCTCTCTCGCAATGCCTATACGTGGCGCACGCTCGTATTTTCAAGATCTGAGGAGAAGGTACACATACGGCCGCGCTGGTTTCGTACGAAGAATTTCATTCCTATTCAGAAGTCTTCTTACACCTGACCCATCTGTTGGACTGATGGAGGCCTTGTACAAACTGTTTAGAAGGGTTCCCCTCTAGCTCGGCTGCCTTTCGACGCTCTCCCGTAACGCCTACACGTGGCTCACGCTCGTAATTTCAAGGTCTGAGGAGGTCCGCTTACGGCCGCGCTGGTTTCGTGTGAATAGTTTCATTCATAGGAATGAATCTAATAAACGATAGATATCCTTTGATACTGTTCAAGTATTGTTTTGTGTAAGTAGTGCCCTCAGAAAAGAGCTGGGTTTCATCTCTTGTTCTGTACCGAATATTTGATCGAACTGCCTAGCAATTTTTATAACTCATTGAAATCGTCGTCTGAACGAAATAACCTTCATTTCACGTGTTTTATTCCATTTCTTTCAGCTTGAACACTGCTTTTATATCTTACTTTTCTGCCTGCACTCACTTTATTATTCTGTTATATAAAATATTTACAATTTTTCACAATTGGATCATATTATCTTGCATTAGACTACCGATTCATCTTGTTTTTCCTAATTTTTTATGGAACAGATCAGGAACAGAGTTGCACTTTTTCAATTGTTAGGCTGATTGTTTTGAAATCTTTTAGCCTACCTTTGGGGTGAATACCTTATCCTTGGGGTGAATACCGTACCCCTGGGATGAACACTTTTGGAAAATTATCGTATCTTAGAGTTAATTACTGGAAAGGAATTGTATTACTCTTGTGGTAAATTATTTTTGGAGAAACTACCATAACCTTGGGATGAATAATTGGAAAAGTTACTGTACCTTTGGGCTGTATACTAGGGATGAAATTATCGTCCTCTATAGAACTACCGTACCCGTGGTGTGAATACTTCACCGAAGAAGAAACTGCCGTACTCTTGGGGTGAATAGTTGCCCATGCCCATTGGT
Organism: Cryptolaemus montrouzieri; assembly: GCA_013387265.2. Taxonomy (NCBI): domain Eukaryota; kingdom Metazoa; phylum Arthropoda; class Insecta; order Coleoptera; family Coccinellidae; genus Cryptolaemus; species Cryptolaemus montrouzieri. The sequence continues at coordinate 46,168,378 of JABFTP020000144.1, forward strand.
AGAGCCAGCTTCTACAAGGACGATAGGAAATATAGAAGATGAATCTCCTAAAAATGAGATTCAAGCAATCGGTTGCAATATACTCATTTTTTGCAGTATCAATTTTTATTCATTAATTGAAGTCTCATTTTAATGTTTTTTGTTTTTTTTTCTGCCAACTTTGGCTCCGAGAGCTCTCATTGGTTTGTTGTTGATACGAATGAGAAACTAGAGAAAAGATTCAATCACTATTCTTGCTAGGTAAAAACACTAAAATATACCCACGCCCTCAACCTCTGACTGAGCTATTTATACATTTCATAATTTTTTGTAACCGCAGGTTCCACAACATCAGGGGAACTGAGTATTTAATTTGGTTATTTTGGCGCCCAACTGTAAAATTTGTTTTCTCTGTTTTTTTTTGATTTAATTTTCGCTCGACAAAAAAAGAATGTTGCTGCAAAAAAAAAATCATTTTTTCTATTATTGTATTCATTTAGAGAGAGTTTTTAGGAGATCAGGGCAAAAAAAGAATCTTTGTTTTAGAGCTTTGCAAGTTTTACTTAACGATATCTTGGATTCTTATATTTAAAATTTTCTCTATATTTTACGTTCATCTTTAAGGTTTCTTGTAGTATCCTTCGTTCACGATTTACTTTCCTTTATTTTTTACTGTTGCTTCTTGATCTGCTTTTGATTTTCCATTTTAATTATTAACCATTGTCTCATTCTGCACAATACCTAAATTAAGGAAGGCAGAAGTCCCTCCTTAAGTTGACGTTATGCGTAGGATTCTGCATGGTTTATTAGCAGTACCTGGTAGAAGCTTGTTTTGTATCAATGTGTTAACTTTTGGTTTGAATAATAGTGCACAAGCTATGTGTAGACTAAAAGATATGGTAATTGGTCCATCATTAGAACCTTATATCTTTGTGCAATACAGTATCAATTTCTATTCATTATTTAAATTCTCATTTTAATGGTTTGTGATTTTTTCGGCCAACTTATACTCCGAGAGCTCTAATTAATTTGTTGTTGATTTAAAAAAGAAACTGGAGATAAGATTTAATCACTGTTCTTGCTAGGTAAAAACACTAGAACATACCCACGCCGTAAACCTCTGACTGAGCTACTAATTCGAACTTCGTACAGTTGATATTAGGCAAAAATCAATACAAAAGAATTAATTTTAAAATATTTCATTTTTATTTATTTTTGTAATTAAAGAGTTCATTACAAAGTCGTTAGTAAATAACATGTGACATTAAAACTTATGAATGAGGTAGGTATGGCAGAACGCCTTATATCTTTAACAGTAACATTTATTATTTTGATTAATGAGTACTTTCAATTTCGATTTAATTTAGCACAGTGTTGTCACGGCATATAGTTTTTTTTTGCTTTTTTGTTAACTGAATCACCAACCATAGTAATGATAATCTAACCTAACCTCAACAATAGTTGGAGCGTTGAATCTACCAGCATGTTCACCTGATGGTCCTAATGGTACTTTGTCGGCTCTTATGACGATTTGATAGTTGTAATTTTGTAATCGTGGCGAAACTCTTTGAATCAAACGAATTAGTTGATTCTGATCTTCTGAAAATTTTTCCACTAATATCACCATTGCTCTTTCTTCTGCTTGTTAAATGAAATTATATTGGCCCGAGTCGTCACGCGCTCTTCCCAATTTGCCCATAAAAGAAATTTGAAGAAATTTCGAATTATCATCAGGCATTGGCATCAATGATCCGTTTTTATGTTACACCTGACCTTGAATTCTAAATGTAGTTTCAAAATTACGTCCATCGGATGCAAGATTGCAAATTTTAGTTGCCCCAAATGCGTATCTTACGCAAAAATAAATTTGAATCATCTAAATTGCCAGCAAGTAGGGATATAAAGGTAACAGCACAACTTTTCCTGATGCACAGCTCATGCCGAGTTCTTCATTCCAAAATTTCAATGCCTGAAAATGTTGACATACTTTATCCATTCTACCGATAGAAACTTTGAATGCGCAGATTAGTTAATATTAGGTACATATTCAATGGCAAGACGAACGGATGATGTACGTGTTAATGAGCAACCGGTCCGCTGCCTTTGTCGTTCTCGTTCCGTGCTGTAGCTGTTTCTATCTCGTGCCGCTATTGTTTTCGTAATAGTCTGACGCAGACGTTCGTCACGTTGTTCTTGAGATTCTTGTGCATGAATTTCGGCTGAGTAGTGTAGGAGTCCATCGCCGGCAAACAACGTGCCACGTGATTTAAATATATATATATATATATATATATATATATATATATATATATATATATATATATATATATATATATATATATATATAAATGAGAAAATTTCATTTCTACTTTCTCATATCTATCGAAGAATATAGAATTCGATTATAAGTGAAAATCATACAGATAAATTAAAATTTATATTTCCTCAACAATTTCCACTATTCTGTTCCTCCTCTTAAATGCTAGTGCTTCCACCATAATTCTCAAGAAATATGAACTATTCATTTGGCGGATCCAAATTTAGTGAAACTCTTAGTTGAATAGAAATTAACAGTCCATTATACGATGCCACTTATTGCAGTTATAGAAATTAATCAATGAGCTTTCATCATAATTCGATTCGTTTCATGTTTTACACATCATATCTCTGCAGAAAGGTGGTAAAGAAGGTAGGTAATCGAAGTAACTTAAACGATGTAATGATAAGATATTAACGCGTCATTAGATAGAGAGACTGTTTTCGAATTCGGAGTACAACTCCTCACAGAGGTACGCCTTCCAAATGATATCCCCTTTTCTCTCTCTCTACTACTCAACATAAGTAGAGTGCACAGTACCCCTTTCATGAAGATGCGAATTGCCTATTGCCGTGGTTGACTGCCTAAGCCCCCGTTGAAGTGGGAATCGGAGCGCGTAAGACCTCGAAAATGAACAAAATTATATTTTTTATTACTTGACTAAGGTCCGTACACTGGATTTTTCCGGGGAGAAAGCCTCTGACACTACTCGTTAGTACATTGATATCATTTTCTGATGATGCTATAGTATGTATATATTCTGATAGATTGATATATTCTCATAACATTTAACGTTATCCTAATATATAATTTAATATATAATTATATATTATTCATTTTGATTGAAAGAACAGGTATATGGGCAACTCGTCGGGGTGAAACCCCTATATATATATATATATATATATATATATATATATATATATATATATATATATATATATATATATATATATATATATATATATATATATATATATATAGAAGACAATTAACCATAGCAGCATATAATTATATATTATTCATTTTGATTGAAAGAACAGATATATTGGCAACTCGTCGGGGTGAAACCCTATATATATATATATATATATATATATATATATATATATATATATATATATATATATATATATATATATATATATATATATATATATATATATATATATATAGAGAGAAAAGACAATTAACCATAGCAGCACTAAAGAAATTATTAGAAGTTCATACTACAAAAGACTAAGAATTATCATCAAGAGTTATTTAACTAGTAAAAACCTTTTCAGAGCTATCAACTCCTATGCTGTTCCTATTCTTACATCTTCTTTTGGAATTATTAAATGGTCTAAAACTGATCTAAATGACTTACAATGTCAAACGAGGAAAATGCTCTGTAAATATCATAAGCACCACCCAAAGTCAGCTGTTCAGAGAGTTACACTACCTAGACATCTTGGAGGTCGTGGATTAATTGATTTGAATAATCTTCATAGTAAACAGATTTTTCATCTACGTTCCCATTTTCATGATAAACAGAGAACGTCTAAATTACATGATATTATTGTTGCTTCAGATTATAATCTTACACCTCTGAACTTGACAATGCAAAAGGTAGATTTTGATATATTTGATGATAATTCTAAAAGAGAAAGTTGGATGCAGAAGGAATTACACGGAAAGCACCCTAAAGAATTGAAAAATGATTATATTGATGAAATTGCATCGAATAAATGGTTAGTATCTGGAAAATTGTTTGCTGAAACAGAAGGCTTGGCAATTGCGATCCAGGACCAGGTTGTTTTCACAAGGAATTATAGAAAACATATCATTAAACAAAATATAGATGATTCTTGCCGTAGATGTTTCTGTTCTTCAGAAACAGTTTTTCATATATTATCATCTTGCTCAGTCCTTGCTTCAACAGATTATTTAGAAAGACATAATGCCGTCGCTAATATTATTCACTTCAATCTAGGAATTAAACATGACCTAATTCCCAAAAGAAAAAATTTCAAAAATATGAACCTGAGATTATTTGTGAAAATGACAAATATAAACTTTATTTTGATAAAACAATTCTGTGCAACAGAGCTGTGAAACACAATAGACCAGATATCGTTCTTAATGATAAACAGAATCAAATAACATATATAATTGATATTGCTATACCCGACACACATAATATACAAAATAAATACAATGAAAAAATTTCTAAATATATGATGCTTGGTGACGAGATTAAAAAATGTGGAAAATTAAGAAAATATTTATTCTACCGATTATTATTTCTACAACAGGCGTTATTCCTAGAAATCTTCACAAAAGTATTGAGATTTTGGGTCTGAAGAAAAATTTGTTTGAACAGTTACAAAAGATAACAGTCATCAAATCTTGTAATATTCTTCGTAGGTTTCTTTCCGAAAATAATAAGAGGTAGAGTCATAGGTTTTCTCTTTAGTTTATACTGCTGAGAATCTCATTTCATATTTTATTTATTTGTTTATATAAATGTAATATAATTAACTGACAATTTTGTCATATTTATATTCAGAGCAGTATTCTATTCGATCGTTCACCACTTCACACAAAGGAAACTATTAATGAGTAACATTCAGTGTTACTTGACTAAGGTCCGTACACTTGATTTTTCCGGGAGAAAGCCTCTGACACTACTCGTTGGTACATTGATATCATTGTCTGATGATGCTATAGTATGTATATATTCTGGTAGATTGATATATTCTCATAATATTTAACGTTATCCTAATATATAATTACTCCAGGATATGTTTTGATTATAATCATTGCCTGGCAATTGTATTAATTACCATTGCCAGGCAATTACGTCAAATATATATATATATATATATATATATATATATATATATATATATATATATATATATATATATATATATATATATATATATATATATATATATATATATATATATATATATAAAACTTATAAAAAATAATGCAGCACATGCAACGCTTCTTTATAGTCATTTTATATATTCAGTGTTTGAAATCAGTAAGTTGGCACTTTGTTTCTACTATAAGCACAAATAAAAGATTCAAGTTTTATGATTCGACCATGAAAAGACGACATTTGTCTAGAAAAGAGATATTACGAGCCGTTGGCTTGTTCCAAGCCTTCTGGGAAGTAGCCCCAGTGTCATAAAGCGTTTATGGTCGCGTTTCAATGAAACCGGTAGCGTAGAAGCACGCCATACGGAAATACTACAGTCGCTCAAGACCGATTTTTGGTTTTACAAGCCAGAAGAGATCGTACTACACATCTCAATTAGCTGAAGAGCTATCACGAGTTCATAATGTACAAATTTCCGACAAAATTGTGATAAATCGACTGCACGAAGGTCAACTCCACCCCAGACGTCCTTTAAGAGTTCCACAATCGACCCATGAATATCGCGCTGCTCGTTTAGCTTGGTACCAAGAACACGTAAACTGGGATCAAGGGAGGTGGGCCACAGTTCTATTCAGTGATGAATCTAGATTCAGTTATTATCCCGATTCGGGAAGAATTCGAATATGGAGGGAACCTGGGAAGCAAAACCGTCTCCAGCATGCTCGAGAAGTTTTTAGATAGGGAGGCGGATCAGTGATATTTTGTGGAGGTATACGCCTTGGTGGAAGAATTGACCTCGTTTTCATACAGAATAACCTCACGGGAAATTCTTACACCAATGAGATAGTTTTACCTGTAGTGGTACAGTATCTCCAAACAATGGGCCAAAATCCACTCTTCCAACAATATAATGCTCCTCCTCATCGTGCAAGAGTTGTCTTGAACGTTCTTGAAGAGAATGATATCGATCGTGGCCATCCTACTCCCCAGATCTGAATCCCATCGAGCATGTGTGGGACAATCTAAAAAGAAATCTCCTGCGTCGAAACGTTTTCCATCATGAACAGTAGGCTTAGAATTCGTATCATCAAATTCATATTTGAGGTGTTTATATATATATATATATATATATATATATATATATATATATATATATATATATATATATATATATATATATATATATATATATATATATATATATATATATATATATATATATATATATATATATATATATATATATATATATATATATATATATATATATATATATATATATATATATATTAAAAATATATTAAATGTTAAGAAAATATATGAATTTACCACAATATACACAAACTATATCATCATCAGACAATGAAATCAATGTACCAAAGAGTAGTGTCAGAGGCTTTCAACAGCAAGGAAAGGACTATCGAATAATGCTACGTTTTATCGTTTATAGCAAGTCCGGTATTTCGACACAATTTGCATCATTTTCAGAGAACTGAAAAGGTAAGAACATTTTCTGTTACTTGGGCTGTGACAATTTTCAAGTCAAAAAATGAAGAACTTAGAGCTATCAGATAATGCTTCTAGACAAATCACCATATGAAGACGCAATCTGACATTCACTTAATACATTGATCATATAAATTAAGTTAAAATTAGTTCAAATTGCAATGAGTATATTACATTTAAGATCTTTCTTCGAGATAGTTTCACAAAAGGTAAGGTTTTAGACGAACATTGAACATGGTATCTGACATTTCGAACTCAGTCATAGAAATAGAAACGTTCTTCCTCTTTATTCTTCTTTGCAGAGTTGGTCTGATTTATTTAGCCCAGGTCACACTAATTTCAATATTGTTAAAGTTGGTTTTCATCATCAAATTTCAATGTGTACGAATAGATATTATTTAGGCACTTGATGTCACTCTTCTCGTTGATTGTTGCATGTTTGGAGGTAATGATGTAGCACATCTCAAGAAATTTCCTTGGACTTGCTTTAAAAGATAAAACTTATCATTATTTGACTCACGGCTAGCGTGCGTGGGCATAACATGTGCTACGAGAAGCACCTCGACTCTTGCCCTAGAGGTAATCCTGAATCTCCCTCCTCTTCATATAAAATTGAAAATGGAGAAGTTTATGGCGGCATAACGGCTCCAAGACCCAAAAAAACAATTACCTGGTGATCTGAAGGTACACCTGGGGATTCTGGATTACAAAGCGCTAGGAATCTTATCATAACCATCGGATTTAATGCCGCTTAAGTTTGATTTTAACACACCTTTCGAAATGGCCATAGAAGACCGCACCATCGTTAAGGGAAAAATAAATCAATTAGACCAAAAATCCTCCATTTGGTACACGGACGATTCAAAAACGATAGATGGAACAGGAGCAGGCTAAACTCTTACAGCTATTGGAGCATCTCTGTCTGCGAATTCCGTCAATCCTTGAAGCAACTTGGTGACGGAAACAAACTCTTCCTGTGGTGGGTGCCTATCCACGAAGGCTTACAAGGAAATGCTGGAATGTCACCCATCGGACCTGAACCGTTTTTTGGTTTTAGTAAGCCGCACAGACGACAGGAACTGGAACGATGGGAAGAATCTAGCAGAAAATAATACTGGAGGAAAACTCCAGGCCAAAGGCAAGCTGAAAAAATTATTGGCTATTCGCCAAAAAGACAAAACAGCTTCTCGATCTCTCTAGAGATGAGCTGAGGATCATAACAGGCCTCCTTACTGGACACAGCCCACTGAGATACCATCTCAACAAAATTGGTAAATCGGAAACGGCAACATGCAGAATGCGTAAAGAGGGCGATGAAACTGCCGAACATATTCTTTGCAGTTGCATCGCAACTGTCCGTCAAAGTCATATACGCTTCGGTAGCGACAAACTAGAGCCGAACGAAGAAAAAGCGGAAGCTCCCAGGGAGATTCTTAATTTTGTAAGGGATTCAGACCTACAGGGAAATGAATTGAAAGAGTTACGAACAAAAGACCAATTTGGTCGCAGTTCGAAAAGGCTTGCAAAGCCAATCGACCTACGAATGTAATGTAATGTAATACCACATACAGTCCGAGAACCCTGAGTAGTCATGAGTGAGATACAGATAGATACGCTTCTTTATAATCTATCCATGCTACTGATGAATTGCGCAGTTTTTTTGTGCTTGTTAAGTAACAATATTATCAATCACCAACAGTTCTTTACAGCCTCGTGCCCTTTTGCGACACCCGTTATTTTCCGGCGCGAGGATATGGTGTGTTTTAACATGCGTGTTGATGGAGGAGGCAATTATACCAGTGAGGATCTTGTACACGGTAGGCAGACAGCTGAGCGGCTGATATTTTTTAGAATCTTTGTTAATTTCTCCCTTTTGTATCATATTATTCCCATTTTGAAAAAACGAGGTATTATTGATAGATCAGTGAGAGCCTGTTGAAAAAGTTAAGCTTACTTGGGTTGAACAAAGTAAAAGTATCTCCACCAGTAGTTATTGAGTTTACCTGGGCCTGGAGCAGCCCAATTATTGGAATTCTCGCATTTCATACCTAGGTGTCCTCACCTCAACTTCTTTGATGCAATGAGCATTTTCATCGTGTACAACCTCTTGAGACCATATATCACTCCAAAATTCGTGCATCTTCATATAATTCTGGTGGTTTTTATTTACTGTATGTGGTGACTTTTCTTCAAGGTCTCAGAAGAATTGCTTCTGATTCATATAGTAGAGGTTGTTATCTTTGCATTTTGATCTTTGATTATACCGTCTAGTGCGGTTACTTAACGCCTCTATTTTTTTTCAGACCAGTAGCGCTGACACCCTACCTCTAAAGCTCGGATCTCTAGCTGTTATCCTAAATTCTGACGCAAATACCTTCACCTGCTTTTGGAGCTTAGAGGAGGGGTTATTGGAATGTAGGTAAGTATGTAGTATTCCCATTTTCGTTCTAGCATATGTTATTTCATTTTCCAGGCGTATCTTCCATAGAGGATCCGATCTAGCTCTGCCAGGGACAACCTGGCTTCCACACACCGCCGTGGCAGCCGCAAACACAAGTCTGTGACATCAGTACGAGAGCGTTCATCCTTCATATGACGTTGGATGATAAAGATGATATTCTCGACGGTTTTTTTGCAGCTGTTTAGAATGCTTTAGTCTAGGGCTCTTCGGTCTGGTCTCCGGCACCTGGCACGAGATGCTTTGCGAATATTCTATCAAGTTCCTGAATATCTGGGGAACTAAACAACTGTGACCTTCTGTTTGCTCTGAGGGAGGGATGTTTGTCTCTTGTGTTCTCGTGTATCATAGTAATCTCGAAATTAACATGAAGCTTTGTCTTATGAATTAAGTACTGCTCTAGATATTTTATCATAATCTCGGGTCCATTTTATTCTATTTGGGAGCAAATTCGTGTTTTTCGTTCTACGATCTCGTCTGATGTCATTCCACCGACTCATCAATGACCGTCAATAGTTTCCATTTGATTCATTAACCATATTCGTTGCTATGTAGTGCACACGTATAACTAAAGTGTTATCATCATGAAACCATCGTACGCGCCTGTCTTGCGGATTAGTGCCGTTCAAACTCCGAGAGGGGCCTGCCCGCATCCCTCCTACGAGTTTATTTGTTCAAGTTATGGAGCCAGCGTACATATTGCAACATACATCTGTAGTGCTAACCCCCCCAGTATTTTTCAGAAAAATACAGAGGAAATTCGAAAATGTTTCAATTTTATGCTTCATACGGATAATTTTATGTCAATTGTGAATCATTCTTGAAGACAATTTTAAAATCTAAAGTGATCTTTTTCAATTCAGTGCATATGAATAAGAAATATATGTTATGACTTGAGATACACATTTCAAAACCCATACCTATTGTACAGAAAATCCGGGATGAAATGTTGAGAATACCAAAATTCACTGGACCAGTGCTAGCTATCTGGTAACAGATTCGTAATTCAAACTCGACAGAGTAGGATATGATTTGTGAAATAGGGCCTCATTCAAAATTCACAGTTGGGGCTTTTCGTAAATGTCTTTCTATTTTTCAAATACCATTTTAAATGACTATTGGGTACCGCAAGATTGAATTTAGAAGAATTTATTACTAATATCACACGTATAGAAGGCATGATAAAAATGGACCAACGAGTATATTCAATCCTCACAAAAAAGGAAGCAATGAAGCTACGTGAGGTAATTTAGTTCTTTGGTTTTCTTCAAGAGATTTATGGCTCCGATGGAGTTGCTCGTGTAGTGAAAATTCTTACTACGTCCTCATCATTTAATTTTAATTGAACGACTATTTGTTTGATTCTTGGTATACATGTGTATATGTATAGATGTATACCAAGAATCAAACAAATATTGGTATGTGTATGTGTATATGTATAGATAGGGTTTTTCATTAGCATAAATGTCAGTTCTGCTTCGAATTGTGATTATTAGTTTGAATTGGTCTTTTTCTTTGGTTTTTTAAGTTGGAGGTTCATACATTAAATCACAAATATTACATTTGTAGGTAGGTAGTATGTTAGGAACAGAATTTATATGTCATTTTTTCCCCTTCCTCAGAAAATTAATCGAGATGCCCATTCCGCAATCAATGACCAAACGATTAACACGATGAATAGATATGTGCTAGTGATTAATGGAATATAAATTATGTGCAACTTGCTTCGCCAAATTGTACCGAACGATATCGAGATTACCCCTGGAAATTATGCGGATCAGCAGGAGCAGCGATGGTACAATTAAACGGTCAGTAATTCTTCCATTTATTTCCTTCAATAATGTTGTTATGTTATTATGTAACTCCCTGTATATTATGATCTAGACAGAAAAATCGGTAACACAATTACATATCAAAGTTATGATTTTATTAAGATATACCATATTTTTAATGTTTTCGAAATTTTTTCTGGATTATGAAAAACTGTGATTTCCATCAACATTTTTTTACCTAATAAGAGTTTTTCCTAATATTTCACGTCTGAAATTGGAGTTCTTGTCCAAATTTCTCATCATTCTTAGATATTATTCTCAAATAGATTGGTTATTATTGAATTGAAACGATGATCTCCCAAGATAGACGGGCCTGTCATGTTTTCGGGAAGAAGGAGAGTGTTAGGAATGATAAGAGTCGTTGCAGATCTCATAAGTGTAACTTTCATAAAATACAGGATCGTTAATAGGCAGTTTGCAGGAAGGATAGTAAAATGAGGAATTTTTCTAGGAACATCGACTCATAATTATGAAGATGTCGATTTGACTGAATCATTGGATGAAGTGTATTTATATCCTCTGAGGGGTAATGCTAGTATTCCGTTTAGTCTTAGTATTGAAATCGAAATAAAGATATAGAAATGCCTGATAGATTCTGGTGCAAGTATTTCTTGTTTGTCAGAGGAACTCTATCTTGAGAACTTTTGGAGTTTTAAGCTAAGGAGAAATATAGATTGGATTAATGAACTTGAACTCATATACACAAATACATTTTGAGAGCAATGTAGATCATATTTTTACTCATGAACTATTTCATGAAAACTTATCGTGAAACAATCACAGTGAAATTCATTCGACTTAATAGTTCGATTTGAAAATTGTGTTTTCAGACCACAAAATATGTCAACTATTTTGAAAACTATGGAAATAAGAGGGCTGTATTCATGCAGGTGGAGGACACTTCCATCAACTTATTCAGTGTTCAATTGTTCTTTACCTTAGTTTATTATTGAATACGAATAAGTTGAGTATCAGAAGCAGAGCTATCAAAATTAAAGCAAATTTCGATCATAACTATCGAGTATTTCTTCTATTTTTTGTTCAGAGGATAACATACAATTCAAATGATTCGAATTTAATAATTTTTCACTCGAAAACAGTGGGAGATACGTAAAGATTGGAGGGGTCAAAAAAGTTTAAATTGAACGATGATGACAAAAATTGATCAGTGGCGTACTGCAAAATAAATTGAAAGAGCAAAAGAAGACATTTCCTCGGAAAAGGAAACAACTTGTGCATTTCAGTTGAAATCTAGAAAGTGTAATGATGGAGGCTGAAACAGAAAGCTTGCATTCCAAATTTGGAATGGATGTCCCTACAACTACAGGGATTTTGAAGAAAAAATCATTTTTTTCCGGAAATCTCAACACCCTGTAGCTTCGTAACGAAGCTCTTGGGGACCTATCTTCATATGAACTCTTTTTTTTCAAATTGCACACTGATTAACACCCCCAAATTTTGACATGCTACTACGTAATTGTACAGGGTGACATACCATTACAAAAATAGACAGGGTGACATAATGTTCATACTATTACGTAACACCCTATTTCTTTTAATTTGCAATATTCTAGCCACCTCTTTCGATAGCTGAAAAACAATTGGACACATTCATCCATAACCTGCATTTTGCATTTAGTGCGCCACTCGATATAGCAACTAGTAACTAAAACCAACTTTTATTTTAGCACGGTCCAACTAAAAAGATTTGAACTAGACAAAACAACATAGTGGATTTCAAGAGATGATATTAGCAGCTGAATTAATAATTACGGATGCTATTCGAACAATAGTTTCTCGGAAATACGGTTGGTTCTAGTGAAAAGAAATTTAATAAACATTTTTGGTATTTATTGCACATAAGCATAATGAAATATTTCCAAATATTGGCGGAATGTTTCCAAACAATAATATTGAAATGCTCTGCTCAGGATATAGCTCAACTTTCCTAGTTGCTACGAAATTACTGTCATAGTTTTCAACATTAAACACTTCTAATACTTAATAAGCGTACGTGTGTTCTTATTGCTTGTGAATGATTCGTCAATTATGCGGGAACGTTTGATAATGCCTCTGCTGTAAAAGATTTTTGTGCGCGCTCGCACACTTTGAGGATTATTAGATTTTACATTAAATCATACATATATCATTAAATTGATATACCCGATTGTATTTTTCAGTCCAAAAAGGCAAATTTCTCGAATATTACCTATATCTCATTTCCATATTTTTCATATTATTCGACATATTCTTTAGTGTCGCAACACAATTTTGAAATAGAACTCTCGAAACTAATTAAATTTTACAATGCTTGTTACGCAATATACTTTCATAAATCATTAGATAAAATAAGATAGACTTAAGGGAGTTGCAACTACTTAGCATAATTATTAACAAAACTGATTGAATTCAGTCTTATTTTTTAGTGTAGAATAAATGAATGAAACACTGTAACCTCAATTTGGGAAACTCTTTAATTAGACAATCCTGCTTATAAGTAGCAAATACTCTAAGAAGAATTGATTAGTGTTCTTATCTTTGTAGCTCTTCAAATTCTTGTCGGTTACAAATAATCAAAGCAGTACTTGTTGACCCATTGAATTGATCTATTGAAATCTGAAATCAAATTCGAAATAGAATTAATTGTCACATGAGAAGAGCTTTAGTAAAGACAATTTCAACATCTAAAACAAGGGATTTTCTCATTTCAGTGCATATCAATTTATGGAATTATGATAAGGCTTTCAATTGTCATAGTAATCATTCAGAAAAACAGGAAAAAAACAGCTCAAAAACATTCCAAGCTATATCCTACACAGAGCTGTACGAAAGAACCGGAGTAACTCTTCTGTATAGTTCTTTCAAAAATTTACCGCTGTAAGAATGTGATTTCATTCTCAAAAGATTCAATAGCATTATGGTTTTTTCTTAGAAGGGGTCAATGGATTTCATGTTTGCGTAATATTTTTCGAAAATAAAGTTTATTATGTGGTCAAGTAGAAAACTCCTATTCCCTGTATGACCAGAAATTCTGAAGTTAGTTATTTTTCTTCTCAAAGATACCCACCATTTGGAATTTGCCCTTTTTTTGCTCATGTTAGGCTTTATTAGAGAGTACACATGTTTGGACTAGTTTAGAGTTAATCATTCAACAATTCTGAGGCAGCCTATTCGAGCTGATTCTCAAGAGAACAACAGATAAAATATTTCACATTTATTTCTAGAGACCTTCGAAGGATCCAGTGAAAGTAAAAACGTTAATGTAGCACAATTATTAGTTATTTCTCCCTATAGAAGTTCATCGCCAATACGATGATTCCAAGAGTATCACTTGTTTTTGATATGCGAAATTTAATACGGGGAGTTTTTCTGATTTATGATTCTTAATGGTACAGGAGAAAGAAATAAACTATTTGTATTAATAAAGCATCAGAGTGAACATTGAGTCAATCGGAACATATTTACAAATCCCTTCATCTTTGGTTGGAAAGCGAATTCAATTTCATCCAAAGAAAATAATGAATGTATACATTCATATAATCTTTTTCCCAAAGAAAGTGATGAAGACTCTCATTTTCTGAGATTGACTGGAATCTATCGTGAATTTTTGATTTTGCCACTGAACAGGCAGAACACCTTTGCTTGATTAATATTACTGAGGGATTAGCTGTTTGCTACGTTGCTTCTAAAGAAGAAACGCTCTAAATGCTTTTCTATCATCGTTTCAGGCTAATTTCAAACCAATTAATATTTTTTAATGTAACAGCAACGAGACTGCATCTTATTCTCTGTCAATTATTTTCAACCTCAATCCGTCACTTAAAATGATAATAGAAGTAGAAAAGATTAATTTGTAAAATTTCTGTTTGTACTTCGGGTTGTCAATAACTAGTTTCTCTCTACTGAATTAAATGCATGATGAGTATGATCCACATGATGCGTTCGCAAGTTTGTTGCCTCGAATTAATTACCGAAATTTCTGTCCTGGCTACTTAGGTTTTAAATTAGAACATTTTCGCCACGAAGTCGAAACTGTATTAGGAATTGTTGAAACACAATTTCTAATATTCGCAAAGTGTTTTGGAACAAAATTGCAGTTGATGAAATAATGTTCCGCTAGTTCTTCCATATTTCAATGTTGGATTTTGTAAGGCCTTATCAACTGGAATTTAGTATGAACTGAAATTATTTTCGAAGATTGGTAGTGAGGTATTTCGAAATAATCTGGGCCCAAATTTTCATCAAAAACTTCCAAACAGGGAAAATAAAATTTAATTATCAGGCCAAATATTACAACTCAAAAATAGAAAGACATTAACCAAAATCCCCAACTTTGAATTCCTAATGGGGCCTGAGTTCACAAATCATAGCTCACTCAGTAAAGTTAACATTGCAAATCTGTTACCAGAGTTGCGACAGTGTGATACGTTTCTCAACATTTTATCCCTGTTTTTCTGAAAAATAGCCATTGATTTTGAAACCTTTACTAGCCATAATATACTTTTCTTATACATTTGCTCTGAAGAGAATCAATGGTTTTATATTTTCAAGTTGTCTTCACTATAACTATTCTAATATGAAATGATTATGATGTGATCGTTTCATTTTCGCTATCTGTTTCATTTGAAAACTCCTCATCATTATAAGACTAAAAGGAATGGTCTGTCCTAAAGAGAATATGAGTTTATTTCATCTAATGATTCACACAGATCTGAATAATTATGAATTGATGGCCCTGGAGAATTATGTCTTTTACTTTTCTTTCTACATACTGCCGCTAAAAGATACTGTATTTTGCAAAAATTACATAAACACGACACTTACCTTTTGTATGTCCTTTCATGTTGCCGCAAACTTCCATCTGTTTCATCATCGGATAAATTCAATATTTACCAAGCGTTATTTAATTAATATGTGAAAGTGAGAAGTAATCTGAAAAATTGCTCCAATTTCAGATGCCGAATATCTGGAATAACTCCTTAGAAAAGTAGAGGAATTGTTGATTCATTTCATTTCATTCTTACTGGAAAAATTCTCAAAAACAATAAAATATATGGTATATCAAAAAACATACCTTCGATATGTAACTTTGTTACCGAACAATATTTATAGTCCATAATTCATATTTTAATTTATAGAATGGAAACCAGAACCTTCGATAGCAAAAAACAAAAAAAAAAGAGAATTAGAATAATTCGGCTGTATCCTGCTCTTTTGCATATAGTATGCCACTCGATATAGTAATTAGCAATTAACACATAGTGCAATCTTGGCTTTGTACAAATAAGTAAATGTAAACTTGACCAAGCAAAAATTATGTTGACAATTCATGACATCGACTGAAGTTTCGTAGTACATTTTAAGAAATGAACATGTAATGCTAGTCAGAGTCTAATAGGTAAAATTCTCAATAAAAATGTCTCTATTCGCCAGTTATGCAGGAACGTATGATTAAGCCTCAGTTAAAGGATTTAATTTTGCACGCTCGCACACTTTGAGGATTACGGCATACCCGATTGCATTTTCCCGACCAAGAAAGCGAAGTTCTCAAATATGATCTCTATCTTTCTTCCATAGTTTTCAAAATTTTTGACATATTCTGTGGTCTGGAAACAGAATTTCAAATCGAAATTTCAAGTCTAATAAAACCTCACCCTGGTTATTTCGGGAAGATTTTTCATGAAATATATTATTATTGCAGATATGAACATCATTGCTCTTCAAAAGTTACTTAGAATCTCAAATTTTGTATGTATATTAGAATTCAAGTTAAAATATGTGTCTGCTACTTGAGAATAATTCGCCACTTATGCGAAACGCTTTCCTAAGAATTCCTCAAGGCACTCACTTTTCACATTCACCTCTTGCACATTTCCTGCACTTTCTCAAGCAATGTGCTATCACTAATTTCAAAACACTTAGGTCCTATTCATACAGCACTTTCTAAGCTCATGTTTCTGTCTCATCTGACCCATATAGCTACGTCACTTCACCCTCGTATAACTGAGACTGCATGCTCAAGTATACGAAGTGTAAATTAGAGCTTATCAAAGGTATCACGATGGTAAACTTTCTGAAAAATGGTATACGTGCCAATGTTCAAACAAATACTCAGAAACTAATAACAAATATTTGAAGGATTCAAACCCTAAAATTCCTACAGAATACACATTTTCATTTGGCATTTTATTGATTGGGATATTTCTCTGAAACACTTTCCTAAGGTTTCCTCAAGGCACTCACCATTAACATTACCCTTTTGCACTTTTCCTGCACTTTCTCAAGCAATCTGCTATTGCACAGATCTAAACACTTACGTCCTCTTCATACAGCACTTTCTAAGCTCATGCTTCTGTCTCTTCTTTTATTTATTTATTTATGCCTTTCTTAGATCTTGCTCACCGTCAATTCTTTCGTTGATTTTCACACTGTCTCTCTTTGTTATTCTTCTCAATAAATTCTTATTGTGCTTATCATATTTTATTCGCCTTAACAAACGGTTTTTTTCACTGGGAATTTGAACCTGCATATTCTTTCGCCCTGTCGTTTTGCCAATTACTTCCGTTATTCCCTGTAGTTCTTTATACCTGTTCTATACTCTGTAGCCGTTTCCCCACATTTCAACTACCCCTAGGCCCAGTTCCTCATTTTCCTCGTTGCCAAACTCTCATTTGGCATTTTTCTCTCATTTTATTGATCGGGATGTTTCTATGAATCAGTTTCCTAAGATTTTTTCGAGGCTCTCACCATTCACATTCTCCTCTTGTACATTTCTTTCACTGACACAAGCAATGTGCTGTCGTACAGATCTAAACTCTTACGTCTCTTTCATACAGCAGTTTTTAAGCTCATGCTTCTATCTCTTGTTTTAATATTTTAGGGAATAAGGAATGTAAAAGAGATATTGCAGGTAAAAAGAGACTTTGGGGAGATAGGAAAGAGAGAGAATGAGTACGGAAGAACTGTTCCTATGAGGAGTGTCAGGTAGGAACAAAAGAAAAAGGCAGAATTTGATCTAGGAATATGAAAAGCACAATAACAATTTATTAGGAAGAATAACAAAGAGGAACAGTATGAAATTCAAGGAAAGAATTGCCGGTAAGCAATATCTATGAAAGGCATAAATATTAAGAGGAGAGACAGAAGCATGACCTTAGAAAGTGCTGTATGAAAAAGACGTAAGTGTTTAGATCTGTGCGATACCACATTGTTTGAGTGAGTGCAGGAAAAGTGCAACAGGATAATGTTAATGGTGAGTGCCATGAGAAAATCTTAGGAAAGTGTTTTAGAGAAATATCCCGATCAATAAAATGAGAGAAAAATGCCAAATGAGAGTTTGGGAGGAAGTGGTCTCCTTAAAATATGAAACGAAAATGTGGCATAAGTACAAAAGTAAGTAAACGAATAAAATTAAAAGCTGGGCCTAGGGAAAATAGTGAGTAAGTGAAATGAGAGAGAAAGGCTAGAGAGAATTGAACAGGAATAAAAAACTACAGGTAAGAGAGGAGGTAATTGGCAACAAGACAGGGCGGAAAAATATGCAAGTTCGAATTTTCGGTGGAAAAAGTCGTTTGATGAGGTAATAGGAATGTGAAAGAGATATTGCTGGTAATAAGAGACTTTGAAGAGGTAAGAAAGACAGAGATTGATTACGCAAGACAAGTTCTTCAGAAAAGTGTGAAGTAGGAACAGAAGACAAAATCGGAAAATGATCTAGGAATAT
This sequence comes from Cryptolaemus montrouzieri, assembly GCA_013387265.2. NCBI lineage: Eukaryota > Metazoa > Arthropoda > Insecta > Coleoptera > Coccinellidae > Cryptolaemus > Cryptolaemus montrouzieri. The sequence continues at coordinate 46,187,065 of JABFTP020000144.1, forward strand.
ATGAAGCGCAATAAGAATTATTAAAGAAGAATAACAAAAAGGGACAGTGTTAAAATCAAGAAAAGAATTACCGGTTAGCAAGATCTATGAAAGGCATAAATATTAAGAGGAGAGACAGAAGCATAACCTTAGAAAGTGCTGGATGAAAAAGACGTAAGTGTTTAGACCTGTGCAATACCACATTGCTTCAGTAAGTGTAGGAAAAGTGCAAAAGGATAATGTTAATTGTGAGTGCCATGAGAAAATCTTAGGAAAGTGTTTCAAAGAAATATCCCGATCAATAAAATGAGAGAAAAATGCCAAATGAGAGTTTGGGAGGAAGTGGTCTCTTTAAATTATGAAACGAAAATGTGGCATAAGTACAATAGTAGGTAAGTAAACGAATAAAATAAGAAGCTGGGCCCTGGGAAAATAGTGAGTAAGCGAAATGTGAGAAAAAGGCTAGAGCGTATTGAATAGGAATAAAGAACTACAGGAAAGAGCGGAAGTAGTCGGAGAAACGACAAGGCGGAAGAATATGCAGGTTCAAATTCTCAGTGAGAAAAATCGTTCGTTAAGGCGAAAGGAATGCGAAAGAGATATTGCAGGTAAAATGAGACTTTGGAGAGGTAAGAAAGGCAGAGAGTGAGTACGGAAGAACAGTTCTTCAGAAAAGTGGGAAGTAGGAACAGAAGACCAAGGCGCAAAACGTTCTAGGAATATGGGAAGCGCAATAAGATTCATTTAGGAAGTATAACAAATAGGGACAGTGTGAAAATCGAGGAAAGAATTGACGGTAAGCGAGATCTAAGAAAGGCATAAATTTTAAAACAAGAGATAGAAGCATGAGCTTGGAAAGTGCTGTATGAAAAAGAAGTAAGTGTTTTCATTTGTGCGATAGCACATTGCTAGATAAAGTGTAAGAAATGCGCAAGAAGAAAATGTGAATGGTGGGAGCCCTGAGAAAATCCTAGGAAAGCGTTTCAGAGAAACATCCCGATTAATAAAATGAGATAAAAATGCCAAATAAGAGTTTGGAAGGAAGTGGTCTGCTTAAAATATGGAACGTAAATGTGGCAGAAGTACAGAAGTGAGTAAACGAGGCAAATTAGGAGCTGGGCCTAGGTAGAATAGTAACTAAGTGAAACGTGAGAAAAATGCTAGAGAGTGTTGAACAGGAATAAAGAACTACAGAAAGGAGCGGAAATAATTGGCGAAATGTCAGGGCGGAAGATTATGCAGGTTCAAATTCTCGCTGAATAAAATCGTTTGTTGAGGCAAAAGGAATGTGGAAGAGATGTTTCAGGTAATGAGAGACTTTGAAGAGACAGTAACTATAGAAAATGAGTAAGAAAGAACAGTTCTTCAGAGAAGTGTGAAGTAGGAACAGAAAACAAAGGCGGAAAATGATCTACAAAAATGAGAAGCGCAATAAAAATTCATTAGGAAGAATAACAGAGAGGGACAGTGTGAAGATCAAGGAAGGAATTGACGGTAAGCAAGGTCTAGGAAAGGCATAAATATTAGAACAAGAGATAGAAGCGTAGTAAGTGCTGTATGAAAAAGACGTAGGAGTTTAGATCTTTGCGACAGCACATTGCTTGAGTAAGTGCAAGAAATGTACAAAGGGAGAATTTGAATGGTGAGAGTTTTGAGGAGATCTTAGGAAAGCAATTCAGAGAAATATCCCGAACAATAAAATGAGAGAAAAATGCCAAATGAGAGTTTGGGAGGAAGTGGTCTGCTTAAAATATGAAACGTAAATGTGGCAGAAGTATAAAAGTAAGTAACCGAGGAAAATTAGGAGCTGGGCCTAGGGAAAATAGTGATTAAAAGAAATGTGAGAAAAAGGCTAGAGAGAATTGAACAGGAATAAAGTACTACAAGAGAGAGCGGAAGTAATTGGCGAAATGACAGGGTAGAAGAATATGCAAGTTCGAATTCTCAGTGAAAAAAGGCGTTTGTTTGTTGAGGCGAAAGGAATGCGAAAGAGATATTGCAGGTAATAAGAGAATTCGAAGAGGTAAGAAAGACAGAGATTGACAGGCGGAAAATGATCTAAGAATATGAGAAGCGCAATAAGAATTATTCAGGAAGAATAACAAAAATGGACAGTGTAAAAATCAAGGAAAGAATTGACGGAAAGCAAGATCTAAGAAAGGCATAAATTTTAAACAAGAGATAGAAGCATGAGCTTAGAAAGTACTGTAGGAAAGAGGCGTAAGTGTTTAGATCTCTGCGATAGCACATTGCTAGAGTAAGTGCAAGAAATGTGCAAGAGGAGAATGTAAATGGTGATAGCCTTGAGAAAATCTTAGGAAAGCTTTTCAGAAAAATTTCCCGATCAATAAAATATGAGAAAAATGCCAAATGAGAGTTTGGGAGGAAGTGGTATGCATTGAAAGCGAAACAAAAATGCGGCAGAAATATAGAAGCGAGTAAACGAGGAAAATGTGGCACTGGGCCTAGAGGAAATAGCGAGTAGTTGAAATGTGAGGAAAAGACTAGAGAGTATTGAACAGGAAAGAAGTACTGCAGGAAATAGTGGAAGTAATCGTCGAAACGACAGGGCGGAATAATATGCAGATTCAAATTCTCAGTGAAAAAAGTCGTTTGCTGAGGCGGGAGGAATGTGAAAGAGATATTGCAGGTGATAAAAGAATTCGCAGAAGTTAGAATAACAGAGATTGAGTACGGAAGAAGAGTTCTTCAGAAAAAAGTGAAGTAGGAACAGAAGACAAAGACGGAAAAGGATCTAGGAATATGAGAAGCGCAATAAGAATTTTATAGGATGAATAATAAAGAGGGACAGTGCGAAAATCAAGGAAAGAATTGACGGTGAGCAAGATATAAGAAAGGCATGAATATTAGAACAAGAGATAGAAGCATGAGCGTAGTAAGTACTATATGAAAGAGACGTAAGTATTTGGATCTTTGCGACAGCTCATTGCTTGAGTAAGTGCAAGAAATGTACAAAAGGAGAATGTGAAAGAATTGACTGAGTCTGGATACATATATAAATAGGGTAATTAGTCTGAATTGATAGATTAATAATGTCTCTCGATATGTTTGGTCGTTCCTCGCGAAATCAAAATCGAAATTTTCTCTCCAACTAACCAATTTTTCTGAGTAGATTTTCACTTAACGGGGACGGGAAGTACGATACTGAACATCATAAATTGTGTAACGTTAAAAAATCAACATTAAGAACGGACGCTGCGTCAAAGTACGTAGATCAGACCGTTTCATAGTCTCAAACTTCTTCGGAAAATTATAAATTATAAAAATAACTTCCCTAACTAATACGGTTGAGAGTCCTAAAATTAAATTAACTGATCTAGAACTCCAGTTCAAAGTTCTCGAAGCGTGTATTCTAATCAATATACGTACCAATTTGAATAACTGTTGATAGGACTAGTACTAGCTCCCCAAAAAAATGAGTAGCTCGGAGGCAAAAATACAAGTTCTTAAGGAACTCCATCTCCCAATATGAAAAAAGTTTCCTCGTCGGGTTATAATAATGAAAGAAATTGATGATCTTTGGCAGTGTGATCTAGGGCAGATGAACACTTACTCCCGCGAAAATAACAAATATGTGTTCTTTTCAGTAGTAATCGATTCCTTCCCATAATTTGTTCCGGCCGAACCACTCAAATCGAAGACAGGTCTAGAAGTCACTCAACTATTTTCGCATATTTTAGAAAAACGCGGTCAAACTCCAAAAAATCTTCAAACTGATCAGGGTAAAGAATTCTTCAATAAACATTTTAGGGCTCTTCTGAAAAAATATCACTTAAATCATGTTAACACTTTCAGCATCATGAAAGCATCCATAGTGGAGCGTGCTATAAGAACTTTGAACAGAAATTACTCCAATATTTCAGTTGGGACGTATAGGTGGGTTCAAGTGATTTCTGATTTTGTTAATGAATATAATCATACTAAACATCAGACTATTGGAATGAGACCTTGTGATGTTATTGCTAGGAATGAAAAATCTATCCTGAGGTTGAACTACACAAAATTGAAAACTTCTTTCCAGGTAAATTGAAGTAAAGTAGTTTAAGTAAAGCAAAACACGAATCTGAAAAGGGATACATGCATAATTAAACCACGGAGTTATTTAAAAAACTTAAGGTTCAAATTACGAATCCAGTCACCAATTTTCTAGAAGACTATCGAGGACGTCCTATCAAAGGTGGATTTTTTGGGTCGGAACTTCAGAACTAAATATCCTGACGTATATTTAATTGAACGAGTGTTACATAAAACTAAAAAAAATATTTCTTCATTTCATAAAACCAAAAATAAATTATTTATTTCAAGTGGCTTGGCTTTGTTGAATCACATAATTCTCAGATTTATAAATCACATAAACTCTAATTGTACGTTTTTATTTCAAATAGGGCAATTTTCATATAATAAGAGGAAAATAAAAACATTCTATCAATCAATAAGATCGTTTTGAAATGAGACTTCTAATGAGACTCTTATCTTTTAGGTTGTTGTATGCATATACATCTTACTCGTAAAAACTTCCTATCAATCAATCAATTAAATCGTTTTTAAATGAGACTTCCAATGCGACTCTTATCTTTTGAATTATTCTCTGCATATATATCTCACTCGCACACATCTGACTTGAATTCAGTCTTCAATTAATCATCAAATGACTTTAACATGTCTTAAGATTCATGGATCATCGATAATAATAATTTTGAAACAGATAGTGATAAAGGAATAGAATCATGTTTTTGTCTGAATTTTTCAACAAAATTCGGATCATATTTGTTGGGATGAAGGATAAGTCCAGACCTGAATTTCACACCTGCCATTTCCATTACAAGTGATGACTATTCGCGAATATCCTTCCGCAGAGAAGAATGGGAGTCCAATCGAGTTCTGATCAATAGAAAACATAAGATATGGGACCTCGGCTCGATCACAGCGAGTTTTGTGTATCATTCAATAAATAATGTGAACTTGAATGACTGTACTTCATCATATCCAGAGAGTTAAATTAAGCAGAGGATGTAAATCCATGACGCTGGAAACTATAGATCTTTACTATTTACTGAATTTGAATGCTACTTTTTAACACCCAGATTGACTATGTAGTCGAATATTAATTTCAAAAATTCTTATGTTGAAATTTAAAAGAATATGAGTTATCCGTATGGTGATAGTCTCCGCTACTCTATAAATAACATATGTATTATTGTCCCTAGTATAGAGAGTTTTTCATGTTAGATTGTGTAGAAAAATTCATGTATAAAATTATATCAGATATTAGTGAATTACCACCTAATCTTGGTAAAAATAATGAGAATGTTGTAGATTGATGAAAAAAAGATGATTCTTTTTCTTTTAATATTGGATTTCATTTCACATTTTTTAATGGTGATTTTGAGAAATCAATTAGGTGATGACACATTATTATTCAGAATAAATTTCACACCTTTTTTCTGGGATGATTCGCATGTTTTCAACTAAAACTAAAACATCACTAAATGTAAATACAATGGCTAATTTTATCAATTTCATATTCAACCACACTTAAACTAACTGTCAATTTCCATCCCATCAAATTTATAGTGCCCCCATGGAAGCGTATCATATTTCTTTGGTATCTGATATCTCTTATCATCACCACTACGTAGTGTTACCTAACACTGCTCAACCGAAAACAGCCGATGGGATTAAGATGAGATGTTTTCTTGTGTTATAGATTTTTCGACACCCTCTCTCAAACAGCTTACGTTATCATAAAAAGTAATGATTTTTTTCACAATATTAGTCTCTATACCTTTCTATTTTTTACAGCTGGTTCATCTTCTACTTTGGAAGAATACATCTTTGAACGTAAACCGACGAAATGAGTGATCATTCGACTGTTACACTCATCCTTCATTAATCTTAGAACTCTTTTGTTCACCAAAGGAATATTGAAGATGTTTTCCTCGGGATAGTCACTTTCATCGAAATATTTCTTACAATCAACCCTAATTAATTCATAAGGATCTTGATTAGTGATTTCATAAATGAGACTATCTGTATCAACATAGTAAAGTTCGAATTCTGAGAATATAGACATCATGTACCCATAATGAAAATCATACAGATAAATTTCTGATATGTCCAGAGTAGAGAATACGATATAAATTGGTTTGATGAACTGAATCAACTCTTTTTTCATTTCAATGGCAACGAGGTTTTCACTAAATATTCTACGGCTCTTGTATAGGGCGCTGTTAATCAAATTACAGGCTTTGAATTTTTTATCCCATTTTATAACGAGTTTGACAATTCGTTGCTTCGAGCAGTCTCCATGGTCTTGCCAAATACAGCGTTGTTCATGAGTTTGAACAAATTTGTTTCGAATTCATTCTTACAACGCTGATGAAGGCTAGTATTTTCAACAATATATGATTTCAACCTCGGAGATTGATTGAATTTGATCGTACGGAGAATTTTTTTCACAATTGAACCCTCTCTCAATACCTGCTTCAAGTTTCTGTAGTGAATGATGTATCGTTCCTTATCCTATAGAGTCGTGAGTAATTTTCTCTGTTTGGAATTTGGTGGAGTACGAGTTTCAGGATAGAAAGGTAAATCACTGTGACGATCATGAATATGTTTGGGATATTCCGAATTTACCTCCTGAAAAAAACCAACTGGATTCTCATTCGGAACCGTAGTAACGTCAATGTCGGTATCACCAAATTCAAAACCAAAATAGGGAAGACTTTGATTCATTGCTTCGCCATAAAGTTTAGTAATGTCAGTATAGAGATTGTATTTTGCAGGAATTTGAGGGTTGAAATCCCTCATATATCTGTTAATACTCTCAGAGTATTTGTTTGAACATTGCCTGATTCCTTTCCAGAAAGTTTACCATCGTGATAGCTTTGATAAGCTCTAATTTACACTTAGTATACTTGTGCATGCAGTCTCAAGTATACGAGGGTAAAGTGACGTAGCTAGTTGGGACAAGCTCATATTCACCTCGACAACTGTTTCGAATCTTCTCGAAGATATCCCATAAAAGTTAAATATCTGTTTTCAGATACGATTCTAAGAAAACTTTCAAAGAATGACACTGAAATTCATCCCAAATCTTATGAGCATGTTCTTAATCTTCAGCTAAATCAATTTCGTCATTTGAAAGATAGTTAGATAGAAATTTTCAATGGGTGGTAGGGAGGTCTCATTCAATTTATCAGTAGAATCTATATAGTCGTAACAGAATACACCCTTTTTACTGAGCAATTTGATTTTTTCTGGAGGTAATTCAGGATTTTGTCGCCTCAATTCAATAAGATCTTCATCGGGTAGGTATGACCTTATTCTGGGAGACTCGTTAAATTTTGTGAAGCTGATATATTTTTCCATATCCTGAGGAAGGACGGACAAATTCCCGCTCTGAGCTAATCGCTCAATCACGAAATGTGAGTCATACCCACTGAGATTATGGATAATTATAGGAATTGAAAATGACTTTTCATAAGTAATATTACATGCTGAATGTGCCCATCCGTTAATGACCCCAGTAAAATCATTGTGATCAGAAACGATAACATCATCTGCTACAAAAGGTTCTTCGCAAATATGACAGTATTCATCACCATCGCTGTGAGACGCTTTTCTGGTCATAGATCTTACTTCCTTCATTCCTGTAGTTGTTTTCTCCCGATCTCTCTTAAGCCCTATTTTCCGTTCGCATTTCCTAAACTCGACTAACGCATTGCACTCTGTACTCTTCTCCTGTACAATACACTCTTGCCTTTTTCTCGCATTCCATTTTCGTAATTTAATCTACAGTCCCATATCCTCTGTTTCCTCGTGTACGCTTTTCTGCATTTCTCCCACTTTTTTTCCATGTTTTAAGCAGACTACTTCCTCCCAAACTCTCATTTGGCATTTTTTTGTCATTACCCATCGGGATATTTTTTTGAAGTGGTTTGATAAGATTTTCACAATGCACTTTCATTCAACATTTTCCTTTTTCACTCTTCCTGCACTATTTGCAGATCTTGCTATCGCACAGTTTTGAACGTTTTTTTCATACAGCACTCTTCACGCTCCTTTTTCTGTCTCCTGGTTTATATCTATCCCATTCTTAGATGTTGGCTGCCGATACTTCTCTCTCTGCTTTTCCGACAAACCACTCGTTATTCTGTCTCATAAAATCTTATTGCGCTTCCTAGATGATGCATGACCGTGAAAATGGCTGTATGAAAAAGACGTCCAAAACTGTGCTATAGGAAAGTGCATTATCTACTTCCTCATAAATTCTTATTCCGTAACTCATACTCCTATATCATTTTCCGCCTGTATTTTTGGTTCCTACTCCAACACTTTCCTGAAGAACTTTGCTTCCGTACCCACTCATGCACTTTTCTGGCACTTCCAGTTCTTTTCGCTTTTCCATTTGGTTCTCAGTTTCGCACTTTTCTGAAGAACTTAACACAGATTGTCTGACTTTCTTCCCACTATTCAAAGTAACCTATCACAGTGTTATTTCGTTCCGCTCGCAACGCCTAATCTCGACTAACGCATACATATCTGAACCCTTCTCCTGTGTAATACCCTCTAGATATTTTGCACATTTCACTTACGCACTATATTGTCTAGGCCCAGTTTCCAAAGATTTTTACAAGGGAGGCACATTTTACATATTTCTCTTGCATTTTTCTTGCACTTACTACCTACTTGCGCTATCGCGCAGATCTGAACTGAAATGTAGCCTAGATCATTTTCCGCCTTTATTCTCGGTTCCTACTTTCATACTTCTCTGAAGAACTTTAATTCCGTACCCATTCTCTTTCTTTCTTACCGTTTTCAATGTCTTCATTTTAGGAGGAGGAGTTATGTATATGGAACAGAATTGCGGGAAAACTGCAGAAGAGTAAACTAGGAAAAAGAGGAACTGGGAGTAGAGATAATATTGTGAAATAGAAATGCGAGAAAAATCTAGAGATTATTGTATAGAGGAAAATTCAAGAATAAATGCGATAGTCGAGATAAGGTGTTGCGAGATGGAGAAAAGGCTTCAGAAGAGTTCGGGAGAAAAGAACTACAGGAAAGAGCGGAATTAATTGGCGAAATGACTCAGCGAAAGAAAATGTTGGTTAAAATTCTCGGTGGAAAAAGTGGTATGTTAAGGTGAAGAAAGTCAGAGAAAGAGTATGTTATATAAGTTCTTCGAAGTAGTTTGAATGATCCAAAGATATTGACGGAAAATTACCTAGGAATATGAAAAGCAAATTTATGAACTTATCCTCCTTAGTATTGTGAAAGATAATGGCTGAAAATAAACTAGGAATATGAGGAAGACTAACGGAGAGAGATTTTGTGAAATTGAAAGAAAGAAGAAACGTCATCCATCAACATCTAAATAGGAAACGTTATGAAAACAAAAGGCAAAAGTACAGTGAATAGAGATCTGTGCAAATCCACAATTCCTGAATGAAGGGCAGGAAAAGTGCAAGAGGAAATTGTGAAATGGGAGTGCTAAGGATAGCGTTTCAGAGAAGTATCCCGATGAATAAAACGAGAGTACATGCCAAATAATAGTTTACGAGGGAGAGGAATGCTGTAACTATGGAAACAAATGCGGAAGCATTCCAGAAGAGAGTAAACGAGCAAAATGATGAACTGGGCCTAGAGTGCGAAACAAGAGGCAGAAGCATGAGCATAGAAGGTGCTGTATGAAAAGGACGTAAGTGTTTATCTCTGTGCGATATCACGTTACTTGAGTAAGTGCAGGAAATGTGCAAAAGTATATAGAGAATGGTGAGTGCCTTAAGAAAATCTTAGGAAAGCGTTTCAGAGAAATGTCCCGATCAATAAAACGGGGGAAAAATGCCAAATGAGAGTTTGGGAGGAAGAAGTCTGCTCAAAATATGAAATGAAAATTCGGCAGAAGTACAGAAGCGAGTAAACGAAGAAAATGAGAAACTGGGCCTAGAGAAAATGGTGAGTAAGTGAAATGCGAGAAGAAGGCTGGAATTTATTGAACAGGAATAAGGAACTACAGGAAAGAGCAGAAGTAATTGGCAAAACGACAAAGCGGAAGAATATGCAGTTTCAGTAGAAAGACTCGTTTCTTTATGCGAAAGGAATGTGAAATACATATTGCAGGTAAAAAGAGACTTTGAAGAGGTAGGGAAGACAGAGAATGAGTACAGAAGAACAGTTCTTCAGAGAAGTGTGAAGTAGGAACACAAGAGAAAGGCAGAAAATGATATAGGGAAATGAGACGCGCAATAAGAATTTATTAGGAAGAATAACAAAGAGGGACAGTGTGAAAATCAAGGAAAAAATTGGCGGTAAGCAAGATCTAAGAAAGGCATAAATATTAAAACAAGAGAAAGAAGCATGAGCATAGAAATTGCTATATGAAAGAGACGTAATAGTTTTGAACTGTGATTCGGCACATTGCTTGAGTAAGTGCAAGAAATGTTCAAGAGGAGAATGTGAACGGTGAGAACATTGCAAAAATCTTAGTAAAGCGTTTCAGAGGAATATACCTATCAAAAAAATGGGAGAAAATTCCAAATGAGCGTTCGGGAGGAAGTGATATGCATTAAATATGGAACAAAATTGCGGCAGAAACACACAAGCGTGTAAACCAAGAAAATGAGGAACTGGGCCTAGACGAAATAGGGAGTAGTTGAAATGTGAGGAAAAGGCTAGAGAGTATTGAACTGGAATAAAGAACTATTGGAAATAGAGGAAGTAATTGGAGAAACGACAGGGCGGAAAAATATGCAGGTTCAAATTGTCAGTGGAATAAGTCGTTCGGTATGGGGAAAGGAATGTGAAAGTGATATTGCAGGTAATAAGAGACTTTGAAGATGTAAGAAAGACAGAGAATGAGTACGGAAGAACAGTTTTTGAGAAAAGTGTAAAGGAGGAACAGATGACACAGGCGAAAATGATCTAGGAATATGAGAAGCGCAATCAGAATTATTTAGGAAGAATAACAAAGAGGGACTGTTCGAAAATCAAGGAAGGAATTGACTGTAAGCAAGATCTAAGAAAGGCATAATTAATAAAACAAGAGACAGAAGCATTAGCGTAAAAAAAGCTGTATGAAAAATACGTAAGTGTATATATATGTGTGATAACTCATTGCTAGAGTAAGTGCAGGAAATGAGCAAGATGAGAATGAGAAGGGTGAGTGACTAAAGAAAATCTTAGGAAAGCGATTCAGAAAAATATACCGATCAAAAATATGGGAGAAAATGCCAAATGAGAGTTTGGGTGAAAAAGCTCTGCTTTAAATATGGAACGAAAATGTGGCAGAAGTTCAGAAGGGAGTGAACGGGGAAAATGAGGAACTGGGTCTACAGAAAATAGTGTGTAGGTGAAATATGAGAAAAAGGCAAGAGAGTATTGAACAGCCGCTTTTTGCCGCTAGCAGAGTGTTATTTTTTTACGTAATAAATTTTTGTAGTTTAGTTACCTACTTATTAAAAATATTTTTCTTCTCGAGATCTACTCAAAAAGCACTCGACCGTTTGAGCCCTCTGGTCTATAGAATAGTGAAACATTACAAATTTCAATTCATTTTTCATTTTTTTCATTCATTTCAAAATAAGAATGAACAATTAACTGAATGAAGATGACTCTGATCGTCGCTTGTAATTTTGCGAAAATTTGAATGAAAATATGAATAATAATCTTAACTTTCTTTAAAATTTCTGTTTCCTTGGTGAGAGTACCTTTAGGCTCAGTGGAGAGGTGAACACACACAATTGCCGATACAGGACACCCAGAATCCTCACTTGTACAGGAAAATAGATACACAAAATCCATAAAAATTGAATGTTTGGGCAGGGTTGAAGTCTGGTCGTTCTTTATCGAGGGCAATCTCAATGGAAATAGTTATCCACAACTTCTAGAACAATCAATTTACCCCAGAATTAAGGAGATTTTGGAAAAACGATCCCTTTTTATCAGAAGATCAATTTTATTTCCAATAAGATGGTACTTCCTCGCATTTTGATGTTCGGGTGGAAGAGTATTCAGATGATAATTTTCTAGGGAACTGGAACGGTAGGAGGGGATCAATTGCGTAGACAGCATGGTCTCCAGATTTTTTTTTGCGGTCATTTAAAATCTAAAACATACACACGCAGCCAGAGACTTTGGACGAGCTGCGTAGAAGAATTCTAACCGAATGCCAACTATTAAAATCTAATGTCTTTGAGAACGTAAGAAGGGAACTTGAGAACCATTTATACCATTGTATGGAGGTGGAAGGGAGTTCTTTCGAACAGTTTCTTCAGTAACTTTTGTCTCAATAGCTTCACTACTACTACACACAAAGGTTCATGCAGACTAATTTACTTCTCTGAATGATTTGGGATAAATATTCTTGCTGTTCTTTTGACACAACTGTTATCTTTAGACTAAATAGTAACAATTTCTACTTCGTCTTTTGTTGATTACAGCTTTTCAAGTTCCTTTTGCATGGTATACAATATTTGCATCTGAATAACTCGATCCAATGTAACCAAAGCAGCGAGAGAGCTTTCCAGGTGGTTGATCCCTACACTTTTTTACACAAATTAACCTGCTGGAACACTTTCTTCAATATGTATTAACTGTACTAACATTGATTCATACTACATCGGGTTGTTCAGTTATTATACGATAATTTCTATTTGTAGTTGAAACACCCTGTATTGAAAATTGAATTATAGATTTTCCTCTCACATAATCCCTATGATGATTTTGTGAGTAGGGTATGGTGAGGGTAAGGTGTTGATCTGATATGCACAAAATCGGTATAAACAATGGTCCACCTCCAAACAGACATAAACATTTTTCAGCGTTTTCTGAAAATACTACCATTTTCTGAGCAAGAGAGGGATTAAATTTTCTATTCTATCTTTCCTAGCCCGTGTGAGGTTATTAGTCTCCCATCGGGCGCCTCCCCAGGTGGCGGATAGGGGAATGCCTCCCAGATATGGGTGGTACCGGAGAAATGAAATACCCAGGGCGGACCAAAACTAGCGCCGAATGACTGCCGGGATAAGCAGCCATCTCCTCTTGGTCAACAGCTCAGGATGGAGGAACCAACAGGAGTGAGAGCAACCTCTTGCTCGTGAGATGAGAAATCGTCTCTAAAGGCGGAAGAGCCAACAAATGGCCAACGGCAGGGAGATACAGAAGGTAAAGGAAACCCACTGTATTAAAGATCCTACGGATATTCCCTGGATATTCATCCGATTAACTCTTATCATGTTGGAAGCACAAATACAAATGGCCTCTAGTCCCGGGCAGACCTTAAGTGGTCAGGAGGTGCGAAGAATCCCCCGGTTTCAACTAGATAAGAGAACAAAGATAGCTACTTGGAATGTCAAAACTTTGTATGCAGCTGGAAAGCTCGACAACCTAATCCAAGAGATGAACAGAATGGAAATAAACATTCTCGGAGTAAGTGAAGTCCGCTGGCCTGGAAATGGAATGATCAGATCAAACGGTAAAGTACTATACTACTCAGGTACCAAGAATTCCGGTCGAGACCATCAGCACGGCGTTGGCATCCTAATGGATGACAACATACAAAAGTCAATAAGGAGTTTCATCCCAATTTCAGAGAGAGCACTCCTAATTCAATTGTTTGGTAGACCCATGAACATCAATATCATATGGGGTTTACGCCCCAACGGCAGACAAGTCAGAGGAAGAGATTGAGGATTTTTACAGGCAACTTGACAGTGCCCTAAAGCTTACAAAAACGAACGAGGACAACATAATTCTAGGAGATTTCAATGCTAAAGTGGGTAAGGGTAGACTGAGATCTGTAGTGGGTAATTACGGCTTAGGTGAAAGAAATGAAAAAGGGGAAAGACTAATTCAGTATTGCGAAGAGAACAATTTTGTGATTACAAATACATGGTTCACGCTACAACCAAGACGTTTATACACCTGGAAATCTCCGCAAGACAGTAAGCACCACATTGTCGAAAACCAAATAGACTTTATTATTATTAATCAAAGGTTTAGAAATCTCATCACTAAAGTAACAACAATACCAGGTGCCGATATTGAATCTGACCACATTCCGCTGCGTGCCGACATAATATTGCGCCTGTCCAGACCCAAAGAAAAAACCGTTAGAAAGACATTAGAACCAAAAGTACCTAAAGACGAGGAAAGAAAATCACTATACGAAAAACATCTTAATAAAGAATTGGAAAGTATACGCAGTATAAATGATACGAACGAACACTGGCTCAAACTCAAAGAAGCTTTTACGGAAACAAATGAAATCTTCCTTACAAACACCGGAAGGCGAACGAGGAACAAATGGATGACCGAAAACATTCTAGATTTAATGGAGAAACGAGGGCACTGTAAAGTCAACAGAAAATACACAGAATATAAAAAGTCTCCATGGAAAAATTCGAAATGAAATAAGAGCAGCAAAGGAAAGTTGGCTGGCTGAAAGATGTCTGGAAGCAGAAAATCTGAGCAAGCTGGGAGACAGTTTCCATCTCCATAAAAAAGTCAAAGAAATCGCTGGAATATATAACAATAAGAGTGTGGGTTTTATCAGGGATGAAGACAATAAAATAATATTGGACACCGAAAAACCACTACTAACATGGAAGGAATACACCACTGGTCTTTTTCTAGATGACAGACCAGGAAACCCCGAAAACGAAATAACAACGCTATCAGGACCAAGTGTATTAAATAGTGAAATCAAACATGCTATAACTCTGATGAAAAGCAACAAAGCTCCGGGACCTGATGATATGTACTCGGAAACATTTCATTTAGTTAGCGAACAAAACCTCGATATCATAGTCCGACTCTTTAACAATATTTACGACACTGGACAAATTCCCGAGGACTGGCTCCGTTCTATATTTGTCGCACTTCCGAAAATAAACAACGCAACAGCGTGTAAAGATTACCGCCTCATTAGTCTAATGAGTCATTTCCTCAAACTCTTCCTTCGAGTTCTACACACGAGACTATACAGGAGGTGCGAGGAAGTGAGTGGTGCCAGTCAGTTTGGATTTAAGAACGGTTTTGGAAGAAGAGAAGCCATATTTAGTCTCCAAACATTAGTGCAGAATTGCCAAGACCAAAGAAAGAACGTTTTTCTGTGCTTTATCGACTACGAGAAGGCATTTGATAATGTAAAGCACGACCTCCCCATATCATATCTTAGAGACTTGGGGCTGAAATGAAAAAAGGCGTCCGCCAGGGGTGTATCTTGTCTCCGATGTTGTTCAACTTATATGTGGAAAGAGCTTTCATCAGGTCAATCTCCGACAGTCCCATGGGTATTAAAGTAAACGGAATTCCCATCAACAATATTCGATACGCGGATGATACAGTGATACTGGCAGATAGTGCAAATGACCTGCAAGCTCTACTAGATAAGGTCAATCAAGAAAGCCAGAGAATGGGTTTGAAAATTAACATCCGTAAAACCAAATGTATGGCCATTAGCAGAAACAATGCCCCAAATGCCATAATATCCATAAATGGAGAAAACATTGAAGAAGTCACTCAATTTAAATACTTGGGATGCATGATCAACCAAAAATGGGACCCAGACCAAGAAATAAAATGCAGAATCGAGCATGCTCGAAAACGTTTATAAAACTTAAAAAATTCTTGACAGACAAAAACCGAAATCTCAATCTCAGATATAGAATGGTAAAATGTTGAATGTTGTTGAATGTAGAATGGACGTTGAAAACAGCAATTATAAATAAAATTGAGGCCTTCGAGATGTGGACCCTACGACGGATGCTGAGGGTATCGTGGGTTGAACATGTAACGAATGAGGATATACTGAGAAGAGCTGGTTTGATAGACCGTGAACTTTTCGAAAACATCAAAAGAAGAAAAATTGGCTACCTTGGACATGTACTGCGCAGAGAACGCTAACACTTCCAGCGTCTTATCCTCCAGGGTAAAATAGAAGGGGGAAAAAGAGGAGTAGGTAGGAGAAAATTATCCTGGCTACGAAACATACGACAGTGGACAGGAATACAGGACTTCCAGACACTACAAAATGCTGCAATCAATAGAATCGTATGATGAGTGAAAGGATGGACACTTACGCAGGAATGTGCATGGCACTTGAAGAAGAAGATCTTTCCTAGGTTTCGGCAGATATGAAGGTTATCTAGGGTACACAGATAGTACTGCATATGCAACAAGTCTACGATTTTCCAGTAGAAGAGTTATGTAATCTTTGACATTGAAATGTAATCGACTAACTCCAGGTTTGTAATTGTATTTGCATCGAGATGCATAATAACGACGAAATATTCGGAAGAGAACGACGACTTAACTACATACTTAATATGGACGATTATAACCACCATGAATGAAAACAGATTTGATAGTTTTAGACCAATGATAAAAAGACCTCAGTTTCACATTCACACATTCTGCTGAGAATAAAATCTGAAAAAGGCTTGTATGAAAGGGTACCGAATTCGTGTCTTAATGTGTTCTGCAAAGTTATGCAAAAAAAAACCATTTTCACCGATTTTTTTGAAAATCATTTTTAATTTCAGTTTTTTGCAATTTACTCGATCCCTTTGTATTTTTTCGCGAAATAAGTCGAATGAGTTTTTTATGTACGGTGAAGTATCTTATATTATACTTATCAAACTTTGCAATTAAGCCAATCTGTGTGCTGCAATTCACACCTGAAGGTGGACATGTCGATATAGTAGCTATATTTCACTGAATTCTCACTTGAAAATTTGCCTTTAAATCAAAGTTATGTAATGGAAATTAGCAGAACATTTGCTCAAAGATATTTATTATAATTCCCAGAATCTTTAATTTTTTCCTGCGATGTTATGTGTAGAAAAATAAATTTATATTTCTGTAGCTATCTTGGCAACTTTTTGCCACAGGTTCATTTATTTGATTCGTTATGCACCGGCCTACATTGATATATAAAACTCATTATATTTAAGGAATTTATAACTGAATCTAATACACACAACCAAACTTATATGGAATCACTCGGTTTTTCACATTACTGATTGTTTTTAACCATGGATCTTTGACTACTTGTGAAGAATAAAGTTTTTTGTTTCAAAAAAACTGGATAGTATGATAAGAAATATTGAATTATCACTACATGTTCGGGATATTGTACTCAGTCTTCACTGAGATTTGAAACTGTAAATTTCAAAATCTAGGAAAGTCTATGATCATAATTGAAAATACCTTAAGTTGGATTTTCCAAGTGCAGAGGGGTCGAATAATTGCTCTGGTTGAAGAAGGGATGACACAGAGGGATGTAGCGGCCACAATGGGGGTATGGCAGGAGTGGAATTCAAAAACCTACACCCGATACGTGAAGCTACAATCTCTGCAAAATAGGCCTAGATGAAGTCGTAGGAAGATTACTGAAGCACAAGACTGCTTTTTGTGCCAAATTGCAAGAAGAGACCATAGTGCGTCGCACCCCATACTCCTGAAGCAATTTCTGGAAGCAAAAGGCATCAGTGTATCAGTCGAAACGATACGTCAAAGACTTCGTTCAAGGGGTTTATACAGCAGACGGCGTTTAAGAGTTCCAGAGCTAACCAAATAACAAAAACTTAACGAACTTAATTGGTGTATCGAGCACTAAAATTGGAATATGGAGAATTGGCGAAATGTTCTTTTTTCGGATGAGACCAGAATTGGTGTTCGATCAGAAGACCTCCGGATTCGGGTTTTAAGAGGTCTTGGAAGTCAAACTAGACTCCGAGCAGCTAGACAAATTCCGAAATACCAAGGGGCAGTGTGATGTTTTGGGGTGGCATAATGCTGGGAGGCAAAACAGATTTGATTTCCTTTCCTGCGAGTGTAACGGCTAGAAAGTACGTGACCCTAGTGCTGGAGTCCATAGTGAGACTCTGGCGAGGTGCCCACGGTGAGAATTTCACTTTTATGCAAGATAATGCTCCTCCGCATACCAGCAACCTCACGCGACATTATCTTGAAACAGAGGGAATCGCTATTTTGGACTGGGCAGCTTGCTCTCCTATTCATATAGGATAATCTCAAAAGGAAAATTAGATCGCGCCATGATAAACAAAGAACCCCACAACAGCTCATCCAAGCCGCCACAGAAGAGTGGCAGAATATCACCCCAGAGGAGGTCGAATACCTAATCTTAAACATGCATAGACGGATTCAGGCTTGCATCAGGGCAAGGGGGGGGGGTATTACGAGCTACTAAAGTCGAGAAAAAAAATCTACTCCGTGAGAAAACAAATTTCAATTTTTTACTACATGCGGAAAGAGTCTCTTACTTTCTTTCATTTGTATCTTTCTCAAAATAAACCTTAATTTATTTCTTTTTTCAATTGAAATGTCTCAAAGAGGATCATTTCTAATAATCCTTCGAAATTTCCAAAATCCCTGAGGTAATATCCAAAATATCGGGTGATTCCATATAAAATTGGTTGTGTGTACTATATTACATAGCAGTGTAACTACTATCAAGAGCCTCATGATATTTTTTTCTTAGATAAAATAAATATAATATAACTCAAATAACCAATTCAAATTACTTTGAGTGATTCTCAGCTCAGACAATCGTTAAAGAATCTAAACAATTTTCAGAAGCGATAAACTTAACACTTGGGATCTCACAGGAGAAAACTCTATTGATTCTGACATATGAAATAATAACAAACACAATTGAAAGGTGCAGAGACCTCCTGTGGGCTTTTATGCCGTCGACATGGAGTCAAATCCCCCAGCGGTACAGATGTTCAGCAAAAAACTTGATAATGACATAATTTTCGCACGCCTTTTTCTATATAAATGTTACAATAATATGAAAGGGTTCTAAAAGACTAAGTCAACTCAAAAAATGCCCCATATTGTTACGGACATGCCCATTAGAACCTTTGTTTTTTATTCGCTAGGGACCTCATGCCAACGTTATTACGAGAGGGTCCATTCGAAATAATTCAATTATTGATACATGCCTAACTGCAAACTTTTGTCCAGAAATAAATTCTTTAGCTAAAAATAATTCATAATGCTTTCATATTTGGAATTGAATGACAGAAATTCCAGAGAATTACCAGATTTTTGAGATGTCGCACGCGAATTTCCAATTTTATAAGATCTCATTTTAATCACGAAATGTCAAAAACTTCATAGCTTCATAAAATGTTACTCCTTCCTTTTTTGAGCCTACGGTGTCATTATGATATCAATATATTCTCGTAAGAAATTTGGAAGGGAGTATGTAGAAAACTTTTCGTCGATAAGAAAGCATCCTGACTTCCTGATTTTAATTCTTACATTAATTTTCTATCAGAGAAATCATAAAATTCGTAGCATAAATATATTAATATTTCATACATTTATTATTTGTATCATAATATTGATTTCAAACATAGGTCCGCAAATACTTCTTTACCGATATACAGGGTGATATTTAGTCAAAGATACACTCAAATTTGAATTTTCGTAAAGAAAAAAAAATATATATATATATATATTTTTTTTTTTTTACGAAAAATTCAAATTTGAGTGTATCTTTTGACTGAATTATATATATATATATATATATATATATATATATATATATATATATATATATATATATATATATATATATATATATATATATATATATATATATATATATATATATATATATATATATATATATATATATATATATATATATATATATATGTGTGTGTGTGTGTGTGTGTGTGTGTGTGTGTATATTACATGACAAAATATTCTCACAACAATAAATGTCAAAATTAATCCATAATTCAAGTTTGGAAAATTCGACATGCTAGAATACTACCTTCAGAATGGCGATAATTCTTAAGCAGCTTCACGAAATTATTCTGTTTATTATCCTCAAAAAGTGCAACCTAACAAGTTTATATTCTTGAGATTGAAACAGAATATCATAAACACTGGTTCTTTCAAAGCGCTCAGAAAAAATATTACAATAAACAGGAAAATGGAGAAATTATAAAGAAAGCTTTGGTAGCTGTTACTGTAAAACATAAATTTCTTATAAGACTTATAAGTTTTAACTTTATAAGGTAAAAGAATATTCCTATAACAAAGGAAGTATGAAGGACGACTAGTATTTTGCCGATATAGAGAGTATAGAGTCAAGAGAAAATACCGAATTCTACCAGTATACGATATGGACTGATGAAGTGAGACTGACCAGTGACGTGTCAGTCAATCGCAATAATAAACATGATTGGTCCGATGTGAATCCCCATCAGAATATTAATGTTTGATGCGCGTAAAAGATCTGCCGTGTCTTGGAGTACTTCATTTTCGAAGAAAATCTTCCTGGGAAACATTATTATATAATAAATGAGAACAAAATCGACAGTGTTTTGGATGAAATTCCCTTGGCTCAAAAAAGGTTATTATATTATATATTAGCAGGATGGAGCGCCTCCACCCCAAAAAAGAAATGTTTCAGAACTTTCAAAACTTTCAGTGTTAACTGGATGGGAACGAGTAACTAGTGTGATGGTTACCTCGATCACCAGATTCAACTCTGTTCATTTCTTTCTCAAGGCTATGTCAAGGATTTATTATATAGCAAGCCCATAATCAAATAAAAGAGATGAAGCAAAATTTAAGGAACTCTTTAGCTTCAGAGACCAATATTCAAATTTGATATGCATGCAGAAGTGGTTCTGTATGTTGCAATTCTTGCATTTTGAATAATAGAAATACTTTTGCGATCTTAGGAGTTTTCATTTGTTTTTTTTTGTTACTTATAATTTCCTTACCCATTAGCAATATATGACTTTCGTTTCTTCTTATTATAAGTGAGTTTCATTGTGGTGAGTATATAATTGAAAACATTTAGGATGTTTTAAGTAAATTTGCATCAACATACTGAATAAAGCTACACAATATTCAAGAAATTTTTATTTCTGGAGGAACTCACATTTGAGGGAATTTGTCAGACATGTTACACGTACAGTATTTTTATCTCTTATTTATAAAGAGATAAACATACTCTTCATATTTCATTTAAATTCACCTATTGTTTACTTTTCAAAAACACAAGTTTATATATTTTAAGTTGAGAAATATTGAATGAAAAAATTTAATACGTGCCTGCAGTCATCTCAGAAAAGTTTCCGTAGAATGTCAAAATAGTTTTCACCTAATTTTGTTCGGAAGAACTTGAAAACAAAGAAAGACGGTTGCGATCTATTTTCAGCAATGAATCTTCTTCGAAAATCAAGTATGAGATGGGGAGGGGTTCATTTTTCTCTATTCGTAGTGTTTCACATAGCTGCCATACATCGAAATTGGGACACCTGTACATGGGGCGTTCAACCCCAAATCGGATGGATTGAAAACTTATTTTTTTGATCTCCCCGATTTTTTCATAATTTTTAGAATCGATCATAAAACCTTCTTGGTAAATTTCGGGATTTTTCTAATTACTCGTTCTGAGATATCGTTTTTCATTCATAACTTTTTTAAGAGTTGCCGAAATTGGAGTTTTTTTCCAAATCCTCTTTGACGACAAGCTTGATTGACAACCTGGTTACCAACTTACTATGTTGGGGTAGATATTGCACTTCTGTAGGCTGGTTGTTTTGTTCAACGGTTGGTCAAACAGTTAGGTTACGACTGAAAAATTTTAATTTGTGTTGGGCATAGTCTAAGGTGGAGAAGTTGACAATAAGGTTGATAACTTCACTAGTGAACTTGTTCTTTTGTAGGACGGTACACCTTGATTTGGAAACAGTTTCGTTCAGAATGCACATACTTTGGCCATGACAGTGATCGATAATAGAATAGCAAATACACCAATTTAAACCGGATTTTCCAATCAGTTGAGAACATTTCTTGAATTTCAGAGAGGAACATTAGAGAAAATCAAACTTCAGTTCTTAGTACCATATCGAATTGGAAATGAGTATTTGTCATGAAAATCATCTTTTTCTTTTCTCAAAAAAGAATAGTTCAATCTAAAGTAGAGATATTTTATTCGCAATCAAATTATCCGCACTGAAAGGAAAA
This sequence comes from Cryptolaemus montrouzieri, assembly GCA_013387265.2. NCBI lineage: Eukaryota > Metazoa > Arthropoda > Insecta > Coleoptera > Coccinellidae > Cryptolaemus > Cryptolaemus montrouzieri. The sequence continues at coordinate 46,209,091 of JABFTP020000144.1, forward strand.
AAAAACGGTATTTGATCCGTCTGTCACCTCTAAATGATTTTCTCGAAGGAACGTATAAACTCAATTGGCATAAATATAGAATTTGTCAAATAATAATGCACAATGTATAATTTCAAAGGACAAACTGTGAAGATTCTGACAACATTTTTCTATTCAATTAATCAATGATTTCAATATTGAAGCTTTGTATCAACCTGTTCCCAGGTTTGAAGAGCTGAAATTTTGATTTTATTAGGCGGTAAAAGAGGAATGCTCAATTTCTGCATAATTGTGAATAAACATTACCTAAATTGTGTTCAGATGACTACTCGAAAACATTTTAGCTAAAAAGTGAATAGGAGTGAGCCATAAAATTTGGTCAAGGTTTCTCAACAATTTATGTGGATTTTTTGGAAACACCAGTGCTGTTTTAATTTGTTATCATGTTTTATCACCATTTATCCATAAAATGTGCAGTATCTAATCTAAAAATTCATGCACAAATGAATTCAAAACATATGAATGTTCATAAATTGCGCACAATTTTTCATCCTGATTGCATAACTTTGTCTGCATATCGATTTTTTACCGTATATTGAAAATATAATGCCATAGCGAAAGTGACTATACAAGGTGTTACATAGTGGTATGTCCCAACTTCAGGGGGTAAATCTACGTGCAATTTTGAGAAAAAAAGTTTATATAAACATAGGTCCGCAAAAGCTTCGTCACGGAGCTACAGGGTGTTGAAATTTCCGGAAAAAATTGTTTTTTTCTTCAAAACTGCAGTTTTTGAGATATTCAGCCCAAATTTGGAATGCAAGCTATTTTTTACATCCTCCATAATTACACGTCCTGAATTTTAACTAGAATATACCAGTTGTCTTCTTTTCATGAGCCATGTCTTCTTTTGCCCTTTCAAACTTTTTTACAGTACGTCACTGATCAGCGTTCAATCAATTTTCGTCATCTTCTTTAATTTTAAAAACTTTTTTGACACATGTAATTTTTTTGTATCTCCGACCGTTATCGAGTAAAAATATATTAAACGATTGTATGCATCCGCTGAATTGAAAGCACAAGCATTAAAAAATTACTACTAGGATTTGATTTTTTCCGTTCATTCATTTATTTTAATAGTTGCTGAAGTTGAACTAGTGTCTGCTCGAATTGTTTATTAAATAAACGATTAGTTTTAAGACTTTTGAAGTTATTGTTGTGAGTAAAATTGGCTTATATCATTTACACGTACAGTCTGGCTGACGGAAACACAACAGAAGCTAGGCGATTTATGAGGTGCGCTTTCCAAATCGAGTAACACCAGACAGGCAAATATTTTCAAATTTCCACAGAAGGTTGAGGGAGACTGGTACTTTTAATGCAAACAATCATTTGAAAGGTGCAACCCAAACTATGAGAACTCCAGATATTGAGGAAGCCGTTTTAAATTGTATTGATTCGAATCCTCATGTGAGTACAAGAAAAATTGGAAATCAGTTGAATATTTCACATGTTTTAGTGTGTAGGATTCTCCACGAATTTTTATTGTACCCGTTTCATATTCAACGCGTCTAAACTCTACTTCCTAGAGATTTTCCTCGAAGACTGAATTTCTACCGATGGTTCTTAGATAAAATTAGCAAAAATGCTGATTTTGATAGTGAAATAATGTTAACAGGCGAAGCTAACTTTTCGAGAACTGCTATCACAAATTTCACAATAATCATTATTGGGCTGAAGAAACCCCCACCATTTGATTAAAGAATCTCATCATCAAGAACAATTCTCATTAAATGTCAGGGTCGGAATAATTGGAAATTATTTGATTGGGCCAATTTTCTTGCCTAACAGACTAAACAGTCCCGCTTATTGGCAATTTTCTGAGGTTTTCTTTATTGCTCGAGGATGTGCCACTTTTGGTGAGAAATATAATGTGGTTTATGCATGACGGGGCACCAGCACATTTCATTGGAGAAGCTAGGGAATTCTTGAATAATACATTCAACAACCGATGGATAGGTCAGGGTGGGCCAGAACCATGGCCCCCTTGGTCCCCAGACTTAATTAGTTCAGACTTTTGCTTATGGGGATATCTCAAAAGTTTAGTTTACACCACTCCAGTGAACAATGTAGAAGAATTGAGAAATCTAATAATAACCTCTTGTGACACGATAAGAAATACCCCAGGAATATTTCAAAGAGTGCGTGATATGCGAAGAAAAACAGAGGCCTGCATTCTTGTAGGTGGAGGACACTTGTTTTGTTGTTCTTTTTTTTAGTTTGATATTGACTAAGTACGACTTGAGTCTCAGAATACGAGCTATCAAAATAAAAGTAAATTTTGGGCATACCTATCGAGTATTTCTATCATTTTTTTTTATTTAGCGAATAACATACAATTCAAATAATTCAAATTCAATGACTTTTCACTAGAAAACTGTTGGAGATACAAAAAAATTATATATGTCAAAAAAGTTTTTAAATTGATCAAAGATGACGAAAATTGATTGTACGCTGATCAGTGGCGTACTGTAAAAAAGTTTGAAAGGGCAAAAGAAGACATGTCTCCTGAAAAGAAAACACCTTGTAGATTGTAGATTAAAAAACGTGATATGATGGAGACTGTAAGAAATAGCTTGCATTCCAAATTTGGGCTGAATATCTCAAAAACTGCAGGAGTTTTGGAGAAAAAAACTATTTTTCAGGAAATTTCAACACCCTGTAGCTCCGTAACGAAGCTTATGCGGACCTAAGTTTATATGAACTTTTTTTCTTAAAATTGCACGTAGATTTACCTCCTCAAGTTGGGACATACTATTATGTAACGCTCTGTATAGGTGTTACAGGAAAAGGAATTTTTTCATACAAATTGTAAAGTTGGTACATAATTAAATTTTTTCAAGCACATTTATAGTTTAATTCGACCTTTTCATTATTTTTATTATTTTTAATTTTTGTACAGAGCTCTATCTAATGAAAATATTCAATAGTAATATTCCGATTCGATACTGACTGACTTTTCTTTCATCAAAAGGACTTCTTTTTGATCTTGCCCAAAACTAACTGACAAGACAAACGTTAATCAAAATTTCTATGAATTCGGGATATTTCCCCTCCGCTATTGTTTTTAATAATTCAATTATTTTAAGAAATCAACAAACTTTTTTTCATCTATAGTCAATTTTGATCGAAAATGTGTATGAAATTTAAGGATTTCACAGAAAATGGGGAATTTTTGCCATCATTTTGGATGTACCGATTTTTTTTCACCTGAAAATGTTTGAAGAACATTGACAAACGAAGAAGTAATGAACATAGGATCCTGAATAATATAACGTGATGGCGAGAATTCACACTCCCCCAACAATGCTAATTTATAAATGAAATTGATGACAAGGTTTCATACTGAGTTGACAGTTATCTCTAAAAATTAGTCTAGATTATTGATTCGAGAGTGAGATTTTCTTGATGTGGAGATTATCTCATCTGATTATATTACATTTTAAGAAGTTATTCATTTGAAATTTTTACTCTTATGGTCCCTGTAAAGGCTTCGTTGATATATTTTATATTTTAAAGTTTTTATGGTTCAGAAACCTTTTTGAAAATATCACACAGAATGAATTATCAAACCATTACCATTACATCACAGACAGTCGAGGATATGTAGATAATCATTCCTTAAGTTCTTTTGTATTCATTTTAAGCTACTTATTTTAATTTGATTCCTGATTTGAATTTCCATAGTTATTAAGTCTTGGATCAAGTGCACAACAAAAATAATTATTTCAGTGAACTATTTAGATAAAAAAACGGAACCCATTTCCTTAAAACTTAACCAACACTATGTTACCGCACTTTTATTAAGGCGGCAGAATGCGCACTGTATAAACAATTTCTTTCAACCATCGAAAATGACCATGCCAGCACCCGGCTATGTCTATTCTATTCGAAATTACTGGGGAAAAGGCGCCTCATCCATCATAAGATATTTTACAGTTATTTACAAGAAGTATACGTTACGGGAAGTTACAATAAACATGGGGTTTTATGATAGACAATCTAAGCTTTGAACTGCCGACTTTTATAGGGGATATTCGGGTAAATATAGGCCATTCTAGTAGCTATGGAATTATACCAAAGGACCTACAGTAACTGGGAATAAAGTATTATTACAACTTAATACTTTGTTAAATATGCACTTCTCAACGTTTTGTTGAAGTTTATTCAAAAGGAAAATAAGTATCTGACAAAACAGAATGCAAATATAGTCTGTCCAAGTCATTATGAGTTTCTCAATCTCTTTTTTTCATGTGAAAGTTTGCATTTTTATTTGTTTAACCAAGCAATGCTTTGAAACGTTTTCATTGTGAATACCAAATTCGGTTAAATGAAGTTGCATTGCGTACATCAGACTTTGAAAATAAAATGTGACCTGAATTTCTTAATTAAAGAAAAAAAATGAATTAAGAAGTGGCCATCTGCAAAAAAGCACAATTCATTGTTTAATGCAGGGGTGCTCAAACTTGAACTGCTGGCGATCTACCTCAATATTTTTAGACTACTTACGATTGACTCTGAGAGGCTGCTAGTATGTGCGATGCAGGGTTGTCGTACATAAACGATACACCCTACCTATCTAGCCTACCTAGTTAGGGTGTACCGTAGCATATATAGATATTAGCTTTCCGCACAATATACATTACTTTAGTCAAGGTTTGGGTTAGGTTTAGTTAGGTTCTTCTCTATAATATCAATGAAAAAACTCATAGTTATTCAAAATTGCGTGTTTATTGATTGTTGCGAAACAAAAGAAATGCATATAGTGTTGAAGTTAACTAAGGAGTTACTTTGGATACTGAATCGTGGCACTGCATGTCCTCAGCATATTTTTCATAAGATGGTATGTAAGAGTGCTAATCGCAAGCATGATGACATATGATCGTCAGTTAGTCGATTGCGATATGTTGACTTAATTATCTTTAATTCATAAAATGCAGACTCGCACAAGTAAGTTGACCCAAACATTGCCGTCAGTTGAAGGGCGATTTGCCTTAGATATTTAACTAGATAAAAAACACCAGAAATTTGTATCGACGCTGTAGATTCGAAATGTATCTGCACCAACTTATTTTCAACAGAACATGAGTTCATATTAAACTAACATGCTATTTCAGTAGCTAATTCTTCATTGTTTTTAGATGAAAAAGAATAACCAATAAATGATGCTTTATTTGCCAAAATATATCAATCATAAAAACGCATTTCGTTTTGTCCTAAAATATTTGATAATTCCGCCCCATACGTATCATAATTCAACTGAGGAATCCTTGCTTTCAAAGACGGAAAATGTTTCAGATCCTTTCTCTTCAGTAGATCTATCGTAAGTTGCAATTTACTTTTGAATGCGTTTACTGCGCTAATCATCTCAATAACAGTTTTTCCTTTACCGCGAAGCTCCAAGTTAATGGTGTTTAAGTGCGTTGTGATGTCAATCAAAAATGCCAAATCAGTCAGCCATTTTTCGTTTTTCTACATCTGAGTGTCATCACCTCTTTTGTCTAGAAAAGCTGTTATTTCGGGCTATAATCCTTGAAACCTTTCTAGTAATTTTCCGCTTCTCAACCACCTGACGTCCGTGTGAAGAACTAAATCAGTGTGTTCAGCTGACCCCCTATCATACATCAACTTACAATTCATAATGACTCCAATTCCTGCAGGCGCAACATTTATATCGGCGTGAGCGAAAGTCTCGAATGTTCCCGTCAAACGCACCACCCGAAATTTCTAAAAAAGCGGCAACAATAAAAAACGCGACTTTTCTTCGACAAGTACCGCGCGTTCCTTTCTTTCCGTGAGACTTTTTCGATAGAAGATTAAGAAACCAGAAAAACCAGCCAGCTAACGTGACTGAGGTTCGGAGTAATCTTATCAGTCGAATTTCAGAAAGAAAACTAAGTGTTAGAGATATTCACTTGGTAATTACTGAGATATATTAATCTTCCGATGTTTCTATGATATCAAAAAGGTGCATTGATGCACGCCTTTGTTGACTTCACGTTTCTACGAGTGGTTATTAGTGATGGAACCTCTGCTTCTTTTTTCGCAACTGCAAAAGTTCTACATACTTTTCGCCGTCCATTTCTGCCTATTTTTCCGCATCTTTTATAATGGAATTTTGATCGGAACATTACGAACTTTACGGAATTAATATTTTTGAACCTGCGCAATAACTAAAATCGTTTTACGAAATTAGTACATATTTATGTAAAACTCAAATGGGTATTTTATCACGTGGGCGGTTTGATAAGTCATTGATTTTTTGAATTTCCTGTGCAGTTACTTCAGATGCAACAGTGCTGGCGTCAACTGTAATCTATGAGAGGGCAACTTTCTAATTTTGAGCAATTTACAACGTGCAGTTGGTGTTTAATAGCCGTCCACAACAGACGTAAATTTTTACGAAAATTGAAAAAAGTGAATTTCGTCAGCTGAGTAAGCATTACTTTTCACGTAAGAGATCCGTCACTGAAACTGTGGAAAGACTTGATAAACACTCTCGATTTCAATGCTTAAGAACTAGTTTACAGAGTTCTGTTGTGGTCGTGCCACCACTAGTGATGCCGAACGTTCAGGTAGCCCAAAAGAAGTGATCACGGCGGAAATCGTCGATAAAATCCATAAAATGATATTGGACGATCAGAGAATGAAAGTGCGTGAGTTGGCTCATACTGTGGTTATCTCAGCTGAAAGGGTACATCATATTTTACACTAATATAATAAATACTCACACTCGACCATAAGCGCAATCGTGTGACCACTTCAAAGAGTGTTTAGCGATGTTCATCCGTAATCCGAACGAGTGTTTGCGCCGTTTCGTTACTTGACCAAAACATGGATCCATCACAATACGCCGAGACCAAGGAACAATCGAAATAGGACCAAAGAAGGCCAGCCAGCCAGAGTCTGTCAGCCACCGTTTTTTGGTATGCACTCGGTAACATTCACATCGTTTACCTCGAGAAAGGTAAAACGATCAACGATTAATATTATTCAAAGCTTTTGAACAGATTCGAAGTTGAATTGAAGCAAAATCGACCGCATTTGGCGAAGAAGTGCTGTTTCATCAAAATAATACACATGTGCATACTTGTCTAGTCATAATAGCCAAAATCCATGAATTGGGATACGAACTGCTACCTCATTAAGCATATTCTCCAGATTCAGCTCCCTGCGACTATTTTCTGTTTCCAAACCTAAAGAAATTGCTGGGCGGTAAGAGATTTGAGTCGAATGAAGAAGTCTTTACCGAAAAAAACGCCTATTTTGAGGGCCTATTATTTGGAAGGAATTAAAAAAATAAGAAAATCGTTGGACTAAATATATCGAGCTGAAAGGTGAGTATGTAGAAAATGGAATGTTTATTTGACTTTATTCAAAAAGTCACTGACTTATCAAACCGCCGTCGTATATCACTCTAGTAGTTCTTATGACATTTCGTCAAGATGAGACGAACTTCAAACTATTCCAAATCTGGCTGGAAGATTTTGCGATATATCTAATATTTTACTATCATGACTACAGAGCTAGTTGGTAAAATGAGGTTACATAGGATACATCAGCCTTTGAAAATGAGATGAAATCAGAATTTTTTAACTGAAGGGCGTTTCTAGAAAAGTGACCATCTGTACAAAATAACCATTTATTGTTCAATGCATACATTAGGGATAACCATGTTGTTCGTTGATGAAGCAGTGTTCGTATGATAGATTGCGATGATTATATCCATACTAAATTCAATTAATTCAAGAAGTTCATAGAGCCCAACGATCACACGCAATGACGTAAATTCGTTGATTGAGCTTTAATGCATTTGACCCCTGACCCTGTTTTCGAAAAAAAAAAATTCTCTTCGAATTGAATGATATAAATAAACGGAATTGCCTAATTCGGGCAAGGACAATCACATTCATATTGTGTTCCTGAATTTTGAAAGAATTGGCATGGTGGCGATAGAGATCATATCAGGTCTTCATAATTCTCGACTAATTTCTGTGGCGCTACGTAAAATCTATGGTCCAAGTAGATCAACCACATTTGCTGCTCTGAAAGTCTATATATGTTCTTCATGAAATGGAGCCCCATTTATATAAATTTCTTGTTCAAATTCGATACGCCACCAACAGCGATGTCGATCATCCAAACAAATTAAAAATGGCGGAAAACATCATGAACGTGGGTATTTATTTAATTTCAAAGAATGAATGCTTTTAATGAAAAATCTTTGTGAAGAATGAAAGAGCAGAAATACACTGCTCCAAAAAATTTAAGCAAAATATCAATAATTCAAATTTCTTTGTTTGTATGTCAATAATTATTGACACGTACTTCTTCTTCGGATATGTTCAGACATAACAACAAAATTCGATGCTTTTTCTTGGCACACATGAGAAAAAAAATGAAAGATATGAATTCAAATTTAGCAAAAATCTCCACCACATATTGATAACAGCAGCTGTTCTTCTTGAAAATTTCAATTTTCTCTAATAATTTAACCCCGGCAGAGTGTACCAAAGCAGTGGTGTTAGATGATCTAGGCTAAAGGCTGGTGTTGTCCCATTCAACTGTTTCTAGAATGAATCGCAAGTACAGAGAGACTGGTAGCTGGGAAAGGAAACCTGGACAAGGACGACCGCAACAGCAGCCACGATTCATGATATTTTAAATTTAAGAATTTCCTAGTCTCCTTCAAATGCAGCTTCGACAGATCAGTGGAGTGCAAATTAGCATTGAAACGATACGACAAGGATTCAAGGAATTTGGTTCGAGGATGCAGCTCGAGTCTCTGCTCTAACCGCGACACATCGAAGAGCCCGATGCTCTATCAATCTTATCATAGTGCATACTATTGGGCAATTTATGTATGGAATTATTATGCGCAGCCAGTGGCGTAGCTAGGTGATCAAGGGCCCTGGGGCAAAAAAACTGGGACCCCTAAACTATTAGGTTTTATCACTATATACCTATACATATTTTAACAAGGCCAAGCTATTTTATCATAAATAATCAGAATTAGGTATCAGAAGCTCTTTATAGTACAGTGTAGAGCACAGCAAATCCACTTAGAGTTGAGAAATGTATATTTGGATTAATCATATTGATATTAAGCAAAAAATAGAAGTCAATCAAATCAAAACTTTTATTTATAAACGTATGTACATATGTTAAAAATTTAAGTTGTAATCTTTTCCTCGTCTTAGTTTTCGCAAAAGTATCAATCATTTCGGTGAAATCTAGGTTTTTTTTCGATCGCTATTATCGCTAAATGTCGGAATTGAGCTTAGCCCATAGTCTTCCTTAGATAATTTTTAATTTGCTAAATGATCTTTCAGCTTCAGCAGAAGTAACGGAAATTGTATGGAACAGTAACATTGCTGTAAATACTTCTGTCAGGTCGCATTCTAGCACTCCATACTTTGTCATTATTTCTTTACAAAATTAGTGAATAGTCCATGCCATAGTTAATTCAGGTAGAAATAGGTAATACAAATTAAGAAATTGAAGAGAAAAGTTTGGCCCATTATATCAGAATATTTACTTTGAAATTGGCCACACTTTTGTAATAGAGTGACTTCTAGTAAAAATAATGGTTTTCGAAAATCGAATATTTGACTGATTGCACTCATACCAGTAAAACGTGCATTTAATTGAGCTATTATGGTGTCTAGTACATTCTTGCAAATAGTATTAGCTCCGCAACAAAGTTCCCGCTGTTTTTTTTATGAAAACACAACTTTATTGTGAAAAATGATTAGAAATGAATCATTCAAAATATGCCTATCGCTAGCTACAACTTTTTCCCATCTTTCTTGTAGAGCTTGAATACCATGACACCAAGTTTAAATTGTGAGTGGCGCAATGTACATACCCCGCGTTAGGCTAGATATCCTTCATCTGTTTTGAACACCATTATACACACCGCTCATCACACTGGCTTCATCATAACTTTGGCCCAAAAACTTTTTTAAAGCAATGTTTTTGTCAATAAATAATGTAGTTAATTGGTTGACTAAATCTGCCGCCTAATGTTGGAATGCTGCTTAAAAGCCTAGAAACACTTCTTTTACTTCTATATCAACTGGCTGTCCATTTTCCGATCTGGTTATTTGTGCATACCTCATACAAATGCTTAGCTGGTCTACTTTCGACATGTGCCGTATCCAAGATGATGGCGAAAAAGGACTAATTTGTTCTAGCAGATGATTGATCTTATGAATAAAAAATACCTTTAGGCATATATAAAACATGCCGCAATATATGATCATATCTGGCGAGATGCTTTACAATGGACAAAAAATTTGAATGGTAGCCTTCCTAATTTAAGTTTTCCCGATGTCCTCTAAAAGCCAAAGAACTTTTTGCAAGGGTGAGAATGACATTCAATAGCCTTTGAAGAACCATTGTCCAAAATGAAGCTTCTTTACGATTTTCATTTTTCTTGCCAATAGCATCACTTTTTTTCCAAAGTTCATACACAGCACATGCTTCCGTATGGCCAGTCGAGATACTGTGTTATTTTATTCTTTCTGATGAATGTTTCCAATCCTGAATGCCCGTACACCATATACGATTCCTTTGCGACGCAAATAACCAGCAGGGTTGACAGTAGGCAGAGTCCAGTATTTTAGAATAACACAGCCAAAAGCGATGAACTGGTCCATATTTAGAACTCGAGAAGTAGTACGATTTAGAAAAACATCTGTTGTTCTGGTGGGCGTCTATCGGAAAAGGCCCTGATGACGTTTTTAATTTTCACTTAATACCTTGTATGTGAAATTTGCCGAGTCGTGAAACTTTAATCGGCCATATCTTACTACTAATTATTCATTTGTTTTTCCAGGATATAAGAAAGAGACCTTCAGGTGCGAAGTTTCGCGAGCAAAACTGAGACTACAAAAAAGGGGAGAAATGGTTAGATCTTTGAAGCATTTCTTGCAAATCAATCGAGATTCCACGGAGACTATCGATTTAGGTGCGACCGAATCGTCCGAATCTCAAGATTCTAAATCCGTAATATCAATATCCGTGAGTGAACCATCTGAAATTTCAACAGTAACGTCAGGTCCTGCAAAAAGTGGCAGCGGTTGTAGCAGCAAAACAGCTTGTACTGATGCAGAGCCCGATGAAGCGATGACACCATCCTCGTCTACAGCACTTGAACAATCTACTTCAGGTAATTCAGCTTGTGTAAAAAGTTCGGTAATGTCAGCTACCGAAATACCTGCTGCAAGTGATACTTTCGATGAAGGCGGTAATGAGGCTAGTATCGATATAATTCCGTCCGATCCCGGTTTGTGGCCCGAAAGAATCACCAATGAGATGGCTAGAATATTGGTTAACCGTGGTCCGCCCTTGATAGACATCTGTTTTAGCTTTCCTAGTAATAAAAATAAGAGAAAGTTTTCGTGCAAATACTTCGAAAGAAATCTAGCAAATGAAGAGAAAGTCGAAAGGGCTTGGCTTATTTACTCTATTTCTAAAGATTCTGTATTTCGTTTTTGTTGTGAGTTGTTTTGTAAATGTAAAAATCCTAACGCTTTTTGTGATACAAATGGAGTATCTGATTGGCAACACATGTCTTTGCTAATTAAGAGACACGAAACGTCAATTTTACACAACAGTTATATAAACACTTGGGTAAATTTGAAAAAAGGTTGGAGATTTCTACGACTGTTAATGCTCATCATCTGCGGATTTTAGAAACGGAAACAAATATTGGCGAGACGTGTTGAAAAGAATTATTGCGATCGTTAAGTATTTATCTACATAATGCATGGCATTTCAAGGTTCTTCTCAATTGCTTTTCGAACATGATAATGGAAATTTTCTAAAAGCTGTTAATATGATTGCCTCTTTTGATTCAGTGATGAGAGAGCACGTTAGCCGAGTGTATAACTCCCAAAAAAATTTGTTAAAATGACTCATTATTTAGGCTTGCAAATATAGAATGAAATAATTGAATTATTGTCGTTCAAAGTGAGAAATAATATTTTAGAAATGGTTCGCAGTTCAAAATATTTTCCAATAATATTAGATTGTACACCAGACACTAGTCATACTGAGCAAATAAGTCTTGTTCTGAGGTATGTTGTCCTTAACACCACTTCAAAAAAGGTTGAAGTTAAGGAAAGCTTTATTCCGTTTAATCCAATACTGGACTCTACAGGAAAAGGGATATATACATTTGTGATAGAAAATTTGATGAAATTAAATTTAGAATCAAAACACATTAGGGGACAAGGTTATGATAATGTGACAAATATGAAGGGAAACATATTGGGCATTAAAAACGCATTCTTGATGCGAATTCGAATGCCCTTTTTGTACCTTGTGCGACTCATACTTTGAACTTAATTGTAAATGACGCTTCTAAGGTGCCAGGTGCTACAAGAATTTTTTTTAATCTTGGGCAAAAGTTATATAATTTTTTTTCGTCATCCACAAATAGGTGGTATGTTTTGAGAAGAAATGTCCCTGGGTTAAGTTTAAAGCCTGTAAGCCTATAACTATAAGCTTTCAAAAAACCGATTTGACTTATTAAATGAGTATGATAATATTTTCGGATTCTTTAGCGACATATTCAAATTAAGTGACAGCGATCTTTTAAAACATTGTCTATTCTTGAAGAGCGACTGATATATCAGGATAATCAGGATATAGACTCCAATGATCTGTTCAACATAATTAAAGCGTTAAAGTTGTTTTCATTACCTGATGATACTGACCCCTTAATTATTTTACAATATATATTGGAAAACATTTTAATCTCCACCTTTCCAAACCTAAGCATTTCATTAAGAATTCTTTTGACATTGCATGTATCTGTAACTTCTGGCGAGCGATCTTTTTCAATGTTAAAAATCATTAAAAATTATTTAAGATCGACAATGATTCAAGAAAGATTGTCTGGGCTAACAATATTAGCAATTGAACAAGAAGTTTTTGACGGTATAAATTTTAGCGATGTAGTTAATGAATTTGCAACAGGAAAATCTCGAAAATATCGCTACTACAATAGCTATCTTTTATTTTTCTATTGCACCTAGACCTAGCTATCATTTTTGATTTTGAAACGAAGTTCCTAGGTATTTGTCATAGAAATATCTGCATATTTTTAAAAATATCTAAGTATAAGTAGGAAGTAGTACTTCTACCACTACACACAAAGCATAAACGCAAAATCTCAGCTTTATTTTGGCATGGCGCACATACTCATCATCGTATATCCCAGATGAATAAAAATTTAACAAAACACATAAATAACGCAAAAGACACAAATGGACCATAGATGGAATGACACCAGATCAATTGAGCATAACTTCACAACAGATTTTCGAAGAGACCGCCATTCTATGCCTGACACAGCCTATTGCGGCGAATGGTAGCCCATACTACATTATGCATTTGATTTGGAACATTTCATTTATTGCTCCCCGAACTCTATTCTCTAAATCCTCTCGATTTTCTGAAGCAGTTCTATAAAAACGATTTTTCACATTGGCCCACAAAAAAAATCTAATGGGGATCGGGCGATCAAGCTGGCCATCTTGTCGGGCCGTTGGTGCCTATCCACCTTTCATTTAAATTATTATTTAGGTATCGAACAACTTCCCTGCAGTTGTGCGCTGGTGCTCCATGTTGTTGGAAACTTAAGTTATTAGCAACAGCCAGTGGTAAACCATCAATCAGATCGCTTATTCCGTTTTGTAAAAATCCTAAATATCTTTCCCCTGTTAATGGTCCATCAAAAATGATTGGACCTATGAGATGTCGCCCTACCATTGCCACCCATACATTGAACCCAAATCGCTCCTGGAAATTACCCTCACGTACTAAATGCTCGTTTTCGTGGGCCCAATAGCGCGTATTTTCTGAATTGAACATTCCGTTGTTAGTAAATCATGATTCATCTGAATATAAAATTTTATAAGGATACCTTGGATCCATTTCCATCTTTTGAAGAAACTGGTTGCTATATTCTAATCTTCGGCCATTATCATTTTCATAAAGGTGTTGATGAAGATTGTATTTGAACGAGCGAAATTTATGCTTCTTAAGAATTCTCGAATCACTCTGATGACTTATCCCTATTTCTTGTGCGATTACTCTGGTAGATGCCCTACAATTCAAAGCGCTTATACATCAATTTCAGAATTTACGCTCGAAGAATGTTGCCGTTCTGGATAGCGTTCAGCGTCCAGAACGCTTCAGATAATGAGTTGAAAAACGAGTATTATACTATCTCCAGGATTAAGAATGGAAAATTTAAACTAAAAATTATCAATTTACTATCAAAAAATTCGTGAAAATATTCTGCGTATTATAGTGCTAATGAGCCTCTATTATACCTTGCGGAAATAAGATTTTTTGTAAAGAAACAATGTTTGAATGTTACGAAGCCAATAACAGAAGGAATTCTACAGTTACGGTGATGAATCCAAATGTACTCGATTTCGGTCGATAAATCACGCAGTTTTTTTGTCGTCATAGCCACCTTGACTTGAAAACAAATTTATCAAAACAAAAATTAAAAATTCGGCAAATTCGTCTCAAAATATGCTGAATATATAGACAAAGAGAGTTTCATTCGATTTTTTAAAGAATATACAGGGTGGGCCATTTGAAATCGAAACTTTCGCTAATTTCCTTTGAAACCGGAAACGTTACAGATAAACTATCAGTGCCATTCAAGTTGAAATGAATTTTTGATTGAGTTCGGAGAATTAAATTGAAAAATAGTGGACAGGAAAAAGTTATCGGGTCGAGCCTGTTTCAGTTACACCCGGTATATATATATATATATATATATATATATATATATATATATATATATATATATATATATATATATATATATATATATATATATATATATTTATTTATTTAGTGTTAGGTTATTTTCTAGAATTCATAAACAACGAGTCAACGTGTCTGTATCCCATTACTTAAGTTAAGTTAATGTTTTAAAATGGGTGTGAACAAGAATTTTTATTGTTATGATTTTGTTCTGTTTGATTCATTTCGATATCTTAGTCTACAAATAAATATGACTTCTAAAGTTCAGTTTTTTGCTTTACTTCAAGCACCTATACCTACCTACCTCCTACCTTCAAAAAGAAAATAAAAAAACGTGACCCAAATGCCTTAGGAGTGCGAAAATCCTTTTTTGCACACAAGCGCCAGTAGCCCTCACGGGCGCCCTGCTTGTCTTAACCGCAATCTTCTATATCAGACTGGTCATTCCTTCAAAATTAGAAATGAAGAACATTAAACTTCATTCATTAAAAATATTCAAGTTTCAACATAAGCTAATTATTGCATCCAAAATGGCCAATCTTTTCCTAGTATTGATAAATTGAAAGTTCTACACATTGCCCCAAAAGGTAGAAAACTCCGTTACCTAGAATCAGTTGAAATTAGCAAATCACTTTTTGATAACAACTGTCAGATCATAAAGGACAAGACTGATCTATGTAAATCCCAAATTTTCGATATATTCAAATAATGAGTCCCTTTCAATTGTTGTTAACTGCATACCTAATATCTCACTTTGTACTTCGTTTTCATTCTGTCCGACGAACCACAGTTCCCAACAGCGGTAACAGTAAACTATCATTTTAATTATTTTGTTGGTAGTGAAAACATAGTAAAAGATTCCATTTGTGTTTTAATCATGCTTAATTTCGAAACAATAATGACTAAATCCATATAGCAGATAATTTTTGGTCGAGAACACCTTCTCTCTGTGTCTCATTTTTCACTATTGTAAAACCTTATTTTATTCAAGTCGTTATTTGCTCTTATGACAAACAATTATTATAAAGTGTCTAGTGTACTTGATTCTTGTTGAGATTTTATATTTCATTTTATTTGAACAAAATTAACAATTTATTATACTGATAATATTTTAACTGTCTGAGGTTCTTTGAGTTTTCATCTTACAATTTGGGATTGTTCTCTAAAAGTTGCATATTATTTCCTGGGCCATTTGGTTATACATTGAAACCACGATATCATTTCCGACCTGAGCTAGATCAATACAAGTTGTGGTCGTCGGTATAACATCTGCTTATTTCCAGTTGCAAGCAGGAGTACCTCAGGGATCCATTCTTTCACCAACGTTATTTATGTTGCAGATACGATCTTCTGTCATCTACAGAGAACAAGATCTTCGGTTTTGCAAACGATTGTACCCTGGTTTCGTCTTTCAGTAGTCTGCGGCCGATTACAGCTGCGGAATCTCAGCGTCAGACAAATTAATAACTTAAACTCTGACTTATAGACAATATCTGAGTGGGGTCAGTTGAACCTGCTGAGCTTCAACGCGAGCAAGACGTAAGCAACTACGTTTCCTAGAAAGGTCCCCGGTCGAGAACCTCCTCTAATGATGCAATGCCAACAAATTGCATCCAAAGATTCGATGCACCTTCTCGGATTAACAGTCAACTCCGGGTTTTGCTGGCATGAACATGTATCAGCAATAGCTAAGTCGGCAGATAAACTTAGTTTTCTTTTCAGAGCCAATCGATACTTCACGTCATCTCAGCTGTTGCTTCTATAGAAGAAACAGATTCGACATGCTTCGGAATATTGTTCCCTTGTATGAGGATCTGCGCCCAAACATTCGTTGCGGATGTTGGATAGTGTGCAAAAACGGGCTGTGCGCTTCATCGACCACCCAGAGATCACCTGCGATCTCCAACCTCTGGCTCTCAGAAGACAAGTTGCTGACTTTTCTCTGTTTTATAGATACTTCCACGGAAGATAATAATAATAATAGTTTCTTTATTTCAATCACTCTACAGCATACGTATCAATAATTTCCTAGTATGTTTACATAGAATATGGAACAACTAATACAATGAAACAAAGACGTAAAATTGAACTTAATATTATTCTTTATACCTAATTAAGCAATAGAAAACCATTGAAGGTAGCCCTTGTGCATGGTTTTATATGCGGTAAGTATTTAACAAAGAAGCCTTAGTAAGAGAAATACAGAAGAAAAATTCGACCAATACAGAACACGAAAAAAGAAAAATAACCATTCCCAGTAAAAACAATACAATTTTTTTTGTAGGCGGTTGGTTTTGATTGATCTATCTGATTGGAGCATTTTTAATGTCGACCATAGATAACATCAATGAGCGTGGATTCGATAGTAGCCACTTTTTAACTTTTTCTTGAACAAATTTATAGAGACTAAATTTCTTAACTTTAAAGGTAGCATATTAAAGCTCTGGGCGCCAGATATGTGAAACATCTCTGACCCACTGTTTTAGCCATTCTAGGAAGCAAATAACTTCCTGTTGCATATCGGGTCCGAAAACCATGAGAAATTAAATGATCCCCACTTTTATTGCTTACAAAATACACAAGCATTCTACTACAAAAAAGCTGCCTCAAATCCAGTAGCTCAGCTTCATGAAATAATTCGTCTGAGGGGTAAGTAATATTTCTTCCCAATATACATTTAATGACTCTTTTATGTACTACTTCTAATTTCTTTAGGTAGCAAGTATCTACACCACCCCATACAAGGATCCCATAAACCAACAAAGACTGAACCAATGCCGAGTAGAGGACCTTCAATTCAATTGAGTCACATCACAGAATTCCCTACAGTATTTGAACAAAGGTAAGAGACCTCGTACCTTCCTTGACACGAACAATACGTGAGAGTCCCATCGAAGATGAGAATCCAACACCACCCCGAGGTACTTGACTGATCTTGTCTGTCTTATTTGAATAATATCATTCTCCACTTGAATATTTAAATGATTGTAATCTGGCAATGAGGTTATGTAACTCGCAAAAGGTACATATACAGTCTTTTCAGGATTATAAGTGAGACCCTTCTCCCTCAGAAAACTCAAGATCAATTAAAAATCAACTTCACACTTCTCCTTGAGAGATTTCCAAGAAATATCTTGGTAAAGGATAGCTGTATCATCAGCAAAAGATATTATTTCCCTAGAAGTATTCAAGGCAAAGAGGTCATTAACAAAAATACAAAACAATATTGGTCCTAAAACTGTCCCCTGAGGGACTCCACATTGAACTATTGTCTCAGAGCTTCTGACACCGTCTATCTCTACTACTTGCTCTCTTTTACTCAAATAATTTCTCATTAACTTATGAGAGTTACCTCTAAATCCAATATTTTCTAGTGTTTCAAGCAAATCACAATGACAGACGGTGTCAAAAGCCTTCGATAGGTCAACAAATATACATAAGACTGGGACGCCTCCATCCATTGCCTCATAAATTTTTGATAATAGGAGTGCCATTGCATCCTCGGTCAATTTTTCAATTCTGAAACCGAATTGTCTAGATGAAAGTACCTTAAATTTTTCCAAAAAACTATTAATTCGTTCCTTGAGAACTCTTTCAAAAATCTTTCCAAACATTGAGATAAGCGAAAGTGGCCTGTAATTACATGGAAGCGTCCCATCACCTCCTTTCAAAATAAGTCTAATAATAGCAATCTTGAAAATCGAAGGAAAATCACCTTCGTTAATACACTTATTTAAAATAAATGCCAGAGGATGAGAAATCAATTCAGACACTTTCTTAAGAGTTTCCGCACTTATACCGTCATAACCTGGTGACTTACCAGATTTCAATCCTCTAATAACACATTGCACTTCCTCAGGAGAAGTCTCGACAAATCCAAAAGAATTGGAAGTTCGATGAGGCTCGTAAATTTTTCTTGACGGTTTGCGTATTTTTGACGCCATCCTGGTTCCAATCTCGGTAAAATATTTATTGAAATAATTTGCAATATCTTCTCTGTTTGTTAGGTAACTGTCATTTTCTCCCCGTATGCGATCAATATTAGTCGTCTTTAGATTTTTACCCCTTATTTTGTTCACAGTCTCCCACAAAAGCATAGAGCTACTTTTATTCTTATTTATTTGAGATTTGAAATAGTTATTTTTAGTTAATTTCGTCAAATTGTTGAGTCTATTCCTGTATTCCCTATATGAATTATTTATTTCAATATCACCTAGATTCAGAAGGACTATCCTGTACATCTCATTTTTATGATTGATGGACTTCAATAAACCATCTGTCACCCACTCTTTTCGCTTTATCTTTTTTTTTGGTAGTTTTATTCTTGCAGTACAAGCTTCCACATAGCCAATTACAAATTTGGCGAATACCTTTGAAATCTCTTCCGTATCAGTACCACAGTATACAAAGCTCCATTTCTCCTCCTTCAGACATCCTTTCAATTTTCCGAAATCAATTATGCTTTTGAACTTTTTATTGTTTGTAGGCACCTGTGGCACTAATGCATCAGGACATCTAATACCAAGGAGAGTAGGATTGTGATCCGTTATATTGATTCTGCATACTATTGGGTAGAAGTCACTGAATGGAAATGAACTCTTCATGAAGATATGGTCAAGACATGTCCTTGTGTTGCCCTGGGATCTAGTATACGTATTTATTGCTGAAACGTAGTCCTCCTCATAAAGTATATTTAGATATTCTTGTGTTACGTTATTCTCATGATCAAGGATATCAATATTGATATCCCCCAGAAGAATGGACACGTCGTGATTTTCCCGACACTGGCTGAGAAACGGCTCTAGGTTATCGACAAAGTCGGATGCTTTCAAGCAAGGTGGTCTGTAGAGAGCTAGTATCTGGACAATTACTTTCTTGGAAATATGGATATATAGATTTATAGCATTTATTTCAGATATTTTTATTACTTGATGTTGCCATTTGAATTTATCTCTAATAAATATTATTGTTCCGTCGTTCCTGTTTATATCTCCTGCATTATAAATGGTGCTGAATCCCTTAAAACGATACAGATCAACATTATCGAGTTGGTGCGTTTCTGTAAGTACTATACAGTCAAATTCGGTTTTCAATCTATCCAAAGCAATACTCAACTCATCCAGATTTTAGATATACTTCTTATATTATTGTGGAAGACCCTGAAACCATTTCCGCACATCAATCCGTCGCAATCCCCAAATCATTGATAACTTTCGTCTCTATAATTATAGGTCTAACATCCTGGACGTAGGCATCCATATTCAATATCAACAAAATACTACTTAAGTGTGGACCTTGTTACTGGGCCCTTTTTTTCCTTGTTACCTGGATGTATTAAGTTTTCACTAAAATTTTTCGGTTCATCAGCGGTTTTTTGTTTTTCCAATTGTTGTATAGTGATAGTTTGTCCCTCGATTATAAGTGTTCTTCCTTGTATCTTTGCTTGCTTTCTCCTGTTTCTGGCTTCATTCATATGATTTACCAACATTTTATGTTGAGCTCTTCCTTCGGGCGATAAGTCCGGTGATACGAAGATACTGGCCTTTTTATATATATATATATATATATATATATATATATATATATATATATATATATATATATATATATATATATATATATATATATATATATATCATTTATATCAGAACTGTTTAGTTCAACCTGCAGCGAATTTCTCGCAATGTCGATAACTTTTTCTTCGATATTGCCAACTTCAGGGTCAAGACCATGAACCACTAATTTGTTCTTCCTCTGCTTGTTATCAATAAAATTCAATTCTTTCCGAAGTTTCCCATTGATGTGCTCCAGCTCTTTAATTCTTCCCTCATAAATTCTCACCTTTTCCTCGAATTCTGACCTTACATCTTCAAGTTTCGCAGTTATACTTGTTTCAAGTTGCTGAATCTTATTGTTTAGTGATGAATTGAGGTCACCGAGTAGATCTTTTAGATACTTCTTCTGCTTATCGCTAAATTCACCCATTGAAAGTGATGTCGCAAGTTTATCACGCACCGTATGGACCGCTTTAATATTCGATTAGGATAATTATCTGTTATCGCTGTCAATATCGCGACGTTCTCTTATCAGCCGTTCGGTAAATATGGTGAATATAAATTACTGCAGTTTTACAAGATACATAAATTGTGACTTCGATAACACCCAAAACCCATGAACTTTTGTCTTTTACAAATAGGTCAATTTAGTTGATCCACTGCTGAATGGTGAGACCGAAATTTTGAGTATCAAACTCGATCGTAAAAACAATATTTTCGGTATTTAACACGGAGCGAAGTATTCTTGCACCTCACTCACTAAAGCAACACACACTAGATGCTCCAAGGAGCTGAAAGACTTTGTTCCTGGAAAACTCATGTTTTGCCGCAACCCTAGGCTGGCAAGAAGTTCTCATCATATGGCGGTACATTTAACGACCCCTCGAACCTCTCTCTATAAGAATTCCTTCGTTTACAAGGCCGGTGGGCTGTGGAACTCGCTTCCGTCCGACATCTTCCCAACATCCTACAATTTAACCCTCTTCAAGAAGAGAGTAAACAGACACATCAATTCTTCCCAGGTGCCCACTCATGTGAGATAACAGGTATTCCTGGGAAGCGTGCATAAAAAAATTCTGGTTAGCCTACAGAAGATGACAATAAAAGCTGAGTGAAAGAATTTTGTTTACCAATGAGTCGAGATTTTGTCTTCTTCATTGTGATCTGCGTTCTCTAGTGTACAGACGTTGAAATGAGAGATATGCTCAGAGCAACTTCTTACCTACCTATGGTTTTGTTGGAGGTTCAATAACAGTGTGCGAAGGATTTTTTTTGAACGCCCGCACTGATGTGGTTATCGTTAATAATAGAACCCTGATGGTCCCGAAGTAAGAGTGGGAAATTGAGAGATCGAACAATTATACTTGATGCTTTTCTGAATTTAAATGTCATTTTCAGATGGATGCTAAGAAACTGAACAAATTGTCTAAGTGTAACGTTTAACCATACCAGAAGTGAACTTTAACAGGCTAGTTTGAAATTAGTGCTTTGTTTTCTATCCTAAACATGAATATATCAGCTTGAAGAGCGTTCAATGGTAATCTCATCGCAAGACTGCTAGGTTGTTCGTATATCTTTTCATTAAATTGAAGATAAGTAAGATAAGATAATAAGCAACAAGAAATTGAAACCATTGAAACTATAGCTCACAACAACGGTTTTGATCGTGATTTAAAAAACAAAATAATGAAACGAAAACAATTACATCATATAGCAATTACCCTAATACATTAAACTATAAGTACCAACAGATACGAAAAATTCTTGCCTTTAACATATTGTTGACCGATAAGTGAAAATGTCGCAAATAACCTTCCAAACTGAAATCTTGCAATTAAACCTCAAAATAATTGTCATCACTCTTGTCTAATGCAAAAAAACCCATAAAGAATTGAAATAAATCAGGAGCTACTAAGTTATCTTGTTCGAACTGCAATCATTTCTATATGGATCTGACTGATCGCTCCTTCCAAATTAGTTAGAGAACATCAAATTTTATTCATTGAAAATTAATACAATTCAACATTATCTAATCT
This sequence comes from Cryptolaemus montrouzieri, assembly GCA_013387265.2. Classification (NCBI taxonomy): domain Eukaryota; kingdom Metazoa; phylum Arthropoda; class Insecta; order Coleoptera; family Coccinellidae; genus Cryptolaemus; species Cryptolaemus montrouzieri. The sequence goes on from JABFTP020000144.1 coordinate 46,231,517, forward strand.
TTTCTCGTCATTTAAAATGAAATTTAATTCGGAAAATAATCATTATCCATTTTAAATCCACATCTCACTTGGATGTTAACATATTATCCCGTACTTGAAATCAAAATATCATAAACATACAATAAGCTCCCGCCTCTTTTCTATATTATTATAAATCTAGAGTCTCAACATCGACATGAAAATAATGCGAATGCATAGGGGATTTATAAATCATCTGTTTAAGTCGAGTATTAACTTATTATTCTAGGTTACATGCTACGATTTTGCATCCTGTTTAGCTTTGCGCGTAACAATGGTGAACCCTCTGCAGGTCAGTCTAAACGTACAATGAGAAACTTTCGATAGGGCCAATATTTTATTTAAGAGGGACTCTGGACCTGGATATATTTCTATAGAAAAGTTAGAAAGTTGAGTGGTTTTCAACACAAGACAGAGAATCAGTACGGAAGAACAGTTCTCCAGATAAGTGTGAAACAGGAGCAGAAGACAAAGGCAGAAAATGATATAGGAATATGAGAAACGCAATAAGAATTTATTAGGAAGAAAAACAAAGAGGGACAGTGTTAAAATCGAAGGAAGAATTGACGGTTAGCAAAATCTAAGAAAGGCGTAAATATTGATACAAGAGATAGAAGCCAGAGCTTAGAAATTGCTGTATGAAAAAGGCGTACGAGATTAGAATTGTGCGACAGCACATTGCCTTTGTAAATGCAAGAAATGTGCAAGAGGAGAATGTGAATGGTGAGAGCCTCGAGAAAATCCTAGTAAAGCGTTTCAGAGAAATATATCGATGAATTAAACGAGAAAAAATGCCAAATGAGAGTTTGGGAGGAAGTAATATGCATTAAATATGGAAAAAAATGCGGCAGAAATACACAAGCGAGTAAACAAAGAAAATGAGGAACTGGGCCTAAACGGAATAGTGAGTAGTTGAAATGTGAGGTTAAGGCTAGGGGGCATTGAACTAGAATGAAGAACTACAGGAAATAGCGAAAGTAATTGGCGAAACGACAGGGCAGAAGAATATGCAGGTGCAAATTCTCTTTGAAAAAAGTCGTTTGTTGAGGCGAAAGGAATGTGAAAGTGATATTGCTGTTAATAAGAGACTTTGAAGAGGTAATAAAGACAGAGAATGAGTACGGAAGACTATTTTTTCAGAGAAGTGTGAAAAAGGAACATAAGATAAATGGCAGAAAATTATCAAGGAATATGAGAAGCGCAATAGGAATTTATTAGGAAGAATAATAAAGAGGGACAGTGTGAAAATCGAGGAAAGAATTAACGGTAAGCAAGATCTAAGAAAGGCATAAATATTAAAACAAGAGAAAGAAGCTTGAGCAAAGAAATTGCTATATGAAAGAAACGTAATAGTTTGGAATTGTGATTCAGCACATTGCTTGTGTAAGTGCGAGAAATGTGCAAGAGGAGAATGAGAATGGTGAGAACATTGCGAAAATCTTAGTAAAGCGTTTCAGAGGAATATACTGATCAAAAAATGGGAGAAAATTCCAAATGAGCGTTTGGGAGGAAGTGATATGCATTAAATATGGAACAAAATTGCGACAGAAACACACAAGCGTGTAAACGAAGAAAATGAGGAACTGGGCCTAGACGGAATAGTGAGTAGTTGAAATTTGAGGTTAAGGCTAGAGGGTATTGAACTAGAATGAAGAACTTCAGGAAATAGCGGAAGTAATTGGCAAAAAGACAGGGCAGAAGAATATGCAGGTTCAAATTTTCTTTGAAAAAAGTCGTTTGTTGAGGCGAAAGGAATGAGAAAGTGATATTGCAGTTAATAAGAGACTTTGAAGAGGCAATAAAGACAGAGAATGAGTACGGAAGACTATTTTTTCCGAGAAGTGTGAAGAAGGAACAGAAGATAAATGGCAGAAAATTATCAAGGAATATGAGAAGCCCAATAAGAATTTATTAGAAAGAATAATAAAGAGGGACAGTGTGAAAATCGAGGAAAGAATTGACGGTAAGCAAGATCTAAGAAAAGCATAAATATTAAAACAAGAGATTAAAGAATGAGCTTAGAAATTCTTGTATGAAAGAGACGTAAGTGTTGAGAACTGTGCGACAGCACATTGCTTGAATAAGTGCAGGAAATGTGCAAGAGGAGAATGTGAATAGTGAGTGCCTTGAGAAAATCTTAGGAAAGTTGTTCAGAGAAATATACCGATCAATAAAATGAGAGAAAAATGCCAAATGAGAGAAAAATGCCAAATGAGAGTTTGGGAGGAAGTGGTTTGCTTAAAATAGGAAAATGTGGCAGAAGTACAGAAGAATGTAAATGAGGCAAATGAGGAACTTGGCTCAGAGAAAATATAGAGTAGGTGGAATGTGAGGAAAATGCTAGAGAGTATTGAACAGGAGGAAAGAACTATCGAACGAGCGGAAGTAATTGGAAAAACGACAGGGCGAAAGAATATGCAGACCCAAATTCTCATGGAAAAAAGTCGTTTGTTAAGACGAAAGAAATGTGAAAGAGATATTGCAGATAATAAGAGACTTTGAAGAGGTAAGAAAGACAGATAATGAGTACGGAAGAACAGGTTTTCAGAGAAGTGTGAAGTAGGAACAGAAGACAAAGTCAGAAAAAGGTCTAGGAATATGAGAAGCTCAATCAGAATTAATTAGGAAGAATAACAAAGAGGGACAGTGAGAAAATGAAGGGATAAATTGACGGAAAGCAAGATCTAAGAAAGGCATAAATATTAAAACAAGAGACAGAAGCATAAGCGTAGAAAGTTTTGTATGAAAGAGACCCAAGTGTTTAGATCTGTGCAATAGGGCATTGCTTGAGTAGGTGCAGGAAATATGCAAGAGGAGAATGTGAATGGTGAGTTCCTTGAGATCATCTTAGGAAAGCGTTTCAGATGAATATCCCGATCAATAAAGTGAAGTAAAAATGCCAAATTAGAGTTTCGGAGGAATAGGACTGCTTAAAACATGGAACGAAAATGGGGCAGAAGTACAAAAGGAAGTAAATGAGGGAAATGAGGAACTGGGCCTAGAGAAACTATTGAGTAAGTGGAATGCGAGAAAAAGGCTAGATATTATTGAACAGGAATGAATTCCTTTTTAATAATCTCTTGTTACTGATTATTTGAACCTGCATATTCTTCTGCTCTGTCGTTTCGCCAATTACTTTCGGCTCTTTCCTTTAGTACCTTCCTCATGTTTAATAATCTCTAGCCTTCTTCTCGAATTTTACTTACTCACTTTTTTCTCTAGTTCGTAATTTTCCTCGTTTACTCGCTTGTGTATTTATGCCGCATTGTTGTTCCATTTTTAATGCATATTACTTCATCCCAAACTCTCATTAGGCATTTTCTCTCATTTTATTTAATGGGATAGTTCACTGAAAAACTTTCCTAAGTTGTTCTCAAGGCAATCACTATTCACATTCTCCTCTTGCTTATTTACTGCACTTACTCAAGCAATGTGCTATCGCACAGATCCAAATTCTTAGGTCTCTTTCATTTAAAACTTTCTAAGCTTATGCTTCTGTCTTATATTTTAACATTTACGCCTTTCTTAGATCTTGATTTTCGTCAATTCTTTTCTTGATTTTCCCACTGTCCCTTTTTTTTATTCCTCCTAATAAATTCTTATTGCACTACTCATACTCCTAGATTTTTTTGTTGCCGTTGACTTCTGTTCCTACTTCATACTTCTCTGAAGTAAAGTTCTTCCGTACTCATTCTCTGTTTTTCTTACCTCTCCAAAGTCTCTTATTACCTGCATTATCTCTTTCACATTCCCTTGGCCTTAACAAACGACTTTTTTCACTGAGGATTTGGATCTGCATATTCTTCCAACCTGTGGTTTTGCCAATTCCTTTCGCTCGTTCAATAGTTCTTTTCTCCTGTTTAATATTCTCTGTCTTTTTCCCTACATTTCAACTACTCACTATTTTCTCTAGGCCCAGTTCCTCTTTTCCTCGTTTACTTCGTTTTCCTAAGATTTTCTCAAGGCATTCAGCATTCATAATCTCCTCTTGCACATTTCCTGCACTTGCTCATGCAATGTGCTATCGCACACATCTAAACACTTACGTATTTTTCATACAGCACTTTCTACACTCATGCTTCGGTCTCTTGTTATGATAATTATGCCTTTCTTAGATCTTGCTTACCGTCAATTCTTTCCCTTATTATCTGCCATATCGCCATCGAATTCCTTTTGCCTGAATTAATCTTTATTCAATTGATCTGGATGATGAGATACTCCAATGAAATTGGGGTTTTCCTTAGTTCTATAATCATTATTGTAAAAATATGAGATAATAGTTCTCGAGAAAGTTGATTCGTCTGTGATCATTATTTCACCATCAAAATGAGCATTTTCTCTAATTTTATCTAAGGACCATCGGCAGAAATTCAGTCTCGAACACCCAGAGTCTCGAAAACCAGTTTTATTTCACCTGTAAGCTGTTTTACAACGAGATTGACATCTAGTTCATCAACACCAAAAATATTCGATGTTGAAGAATGTAATTCATCTGATTCGGAAGCACACGTTGGAGAAGATATTAGCGGTGCGAGTTCCAGAGTTCTCCAGCATATTCCTTTGGTCCCACATTATTCGCCAACATTTATCACCAGTTTAATCAATTCAGGTGGTATGGACACTATGTATGGTCCAATATACGATGAATATACTTCCACATGGTACCTTGGAAAAACCCCAATTATCTTTTCTAAGGAGAAAAACGAAATAATAATTCAAAATGTGACATTTCCGGGATCTCAATGTCTATATGAGTTGATATTCAATAAAACTCCCGTTCTCTACAAACGAGATGATTACGATAATTATGGAAAAATTCTCGATATAACCAAAGTTCATCATATGAACTCTGATGGCACCAAGCTGTTAGAGGGAAGTTCCGGATTCAAATATAAGCATGTGATTTTGCCTCTTGTTCAAGAAAAATTTCCTCAGTCTGGTTCGGGAGTTATGATGACTTATGCGAAGCACCAGTTCGATATCTTCATTGGGATGAAACAAATGAATTAGTGTCTCTCGATAAGTTTGGTCGTTCCTCGCGAAATCAAAATCAAAATATTTTTCCTAATTCATCAATTTTTCGGTGTAGATTTCCACTTAACGTAGACGGGGAGTACGATACTGAACATCATAAATTGTGTAACGTTAAAATATCAACATTAAAAACTGACGCTGCGTCAAAGTTCTACGTAGATCAGACCGTTCTAGAGTCTCAAAATCTTTCGGAAAATTAGAAATTATAATAATAAGTACTCGAAGGCAAAAATACAAGTTCTTAAGGAACTCAATCGCCCAATATGAAAAAAGTTATGAAAAAGGGTTATATAATGAAAGAAATTGATGATCTTTGGCAGTGTGATCTAGGGCAGATGAACCTTTACTCCCGCGAAAATAACAAATATGTGTTCTTTCTAGTAGTAATCGATTTCTTCTCATAATTTGTTGCGGCCGAACCACTCAAATCGAAGACTAGTCTAGAAGTCACTCAAGTATTTTCAAATATTTTAGAAAAATGCGGTCCAACTCCAAAAAATCTTCAAACTGATCAGGGTGAAAAATTCTTCATTGAATATTTTAGCGCTCTTATGAATAAATATCACTTAAATCATGTTAACACTTTCAGCATCATGAAAGCATCCATAGTGGAGCGCGCTATAAGAACTTCGAAACAGGAATTATTCAAATATTTCAGTTTCAATGGGACGTATAGGTTAGGTTAGGTTTGATTAGGTTCAAGTGTTTCCTTCTGTTGTTAATGAATATAATCATACTAAACATCGGACTGTTGAAATGAGACCTTGTGATATTAATGATTCTAGGAATGAAAAATCTATCCAGAGGTCGACTAACACAAAATTGAAAACTTTTTTCCATGTAAATTGAAGTAAAGTAGTTTAAGTAAAGCAAAACACGAATCTGAAAAGAGACACCTGCCTAATTAAACCACGGAATTATTTAAAAAAGTTAAGGTTCAAATTACGAATCCAGTCACCAATTTTCTAGAAGACTATTAAGGACGTCCTATCAAAGGTGCATTTTTCGAGTCGGAACTTCAGAGAACTTAATATCCTGACGTATATTTAATTGAACGAGTGTTAAATAAAACAAGAAATAAATTATTTATTCATTTCATAAAACAAAAATAAACTATTTATTTCAAGTGGCTTGGCTTTGAAAATTCACATAAGTCTTAGATTAATAAATCAGATAAACTCTAATTGTACGTTTTTATTTCAAATGGGGCAATTTTTCATATAAATGGAGGAAAATAAAAACTTCCCATCAATCAATAATATCGTTTTGAAATGAGACTTCGAATTAGACTCTTACCTTTTAGGTTGGTTTATTCATATACATCTTACTCGTAAAAAACTTCCTATCAATCAATCAATTAAATCGTTTTTAAATGAGACTTCCAATGCGACTCTTACTTTTTGGATTATTTTCTGCATATATATCTTACTCGCACACATCTGACTTGAATTCAGTCTTCCATGAATCATCATACGACGAATTCAGTCTTCCATGAATCATCATACGACGTTAACATGTCTCAAGATTCGGGGATCATCGAATTTTTCGATAATAATAATTTTGAAACAGATAGTGATATAGAAATAGAATCATGTTTTTGTCTGATTTTTTCAACAAAATTCGGATCATATTTGTTGGGGTGAAGGATAAGTCCAGGCCTGAATTTCACACCTGCCAATTCCATTTCAAGTGATGACTATTCGCGAATATCCTTCCGCAGTGAAGAATGGGAGTCCATTCGAGTGAGGGTTTAGCTCTCTACGATAGCACATTACTTGATTAAGTGTAAAAAATGTGCAAAAGTAGAATGTGAATGGTGAGTGCCTTGAGAAAATCTTAGGAAAGTATTTCAGAGAAATATCCCGATCAATAAAGTGAGAGAAAAATGCCAAATGAGAGGGAGGAAGTAATATGCATTAAATATGGAACAAAAATGCGGCAGAAATACACAAGCCAGTAAACGAAGAAAATGGAGAACTGGGCCTAGACGAAATATAGAGTAGTTGAAATATGAGGAAAAGGCTAGAGAGTATTGAACACGAGTAAAGAACTACAGGAAAGACAGAGAATGAGTAAGGAAGAACAGTTCTTCAGAGAACTGGGACGTAGGAACAGATAACAAAGGCGGAAAATGATCTAGGAATACGAGAAGCGTAATGAGAATTATTTAGGAAGAATAACAAAGAGGAACAGTTTGAAAATCGAGGAAAGCATTGATGGTAAGCAAGAGCTAAGAAAGCCATAAATTATGATACAAGAGACATAAGCAGAAGCGTAGAAAGTGTCGCATGAAAAATACGTAAGTGTTTAGATCTGTGCGATTGCACATTGCTTGAGTAACTGCAGGAAATATACCAGATGAGAATGTGAATAGTGAGTGCCATGAGAAAATCTTCGGAAAGAAACATGCAAGAGGAGAATGTGAATGAAGAGCGCCTTGAGAAAATCTTAGGAGAGCGTTTCAGAGAAACATCCTGATCAATAAAATTAGAGAAAAATGCCAAATGAGACATTGGGAGGTGGTGGTATGCATTGAAAACAGAACAAAAATGCGGCAGAAATACAGAAGTGAGTGTGTGAAATCCAGGAAAGAATTGACAGTAAGAAAGACTAAGAAAGGTATAAATTTAAAAACAAGAGATAGAAGCATGAGCTTAGAAAGTGCCGTATGAAAGAAACGTAAGTGTTTAGATCTGTGCACATTGCTAGAGTAAGTGCAAGAAATGTGCAAGAGGAGAATGTTAATGGTGAAAGCGTTGAGAATATCTTAGGAAAGCCTGATCAAAAAATTGAGAGAAAAATGCCAAATGAGAGTTTGCGAGGAAGTTGTCAGCTTAAAATATGAAACGAAAATGTGGCAGAAATACAGAAGTAAGTAAACGAGGAAAATTGGGAAATGGGCCTAGGGATAATCGTGAGTTAGTGAAATGTGAGAAAAAGGCTAGAGGGAATTGAACAGGAATAAAGAAATACACGAAAATGAGGAATTAATTGGCGACACGACAGTGCGGAAAAAATTGCAGGTTCAAATTGTCGGTGTTAAAAGTCGTTCGTTGCTGCAAAAGTAATATGAAAGAAATATTGCAGGTATTAAGAGACTTTGAAGAGGTAAGAGAGACAGAGATTGAGTGCAGAAGAACAGTTCTTCAGAGGAAAATGGAGTAGGAACTGAAGATAAATGCGGAAAATGATCTAGGAATTTGAGAAGCGCAATAGAAATTATTTAGGAAGAATAACAATGATGGACAATGTGAAAATCAAGGAAAGAAATGGCGGTGAGCAAGATCTAAGAAATGCATCAATATCAAGACAATACATAGAAGCATGAGAGAAGAAAGTGCTGTATATAAGAGACGTAAGGGTTTAGATCTGTGCAATAGCACATTGCTAGAGTAGGTGCAAGAAATGTGCAAGAGGAGAATGTGAATGGAGAGAGCCTTGACAAAATCTTAGGAAAGAGTTTCAGAGAAATAGCCTGATCAAAAAAATGAGAGAAAAGTGCCAAATGAGAGTTTGCGAGGAAGTTGTCAGCTTAAAATATGAAACGAAAATGTGGCAGAAATACAATAGTAAGTAAACGAGGACAATTAGAAGCTAAGCCTAGGGAAAATAGTGAGTAAGTGAAATTTGAGGAAAAGACTAGAGAGAATTGAATAGGAATAAAGAAATACACGAAAGAGAGGAAGTAATTGGCGAAACTACAGGGCGGAAGATAATGCAGGTTCAAATTCTCAGAGAAAAAAGTCATTTATTAAGCGCAATAAGAATTACTTAGGAAGAATAAGAAAGAGGGACAGTGTGAAAATCAAGAAAAGAATTGACGGAGAGCAAAACCTAAGAAAGGCATAAATCTAAAAACAAGAGATAGAAGCATGAGGCTAGAAAGTTCTGTATGAAAGAAACGTAAGTGTTTAGATCTGTGCGATAGCACATTGCTAGAGTAAGTGCAAGAAATGTGCAAGAGGAGAATGTGAATGGTAAAAGCGTTCAGAATATCTCAGGAAAGCGTTTCAGAGAAATAGATTGTTCAAAAAAATGAGAGAAAAATGCCAAATGAGAGTTTGCGAGGAAGTGGTCTGCTTAAAATATGAAACGAAAATGTGGCAGAAATACAGAAGTAAGTAAACGAGGGAAATTAGGATATGGGCCAAGGGATAATAGTGAGTAAGTGAAATGTAAGAAAAAGGCTAGCGGAATAAAGAAATACACGAAAATGAGGAATTAATTGGCGACACGACAGGGCGGAAAAAATTCAGGTTCAAATTCTCGGTGTTAAAAGTCGTTCGTTGCGGCAAAAGGAATGTGAAAGAGATATTGCAGGTATTAAGAGACTTTGAAGAGATAAGAGAGACAGAGATTGAGTGCGGAAGAACAGTTCTTCAGAGGAGTGTGGAGTAGGAACTGAAGACAAATGCTGAAAATGATCTAGGAACATGGGAAGCGCAATAAGAATTATTTAGGAAGAATAACAATGAGGGAAAATGTGAAAATCAAGGAAAGAAATGGCGGTGAGCATGATCTAAGAAATGTATAATATCAAGACAATACATAGAAGCATCAGAGTAGAAAGTGCAGAATATAAGAGACGTGAGGGTTTAGATCTGTGCAATAGCACATTGCTAGAGTAGGTGCAAGAAATGAGCAAGAGGAGAATGTGAATGGTGAGAGCCTTGAGAAAATGTTAGGGGAGCGTTTCAGAAAAATATCCCGATCAATAAAATGAGAGAAAAATCCCAAATGAGAGTTTGCGAGAAAGTGGTCTGCTTAAAATATGAAACGAAAATGTGGCAGAAATACAGAAGTAAGTGAAGGAGGAAAATCAGGAAATGGGCCTAGGGATAATAGTGAGTTAGTGAAATGTGAGAAAAAGGCTAAAGGGAATTGAACAGGAATAAAGAAATACACGAAAATGAGGAATTAATTGGCGACACGACAGTGCGGAAAAAAATGCAGGTTCAAATTGTCGGTGTTAAAAGTCGTTCGTTGCTGCAGAAGTAATGTGAAAGAAATATTGCAGGTATTAAGAGACTTTGAAGGGAAAGAAAGACAGAGATTGAGTGCGGAAGAACAGTTCTTCTGAGGAGAATGGAGTAGGAACTGAAGATAAATGCGGAAAATGATCTAGGGATATGAGAAGCGCAATAGGAATTATTTAGGAAGAATAACAATGAGGGACAATGTGAAAATCAAGGAAAGAAATGGCGGTGAGTTAGATCTAAGAAATGCATTAATATCTAGACAATACATACAAGCATGAGAGTAGAAAGTGCAGTAAATAAGGACGTAAGGGTTTAGATCTGTGCAGTAGCACATTGCTAGAGTGGGTGCAAGAAATATGCAAGAGATGAATGTGAATGGTGAGAGCCTTGAGAAATTCTTAGGAAAACGTTTTAGAGAAATATCCTGATCAAAACAATGAGGGAAAAATGCCAAATGAGTGTTTGCGAGGAAAGGGTCTGCTTAAAATTCGAAACGAAAATGTGGCAGAAATACAGAAGTAAGTAACCGAGGAAAATTAGGAGCTGGGTCTAGGGAAAATAGTGAGTAAGAGAAATGTGAGAAAAAGGTTAGAGAGTATTGAACAGGAATAAAGAACTATAGGAAAGTGCGGAAGTAATTGGCGGAACGACAGGGCGGAATTATATGCAGGTTCAAATTCTTGGTGAAAAAGTCGTTCGTTAAGGCAAAAGGAATGTGAAAGAGATATTGCAGGTAATGAGAGACTTTGAAGAGGAAAGAAAGACAGAGACTGAGTAAGGAAGAACAGTTCTTCAGAGAAGTGTGAAGTAGAAATAGAAGGAAATTGCGAAAAATGATCTAGGAAGATGAGAAGCGCAATAAGAATTTTTTAGGAATAATAACAAGGGGGAACAGCATGAAAATCAAGGAAGGAAATGGCGGTGAGCAAGATCTATGAAATTGCATTAATATCAAGACAAGACATAGAAGCATGAGAGTAGAAAGTGCTGTATATAAGAGACGTAAGGGTTTAGATCTGTGCAATAGCACATTGCTTGAGTAAACGTAAGAAATATACAAGAGGAGAATGTGAATGGTGAGAGCCTTGAGAAAATCCTAGGAAAGCGTTTCAGTTAAACATTCCGATCATAAAAATTAGAGAGAAATGCCAAATGATATTTTGGGAGGAAGTGGTATGCATTGAAACCTTAACAAAAATGCGGCAGAAATACAGAAGCGAGTAAACGAGGAAAATGAGGAACTGGGCCTAGAGAAAATAGTGAGTAGCAGAAATGTGAGGAAAAGGCTAGAGATTATTGAACAGGATCTAAGAACTGCAGGAAAAACGGAAGTAATTGGCGAAACGACGGTGCGGAAGAATATACAGGTTAAAATTCTCAATGTAAAAAGTTGTTTGTTAAGGCGAAAGAAATGCGAGAGGAAATAAGAGGCTTTGAAGAGGTTAGAAAGACAGAGATTGAATACTGAAGAAGAGTTATACATAAAAGTGTAAATGAGGAACAGAAGACAAAGGCGAAAAATGATCTATTAATATTAAAAGCGCAATAAGAATTATTTAGGAAGAATAACTAAGAGGGACAGTGTGAAAATCAAGGAAAGAATTGACGGTAAGCAAGTTCTAAGAAAAGCATAAATATTAAAACGAGAGACAGAAGCTTAAACGTAGAAAGTTCTTTATGGAAGAGACCTAAGTGTGTAGATCTGTGCGACATTACAACAGTTGGGAAAGTGCAAAAAATGCACAAGAGGAGAATGTGAATGGTTAGAGCCTCGAGAAGATCTTAGGAAAGCGTTTCAGAGAAATATCCCGATCAATAAAATGAGAGAAAAATGCCAAATGAGAGTTTGAGAGGAAGTGGTCTGCTCAAAATATGAAACGAAAATGTGGCAGAAATACAGAAGTAAGTAACCGAGGAAAATTAGGAACAGGACCTAGGGAGAATAGTGAGTAAGAAAAATGCAAGCAAAAGGCTAGAGAGTATTGAACAGGAATAAAGAACTACAGGAAAGAGCGGAAGCAATTGGCGAAACGATAGGGCGGAATAATATGCAGGTTCAAATTCTCGGTGAAAAAAGTCGTTCGTTGAGGCAGAAGGAATTTGAAAGAAATATTGCAGGTAATGAGAGACTTTGGAGAGGAAAGAGAGACAGAGAATGAGTAAGGAAGAACAGTTCTTCAGAGAAGTGTGAAGTAGAAACGGAAGAAATTGGCGAAAAATGATCTAGGAATATGAGAAGCGCTATAAGAATTTATTAGAAAAAATAACATAGAAGGACAGCGTGAAAATCATGGAAAGAATTGACGGTAACCAAGATCTGAGAAAGGCATAAATATTAAAACAAGAAACAGAAGCATAAGCGTAGAAAATGCTGTATGATATAGACGTAAGTTTTTAGATCTGTGCGAAAGCACATTGCTAGAGTGAGTACAAGAAATGTGCAAGAGGAGAATGTTAATGGTGAAAGCATTGAGAAAATATTAGGAAAGCATTTCAGAGAAATATTCTGATCAATAAAAAGAGAGAAAAATGTCAAAAGAGGGTTTGAAAGGAAGTGGTTTGCCTAAAATATGAAACGTAAATGTGGCAGAAGTATAGAAGTAAGTAAACGAGGGAAATTAGGAGCTGGGCCTTGAGGAAATAGCGAGTAGTTGAAAGGCGAGAAAAAGGCTAGAGAGTATTGAACAGGAATAAAGAACTGCAAGAAATAGAGGAAGCGATTGCCGAAATGACAGGGCGGAAGAATATAAAGGATAAATTTCTCGTTGGAAAAAGTGGTTCGTTGGGGCAAAGGGATTGCGAAAGAGATATTACAGGTAATGAGAGACTTTGAAGAGGAAAGAAAGACAGAGAATGAGTAAGGAGGGAGAGTTCTTCAGCGAAGTGTGAAGTAGGAACAGAAGAAATTGGCGGAAAATAATCTAGGTAGATGAGAAGCACAATAGGAATTTATTGGAAGAATAGAAAAGGGGAACAGCCTGAAAATCAGGAAAAGTATTGACTGTAAGCAAAAACTAAGGAAAGCATAAATTTGAAAACAATAGATAGAAGCATAAGCTTAAAAAGTGCTGTCTGAAAGAAACGTAAGTGTTTAGATCTATGCGATATCACATTGCTAGAGTAAGTGCAAGAAATGTGCAAGAGGAGAATGTGAATGGTGAATGCCTTGAGAATATCTTAGGAAAGCGTTTCAGAGAAATATCCTGATCAAAAAAATGAGAGAAAAATGCCTAATGAGAGTTTGCGAGGAAGTGGTCTGCTTAAAATATGAAACGAAAATGTGACAGAAATACAGAAGTGAGTAAACAGAAAAATTAGGAGCTGGGCCTAGGGAAGATGGTGAGTAAGTGAAATGTGAGAAAAAGGCTACACAGTATTGAACAGGAATAAAGAAATACAGGAAAGTGCAGAAGTAATGGGCGAAACGATAGGGCGGAAGAATATGCAGGTTCAAATTCTCAGTGAAAAAAGTCGTTTGTTGAGGCGAAAGGAATACGAAAGAGATATTGCAGGTAATAGGAGAATTCGAAGAGGTGAGAAAGACAGAAATTGACAGGCGGAAAATGATCTAGGAATATGAGAAGCGCAATAAAAATTATTTGGGAAGAATAACAAAGAGGGCAGTTTGAAAATCAAGGAACGAATTGACGGTAAGCAAGACCTAATAAAGGCATAAATTTTAAACAAGAGATAGAAGCATGAGCTTAGAAAATACTGTCGAAAGAGGCGTAAGTGTTTAGATCTGTGCGATAGCACATTGCTAGAGTAAGTGAAAGAAATGTACAAGAAGAGAATGTAAATGGTGATAGCCTTGAGAAAATCTTAGGAAAGCGTTTCAGAGAAATTTACCGATCAATAAAATGTGAGAAAATGCCAAATGAGAGTTTCGGAGGAAGTGGTATGCATTGAAAGCGAAACAAAAATGCGGCAGAAATATAGAAGCGAGTAAACGAGGAAAATGGGGCACTGGGTCTAGAGGAAATAATGAGTAGTTGAAATGTGAGGAAAAGGCTAGTTAGTATTGAACAGGAATGAAGTACTGCAGGAATTAGTGGAAGTAATTGTCGAAACGACAGGGCAGAATAATACGCAGGTTCAAATTCTCAGTGAAAAAGGTCGTTTGCTGAGGCGGGAGGAATGCGAAAGAGATATTGAAGGTGATAAAAGAATTCGAAGAGGTAAGAATGACAGAGGTTGAGTACGGAAGAAGAGTTCTTCAGAAAGAAGTGAAGTAGGAACAGAAGACAAAGGCGGAAAAGGATCTAGGAATATTAGAAGCGCAATAAGAGTTTTATAGGATGAATAATAAAAAGGGACAGTGTGAAAATCAAGGAAAGAATTGACGGTGAGCAAGATCTAAGAAAGGCATAAATATTAGAACAAGAGTTAGAAGCATAAGCGTAGTAAGTACTATATGAAAGAGACGTAAGAATTTTGATCTTTGCGACAGCTCATTGCTTGAGTAAGTGCAAGAAATGTACAAAAGGAGAATGTGGAAGAATTGGCTGAGTCTGGGTACATATATAAATAGGGTAATTAGTCTGAATTGATAGATTAATAATGTCTCTCGATAAGTTTGGTCGTTCCTCGCGAAATCAAAATCGAAATATTTTCCTTTAATCACTAATTTTTCGGTGTAGATTTCCACTTAACGTAGGCAGGGAGTATGATACTGAACATTATAAATTGTGTAACGTTAAAATATCAACATTAAATACCGACGCTGCGTCAAAATCCTACCGACCTACAGACCGTTCCAGAGTCTCAAAATTCTTTGGAAAATTATAAATTATAATAATAACTTCCCTAGCTAATACGATTGAACTGCAGTTTCAAGTTCTCGAAGCGTGTATTCTAATCAATATACGTACCAATTTGAATAACTGTTGATAGGACTAGTACTAGCTTCCCAAAAAAATGAGTCACTCGAAGGAAAAAATACAAGTTCTTAAGGAACTCCATCGCCCAATATGAAAAAAGTTTCCCCGTCGGGTTATAATAATGAAAGAAATTGATGATCTCTGGCAGTGTTATCTAGGGCAGATGAACCCTTACTCCCGCGAAAATAACAAATATGTGTTCTTTCTAGTAGTAATCGATTTCTTCTCATAATTTGTTGCGGCCGAAGCACTCAAATCGAAGACTGGTCTAGAAGTCACTCAAGTATTTTCGAATATTTTAGAAAAATGCGGTTGAACTCCAAAAAATCTTCAAACTGATCAGGGTAAAGAATTCTTCAATAAACATTTTAGTACTCTTATGAAAAATTATCACTTAAATCATGTTAACACTTTCAGCATCATGAAAGCATCCATAGTGGAGCGTGCTATAAGAACTTTAAAATGAAATTATGCAAATATTTCAGTTGGGACGTAGTTCAAGTGTTTCCTGATATTGTTAATGAATATAATCATTCTAAACATCAGACTATTGGAATGAGACCTTGTGATGTTAATGTTAGGAATGAAAAATCTATCCTGAGGTCGACCTACACAAAATTGAAAACTTCTTTCCAGGTAAATTGAAGTAAAGTAGTTTAAGTGAAGCAAAACACGAATCTGAAAAGGGATACATGCCTAATTAAACCACGGAGTTATTTAAAAAACTGAAGATTCAAATTACGAATCCAGTCACCAACTTCTAGAAGACTATCAAGGACGTCCTATCGAAGGTGGATTTTTTGAGTCGGAACTTCAGAAAACTGAATATCCTGACGTATATTTAATTGAACGAGTGTTACATAAAACTAACATAAATTATTTCTTTATTTCATAAAACCAAAAATAAATTATTTATTTCCAGTGGCTTGGCTTAGGGAAATTTCTCATATGAATAGAGGAAAATAAAAAACATTCTATCAATCAATAAGATCGTTTTGAATTGAGACTTCTAATGAGACTCTTATCTTTTAGGTTGTATTATGCATATACATCTTACTCGTAAAAAACTTCCTATCAATCAATCAATTAAATCGTTTTTAAATGAGACTTCCAATGCGACTCTCAACTTTTGGATTATTTTCTGCATAAATATCTCACTCGCACATATCTGACTTGAATTCAGTCTTCCATTAATCATCAAACGACGTTAACATGTCTCAAGATTCGTGGATCATCGAATTTTTCGATAATAATAATTTTGAAATAGATAGTGATAAAGAAATAGAATCATGTTTTTGTCTGAATTTTTCAACAAAATTCAGATCATATTTGTTGGGATGAAGGATAAGTCCAGACCTGAATTTCACACCTGCCATTTCCATTACAAGTGATGACTATTCGCGAATATCCTTCCGCAGAGAAGAATGGGAGTCCAAACGAGTTCTGATCAATAGAAAACAGAAGATATGGGCCCTCGGCTCGATCACAGCGAGTTTTGTGTATCATTCAATAAATAATGTGAACTTGAATGACTGTACTTCATCATATCCAGAGAGTTGAATTAAGCAGAGGATGTCAATCAATGACGCTGGAAACTATAGATCTTTACTATTTACTGAATTTGAGAGCTACTTTTAAACACCTAGATTGACTATGTAGTCGAATATTAATTTCAAAAATTCTTATGTTGAAATTTAAAAGAATATGAGTTATCCGTATGGTGATAGTCTCCACAACTCTATAACTAACATATGTACTATTGTCCCTAGTATAGAGAGTTTTTCATGTTAGATTGTGTAGAAAAATTCATGTATAAAATTATATCAGATATTAGTGAATTACCACCTTATCTTGATAATAATAATGAGAATATTGTAGACTGATGAAAAAAAAAGATGATTCTTTTTCTTTTAATATTTGATTTCATTTTACATTTTTTAATGGTGATTTTGAGATATCAATTAGGTGATGAAACATTATTATTCAGAATAATTTTTACATCTTTTTTTCTGAGATGATTAAGAAACTGTTCACATGTTTTCAACTAAAACTAAGACATAACTAAATGTAAATACAATGGCTACTTTTATCAATTTCAAATCCAACCCCACTAAAACTAACTGTCAATTTCCATCCCATCAAATTTATAGTGCCCCCATGGAAGCGCATCATATTTCTTTGGTATCTGATATCTCTTATCATCACCACTACGTAGTGCTACCTAACACTGCTCAACCGAAAACACCCGATGGGATTAAGATGAGATGTTTCTTTGTGTTATAGATTTTTCGACACCCCCTCTCAAACAGCTTACGTTATCATAAAAAGTAATGATTTTTTTCACAATGTTAGTCTTTATACCTTTCTATTTCTTACAGCTGGTTCATCTTATACTTTGAAAGAATACATCTTTGAACGTAAACCGACGAAATGAGTGATCATTAGACTGTTACACTCATCCTTCATTAATCCTAGAACTCTTTTGTTCACCAAAGGAATATTGAAGATGTTATCCTCGGATAGTCACTTTTATCGAAATATTTTTACAATCAACCCTAATTAAGTCATAAGGATCTTGATTAGTGATTTCAGAAATGAGACCATCTGTATCATCATAGTTAAGTTCGAATTCTGAGAATATAGACATTATAAACCCATAATGAAAATCATACAGATAAATTTTTGATATGTCCAGAATAGAGAATCCGATATAAATTGGTTTGTTGAACTGAATCAGCTCTTTTTTCATTTTAATGGCAACGAGGTTTTCACTAAATATTCTACGGCTCTTGTATAGGGCGCTGTTAATCAAATTATAGGCACTGAATTTTTTATCCCATTTTATAACGAGTTTGACAATTCGATGCTTCGAGCAGTCTCCATGGTCTTGCCAAATACAGCGTTGTTCATGAGTTTGAACAAATTTGTTTCGAATTCATTCTTAGCACGCTGACGAAGGCTAGTATTTTTATCAATATATGATTTCAACCTCGGAGATTGTTTGAATTTGATCGTACGGAGAATTTTTTTAAAAATTGAACCCTCTCTCAATACCTGCTTCAAGTTTCTGTAGTGAATAATGTATCGTTCTTTATCATATAGAGTCGTGAATAATTTTTTCTGTTTGGAATTTGGTGGAGTACGAGTTTCAGGACAGAAAGGTAAATCACTGTGACGATCATGAATATGTTTGGGATATTCCGAATTTACCCACTGAGATTATAGATAATTATAGGAATTGAAAATGACTTCTCATAAGTAATGTTACATGCTGAATGTGCCCATCCGTTAATGACCCAAGTAAAATCATTGTGATCAGAAACGAAAACATCATCTGCTACAAAAGGTTCTTCGTCAATATGACAGCACCCGTCACCATCGCTGTGAGACGCTTTTCTCGTCATAGATCCTACTTCCTTCATTCCTGTAGTTGTTTTCTCCCGATCTCTCTTAAGCCCTACTTTCCGTTCGCATTTCCTAATCTCGACTAACGCATTGCATTCTGTACTCTTCTCCTATACAATACACTCTTGCCTTTTTCTCGCATTCCATTTTCGTAATTTAATCTACACTCCCATATCCTCTGTTTCCTCGTGTACGCTCTTCTGCATTTCTCCCACTTTTTTTCCATACTAGACTACTTCCTCCCAAACTCTCATTTGGCATTTTTTTGTCATTACCCATCGGGATATTTTTTTGAAGTGGTTTGATAAGATTTTTACAATGCACTTCCATTCAACATATTCCTTTTTCACTCTTCCTGCACTAACTTCAGATCTTTGCGATCGCACAGTTTTGAACGTCTTTTTCATACACCACTCTTCACACTCCTTTTTCTGTCTGTCTCGTGGTTTATATCTATCCCATTCTTAGATGGTGGCTGCCGATACTTCTCTCTCCGCTTTTCCGACAAACCACTCGTTATTCTGTCTCATAAAATCTTATTGCGCTTCCTAGATGATGCATGAGCGTGAAAAGTGCTGTATGAAAAAGACGTCCAAAACTGTGCTATCGGAAAGTGCATTATCTACTTCCTCATAAATTCTTATTCCGTAACTCATATTCCTATATCATTTTCCGCCTGTATTGTTGGTTCCTACTCCAACACTTTCCTGAAGAACTTTGCTTCCGTACCCATTCATGCACTTTTCTGGCACTTCCGGTTTTTTTCGCTTTTCCATTTGGTTCTCAGTTTCGCACTTTTCTGAAGAACTTAACACATATTGACTGACTTTCTTCTCACTATTCAAAGTAACCTATCACAGTGTTATTTCGTTCAGATTCCATTTGCATTATCTAACCACATATTTCTCTGAAATCTATATCTATATATATATATATATATATATATATATATATATATATATATATATATATATATATATATATATATATATATATATATATATATATATATATATATATATATATATATATATATATATATATATATATATATATATATATATATATATATATATATATATATATATATATATATATATATATATATATATATATATATATATATATATATATATATATATATATATATATATATATATATATATATATATGATATATTCTGCCTTGCTGTTCGGCTATTCACTTTCGCTCATTTCTCTGACTCTATTTATGCTAACTAACTACCCACATTCTCATAACTTGCACAGTACTCTCTAACCTTCTTCTCAACCACTTTCGCACTAACATCAGCCAATTTAATCCTTTTCTTCGTGTACTTCTCTTCTGCATTTCCCACATATTTGTTCCAAATTTTTCATCATACAACTACCTTCTAAGTTGTCATTTGGTAACATTCTCTCATTCGATCCTTGCAATTTTCCTGAATTCAAACCTGCATTTTCTTCCGCTTTGCGTCTCGCTAATTACTTCCGCAATTTCCTGTATTTCTTTCCTCCCGAACTCACCTAAACCTTTTCGTTCCGCTCGCAACCCTTATCTCGACTAACGCATACATATCTGAACCCTTCTCCTGTGTAATACCCTCTAGATATTTTGCACATTTCACTTACGCACTATATTGTCTAGGCCCAGTTTCCAAAGATTTTTACAAGGGAGGCACATTTTACATATTTCTCTTGCATTTTTCTAGCACTTATTACCTACTTGCGCTATCGCGCAGATCTAAACTGAAATCAAGCCTAGATCATTTTCCGCCTTTATTCTTGGTTCCTACTTTCACACTTCTCTGAAGAACTTTAATTCCGTACCCATTCTCTTTCTTTCTTACCATTTTCAATGTCTTCATTTTAGGAGGAAGAGTTATGTATATGGAACACAATTGCGGGAAAACTGCAGAAGAGTAAACAAGGAAAAAGAGGAAGGAGTAGAGATAATATTGTGAAATAGAAATGCAAGAAAAAATCTAGAGTATTGTATAGGAGAAAATTCAAGAATAAATGCCATAGTAGAGATAAGGTGTTGCGAGATGAAGAAAAGGCTTCAGAAGAGTTCGGGAGAAAAGAACTACAGGAAAGAGCGGAATTAATTAGGGAAATGACTAAGCGAAAGAAAATGTAGGTTAAAATTCTCGGTGGAAAAAGTGGTATGTTGAGGCGAAAGGAAGGTGAAAGAAATATGAATGGTGACAAGAGACTCTGAATGAGTAAGAAAGTCAGAGAAAGAGTATGTTATATAAGTTCTTCGGAGTAGTGTGAATGAACCAAAGATATTGACGGAAAATGACCTAGGAATATGAAAAGCCAATTTATGAACTTTTCCTTCTTAGTATTGTGAAAGATAATGACTGAAATTAAACTAGGAATATGAGGAAGACTAACCGAGAGAGATTTTGTGACATTGAAAGAAAGAAGAAACGTCATCCATCTACATCTAAATAGGAAACGATATGTAAACAAAAGGCAAAAATACAGTGAGTGGAGATCTGTGCAAATCCACAATGCTGAAGGAAGGGCAGGAAAAATGCAAGAGGAAAAATGGGAGTGCTAAGGATAGCGTTTCAGAGAAGTATTTCGATGAATAAAACGAGAGTAAATGCCAAATAATAGTTTACGAGGAAGAGGAATGCTGTAAATATGGAAAAATATGCGGAAGCATTGCAGAAGAGAGTACACGAGAAAATGATGAACTGGGCCTAGAGTGCGAAACAAGAGGCAGAAGCATGAGCATAGAAGGTGCTGTATGAAAAGGACGTAAGTGTTTATCTTTGTGCGATAGCACATTACTTGAGTAAACGAAGGAAATGTGCAAAAGTATAATGTGAATGGTGAGTACCTTGCGAAAATCTCATTTACATTTTTCTGCATAATCATTCGTCTGAAGAAGCTACGGTGTAGTGAAACGCGTTACGAATCGCAATTATTAAGTAAAATTCCTTAAAACACAGTACTTGTTTTTTATTATTGAAAATCTTAGGAAAGTGTTTCAGAGAAATATTCCGATCAATGAAATGAGAGAAAAAGGCCAAATGGGAGTTTGGGAGGAAGTGGTGTGCTTAAAATATGGAACGAAAATGTGGCAGAACCACAAAAAGAATTAAACGAGGAAAATGAGCAACTGGGCCTAGAGAAAGAAGTGAGTAAGCAAAATGCGAGAAAAAGGCTAGAGATTATTGAACAGCTATAAAGAACTACAGGAAAGAGCGGAAGTAATTGGCGAAATCACAAAGCGGAGAATACGCAGGTCCAATTTCTCAGTGACTAGAAAACCTTTGTTAAGGCGAAATAGTGAGTACTTGAAATGTGAGGAGAAGGCTAGAGACTATTGCACAGGATAAACAACTACAGGAAAGAGCGAAAGTAATTGGCGAAACGACAGAGTGGAAGAATATGCAGGTTCAAATGCTCGGTGAAAAAAGTCGTTCGTTGAGTCAAAACGAATGTGAAAGAGATATTGCAGTAACAAGAGAATTTGAAGGGTAAAGACAGACAGAGAATGAGTAAGGAAGAACAGCTCTTCAGAGAAGTGTGAAGAAGAACAGAAGAAAAAGGCATAAAATATTCTAGGATCATGAGAAGCGCAATAGAAATTCATTAGGAAGAATAACAAAGATGGACAGTGTGAAAATCAAGGAAAGAATAGACGGAAAGCAAGATCTAAGAAAGGCATAAATATTAGAACAAGAGACAGAAGCATAAGCGTAGAAATTTTGTTTGAAAGAGACCCAAGAATTTAGATCTGTGCAATAGCTTAGCTTGAGTAATTGCAGGAAATATGCAAGAGGTGAATGTGAATGGTGAGTGCCTTGAGAACATTTTAAGAGAGCTTTTCAGATAAATATCCCGATCACTAAAATGAGAGAAAAATGCAAAAAGATAGTTTGGAAAAAGTGGTCTGTTCAAAATATGGAACGAGAATGTGGCAGAAGTACAAATAGAAGTATACAAGGAAAATGAGGCCTAGAGAAAATAGTGAGAAGGTGGAATATGAGGAAAAGGCAAGAGAGTATTGAACAGACGAAAAAAACTACAGGAACGAGCGGAAGAAGTTGGCAAAACGATAGAGCGGAAGAATTTGATGGTCCAAATTCTCTTAGGAAAAAGTCGTTTGTTCTTCAGCGAAGTATGAAGTAGGAACAGAAGACGAAAGCAGAAAATGATCTAGGAATATAAGAAGCGCAATAAGAATTTATTAATAAGAATAAAAAAGAGGAACTGTGTGAGAATCAAGGAAAGAATTGACGGTAAGCAAGATCTAAGTAAGGCATAAATATTGAAACAAGAAACAGAAGCATGAACGTAGAAAGTGCTGTATGAAAAGGACGTAAGTGTTTAGATCTGTGCAAGCTGAGAATGTGAATGGTGCCTGGAGATTATCTAATGAAAGTGTTTCAGAGAAATATCCCGATCAATAAAATGAGAGAAAAATGACAAATGAAACTTGAGAATGAAGCGGTCTGCTTAAAATATGGAACGAAAATTCAACAGAAGTACAGAAGCGAGTGAACGAGGAAAATGAGAAACTGGGCCTAAAAAAATAGTGAGTAAGTTAAATGCGAGAATAAGGCTAGAGATTATTGAACAGGAATAAGGAACTACAGGAAAGAGCGGAAGTAATTGGCAAAACGACAGAGCGGAAGAATATGCGGATCAAATTATCAGAGATAAAAGTCATTTATTAAGCGCAATAAATTACTTAGGAAGAATAAGAAAGAAGGACAGTGTGAAAATCAAGGAAAGAATTGACGGTGAGCCAGATCTAAGAAAGGCGTAAATACTTGATCAAGTGACAGAAGCATAAGCATAGAAAGTGCTGTATGAAAGGGAAATAAGTGTTTAGATCTTTGGGATGGCACATTGCTTCAGCGGGTGCAAGAAATGTGCAAGACGAGAATGTCTATGGAGCGCGCTTTGAGAAAATCTTAGGAAAGCGTTTCAGAGAAACATCCTGATCAATAAAATGAGAGAAAAATGAAAGAGACGTGAGCAATTAGATCTGTGTGATAGAACATTGATATAGTAAGTGCAAGAAATTTGCAAGAGGAGAATGCGAATGGTGAGAGCCTTGAGAAAATCTTAGCAGAGGGCTTCAGAGAAATATCCCGATCAATAAAATGAGAGAAAATGCCAAATGAGAGTTTGGGAGGAAGTGGTATGCATTGAAAACAGAACAAAAATGCGGCAGAAATACAGAAGCGAGTTAACGAAGAAAATGAGTAGCTGGGTCTAAAGGAAATAGTGTGTAGTTGAAAGGTGAGAAAAAGGCTAGAGAATATAGAACAGGAATAAAGAACTGCAGGAAATAGAGGAAGTAATTGGCGAAACGACAGGGCGGTAGAATATGCAGGTTCAAATTCTCAGAGAGAAAAGTCGTTTGTTTAGGCGAAAGGAAAGCGAAAGAGATATTGCAGGTCATAAGGGAATTCGAAGAGGTGAGAAGGACAGAGATTGAGTATGACAGAACAAGTTTTCGGAAAAGTGTGAGGTAGGAACAGAAGACCAAGGCGAAACATATTCTAGGAAGATGAGAAGCGCAATAAGAATTCATCAGGAAAAATAACAAAGCGGGACAGCATGATAATCCAGGAAAGAATTGATGGTAAGCAAGACCTAAGAAAGACATAAATTTGAAAACGAGAGATAGAAGCATGAGCTTAGAAAGTGCCGTATGAAAGAAACTAAGTGTTTAGATCTGTGCGATAGCACATTGCTAGAGCAAGTGCAAGAGGAGAATGTGAATGTTGAAAGCGTTGAGAATATCTTAGGAAAGCGTTCCAGGGAAATAGCCTGATCAAAAAAATTAGAGAAAAATGTCAAATGTGAGTTTGCGAGGAAGTGGTCTGCTTAAAATATGAAACGAAAATTTGGCAGAAATACTGAAGTAAGTAAACGAGGACAATTAGGAGCTGGACCTAGGGAAAATAGTGAGTAAGTGAAATGTGAGAAAAAGACTAGAGAGAATTGAACAGGAATAAAGAAATACACGAAATGAGGAATTAATTGGCGACACGACAGGGCGGAAAAAATGCAGGTTCAAATTCTCGGTGTTAAAAGTCGTTCGTTGCGGCAAAAGGAATGTGAAAGAGATATTGCAGGTATTAAGAGACTTTGAAGAGATAAGAGAGACAGATATTGAGTGCGGAAGAACAGTTCTTCAGAGGAGTGTGGAGTAGGAACTGAAGACAAATGCTGAAAATGATCTAGGAACATGAGAAGCGCAATAAGAGTTATTTAGGAAGAATAACAATGAGGGAAAATGTGAAAATCGTTCGTTGAGGCGGAAGGAATGCGAAAGAGATATTGCAGGTAATAAGAGAATTCGAAGAGCTAAAAAAGACAGAGATTGAGTACGGAAGAACAGTTCTTCAGAAAAGTGTGAAGTAGGAACAGAAGACAAAGGCAGAAAATTATCTAAGATTATGGGAAGCGCAATTAGAGTTATTTAGGAAGAATGGGAAAGAAGGACAGTGTGAAAATCAAAGAAAGAATAGACGGTAAGCCAGATTGCCAGATATTGCTTCTGTGAATGCAAGAATTGTGCAAGACGAGAATGTAAATAGTGAGCGCCTTGAGAAACTTTTAGGAAAGCGTTTCAGAGAAACATCACGATCAATAAAATGAAAGAAATTGAAGGAGACGTGAGTAATTAGATCTGCACGATAGAACAATGCTAGCGTAGGTGCAAGAAATGTGCAAGAGGAGAATGCGAATAGTTAGAGCCTTGAGAAAATCTTAGGAAAGGGTTTCAGAGAAATATCCCGATCAATAAAATGAGAGAAGAATGCCAAAAGAGAGTTTGGAAGGGAGTGATCTGCTTGAAATATTAATCGTAAAAGTGGCAGAAGTACAGAAATATGTAAACGAGCAAAATTAGGAGCTGGGCCTATGGATAATAGTGAGTAAGTGAATTGTGAGGAAAAGAGCTAGAGAGTATTGAACAGGAATAAAGAACTACAGGAAAGAGCGGAAATAATTGGCGAAACGACAGGGCGGAAGAATCTGCAGGTTCAAATTCTCGGTGGAAAAATTCGTTCGTTGAGGCTAAAGGAATGGGAAAGAGATATTGCAGGTATTGAGAGACATTGAAGAGTAAAAAAAAGAAAGACAATGAGTGAGTAAGAACAGTTCATCAGAGAAGTGTGAAGTAGGAACAGAAGACAAAGGCGTAAAATGATCTAGGAAGATGAGAAGCGCAATAAGAATTCATTAGGAAGAATAAAAAAGAGTGACAGCTTGAGAATCAAGAATTGAAATGACGGTAAGCAACACCTAAGAAAGGCATAAATTTAAAAACAAGAAATAGAATAATGAGCTAAGAAAGTGCTGTTTGAGTAAACTGTAAGTGTTTAGATCTGTGCGATAGCACATTGCTAGAGTAAGTGCAAGAAATGTACTAGAGGAGAATGTGAATGGTGAGAGCCTTGAGAAAATTTTAGGAAAGCATTTCAGACAAATATCTCGATTATAAAAATGAGGAACTTGGCCTAGGGAAAATAGTCAGTAGTTGAAACGTGAGGAAAAGCCTAGGGGGTATTTAACAGGAATAATGAACTACAAGAAAGAGAAGGAGTAATTGGCGAAACGACAGTACGGAAGATTATGCAGGTTAAAATTCTCAATGTAAAAAGTCGTTTTCACAGGCGAAAGGAATGTTAAAGAGATATTGCAGGAAATAAAAGACTTTTATGAGGTAAGAAAGACAGACATTGAGTACTGAAGTAGAGTTCTTCAGAAAAGTGTGAAGTAGGAACAGAAGGCAAGGACAACGAACTAGGAATATAAGAAGCGCTAATCGAATTATTTAGGAAGAATAACAAAGAGGGACAGTGTGAAAATCAAGGTAAGAATTGACGGTAGGGAAGTTCTAAGAATAGCATAAATATTAAAACAACAGACAGAAGCTTAAACGTAGAAAGTGATGTATGGAAGAGACGTAAGTGTGTAGATCAGGGCGACAGCACAATAGTTGAGTAAGTGCAAGAAATACAAAAAAAGAAAATGTGAATGGTGAGAGCCTCGAGAAGATCCTAGGAGAGCGTTCCAGTGTAACATCCCGATCAATAAAATGAGAAAAAAATCCCAAATGTGAGTTTGGGAGGAAGTGGTATGCATTGAAACCAGAACAAAAATGCGGCAGAAATACAGAAGCGAGTAAACGAGGAAAATTAGGAGCTGGGCCTATGGAGAATGGTGAGTAAGTGAAATGTGAGAAAAATGCTAGAGAGTATTGAACAGGAATAAAGAACTACAGGAAAGAGCGGAAGTAATTGGCGAAACGACAGGGCGGAAGAATAAGCAGGTTCAAATTCTCGGTGAACAAAGGCGTACGTTGAGGCAAAAGGAAGGTGAACGAGATATTGCAGGTAATGAGAGAATATGGAGAGGAAAAAAGAACAGTTTTTCAGTGATGTGTGAAGTAGGAACAGAAGACAAAGGCGGAAAATGATCTAGGAATATTAAAAGAGGAATCAGAATTTATTAGGAAGAATAACAAAGAAGGACAACCTGAAAATCTATTAAAGAATTGAAGGTAAGCAAGATCTAAGGAAAGCATAAATATGAAAACAAGACGCAGAAGTATAAGCGTAGAAAGTGCTGTATGGTATAGACGTGTTTAGATCTGTGCGATAGCACATTACTAGAGTGAGTGCAAGAAATGTTCAAGAGGAGAATGTGAATGGTGAGAGCCTTGAAAAAATATAGAGAAAGCATTTCAGAGAAAAACCCCGATCAATAAAATGAGAGAAAAATATCAAATGAGAATTTGGGAGGAAGTGGTTTGCTTAAAATATGGAACGTAAATGTGGCAGAAGTACAGAAGTAAGTAAACGAGGAAAATTGGGAGCTGGGCCTATGGAAAATGGTGAGTAAGTGAAATGTGAGAAAAAGGCTAGAGAGTATTGAACAGGAATAAAGAACTTCATTAAAGAGTGGAAGTAATTGGCGAAACGACAGGGCGGAATAATATGCAGGTCCAAATTCTCAGGAAAAAAAGTCGTTTGGTAAGTCGAAAAAAATGTGAAAGAGATATTGCAGGCAATAAGGGTAATAAGAGACTTTGAAGAGGTGAGAAAGACAGAGAATGAGCACGGAAGAACAGTTCTTCAGAGAAGTGTGAAGTAGGAACAGATGCTAAGCGCCTTACTCATTCTCTGTACTTCTTTCCTCTTCAAAGTCTCTCATTACCTGCAATATGTCTTTCTCATTTCTTTTGCCTCAACGAACGACTTTTTTAACAGAAAATTTGAACCTGCATATTCTTCCGCCT
Source organism: Cryptolaemus montrouzieri (assembly GCA_013387265.2). Lineage (NCBI taxonomy): Eukaryota > Metazoa > Arthropoda > Insecta > Coleoptera > Coccinellidae > Cryptolaemus > Cryptolaemus montrouzieri. Next base: position 46,259,118 of record JABFTP020000144.1, read on the forward strand.
TGTCGTTTCGCCAATTACATCCGCTCTTTTCAGTAGTTCTTTATTCCTGTTCAATACTCTCTAGCTCTTTTCCTCACATTTATTTTACTTACTAATATTCCTAGGCCCGGCTCCTAATCTTCCTCGTTTACTTACTTCTGTTCTTCTGCCACATTTAAGTTTCATATTTTAAGCAGACCACTTCCTCCCAAACTCTCATTTGGCATTTTTCTCTCGTTTTGTTGATCGGGATATTTCTCTGAAACACTTCCCTAAGATTTCCTCAAGGCTCTTTTCATTCACATTGTTCGCATGTACATTTCTTGCACTTACTCTAGCAATGTGCTGTCGCACAGATCTAATTACTTACGTCTCTTTCATTTTCATCTCATTTCATTGATTGGAATGTTTCTCTGAAACGCTTTCCTCTGATATTCTCGAAGCGCTTTCCATTCACATTCTCGTATTTCACTTTTCATGCACTTACTGAAGCAATGTGCTATCGCACAGATCTAAAATCTTAGGCCCCTTTCATACAGCTTTTTTAATGCTTATACTTCTTCCTCATGATTTAGTATCTACGCCTTTCTTAGATCTGGCTTACCGTCAATTCTTTCCTTGCTATTCACACTGTTCCGTTTTGTTTTTCTTTCTAAATAATTCCTTTTTCGTTTCTCATATTTCTAGATCATTTTCTCCCTTTGTCTTCTGTTCCTAATTAACACTCTTCTGAAGTACTGTTCTTCCGTTTTTGATCTCTGACTTTCTTACCTCTTCGAATTCTCTTATTACCTGCAGTATCTCTTTCGAATACATTTCGCCTTAACAAACGACTTTTTTCACCGAGAATTTGAAACTGCATATTCTTCCGCCTTGTCGTTTCGTCATTTACTTTCGCTCTTTCCTGTAGTTCATTACTCCTGTTCAATTATCTCTAGCCTTTTTCTCACATTTCACTTACTCACTATTTTCCCTAGGCCCAGGTCCTAATTTTCCTCGTTCACTTAATTCTTTTCTTCTGCTACATTCACGTTTCATATTTTGAGCAGACCACTTCCTTCCAATCTCTCATTTGATATATTTTTCTCATTTAATTGATCAGTATATTTCTCTAAAACGCCTTCCTAACATTTTCGCAAGGCTCTCACAATTCATACTCTTCTCTTGTACATTTCTTGCACTTACTCCTGTAATGTGCTGTCGTACAGATCTAAACTCTTACTTCTCTTTCATACAGCGCTTTCTAAGCTCATGCTACTATCTCTTGTTTTAATATTTATGCCTTTCTTAGATCTTGCTTACCGTCAATTGTTTCCTTGACTTTCACACTGTCCCGTTTTGTTATTCTTTCTGAATGATTCCTTTTTCGCTTCTCATATTCCTAGTTCATTTTCCGCCTTTGTTTTCTGTTTCTACTTCACACTTTTCTGCAGAAATGTTCTTCCGTACTCAATCTCTGTCTTTTTTACCTCTTCGAATTCTCTCTTTACCTGCAATATCTCTTTCGAATTCTTTTCGCCTTAACAAACGAAGTTCTTCACTGAGAATTCGAACCTGTATATTCTTCCGCCCTGTCGTTTCGCCAATTACTTCCGCTATTTCCTTGAGTTATTCATTTCTGTTCAATACTCTCTAGCCTTTTTCTCACATTTTAACTACTCACTATTTCCTCTAGGCCCAGTTATACATTTTCCTCGTTTACTCGTTTCCTTATTTTTGCCGCATTTTTGTTCTGTTTTCAATGCATACCACTTCCTCCCAAACTCTCATTTCTCTCTAATTTTATTGATCGGGATGTTTCTCTGAAACGCCTTCCTAAGACTTTCTCAAGGCGCTCTCCATTCAAATTCTCCTCTTGCTCATTTCTTTCCTGAAATTTTCTCAAGGCTCTCCCCATTCAGATTCTCCTCTTGCACATTTCTTGCACTTCCTCTAGCAATGTGCTATCGCTCAGATCTAAACACCCACGTCTCTTTCATACGCCTTTTTTTAAGCTAATGCTTCTATCTCCTGTTTTAAAATTTATTCCTTTCTTAGATCTTGCTTGCCTTCAAGTGTTTTCTTGATTTTTACGCTGTCCTTTCTGGTAATTGTTCCTAATAAATTGTCATTGCGCTTCTCATCTTCCTAAATCATTTCCGCCATTGTATTCTGTTCCTACTTTACACTTCTCTGAAGAACAATTCTTCTTTACTCATTCTCTGTCTTTCTTTATCCTTCAAAGTCTCTCAATACCTGCAATTTTTCTTTCAATTTCCTTTTGCCTCAACGAAAGACTTTTTTCATTGAGAACTTGAACATGCATACTCTTCCGCCCTGTCGTTTCGCCAAATACTTCCGCTCTTTCCTGTAGTTCTTCATTCCTGTTCAATACTCTCTAGGCTTTTCCACACATTTCACTTACTGCTTCTTTTCCGTAGGCTCAGCTCCTCATTTTCCTTGTTTTCTTACTCCACACTCCTCTGAAGAACTTTACTTCCGTACTCAATCTCTGTCTTTCTTACCTCTTCAAAGTCTCTCATTAACTGCAATCTCTATCTCACATTCCTGTTGCCTCAACGAACGACTTTCATCTTCGAGGATTCGAACCTGCATATTTTTCCGCCCTGTCGTTTCGCCAATTACTTCCTCTCTTTCCTGAAGTTCTTTATTACTGTTCATTTCTCTCTAGTCTTTTCCTCACATTTCACTTACTCTCTAGGCCCAGCTCCTAATTTTCCTCGGTTACTTACTTCTGTACTTCTACTTGGTTTTCGTTTCATATTTTAAGCAGACCACTTCCTACCAAACTCTCATTTTGCATTTTTCACCTATTTTTTCGATCGGGATATTTCTCTGAAACGCTTTCCTGAAATTTTCTCAAGGCTCTCACCATTCACATTCTCCTCTTGCACATTTCTTGCACTTACTCTAGCAATGTGCTGTCGCTCAGATCTAAACACTTACGTTTTTTCATACAGCGCTTTGTGAGCTCATGCTTCTATTTCTTCTTTTTAAATTTATGCCTTTCTTAGGTCTCGCTTACCGTCAATTCTATTTTTATTTTCAAGCTGACCCTCTTTGTTATTCTTCCTAAATAATTTTTATTGCGCTTCTAATATTGCTAGATCATTTTCCGCCTTTGTCTTCTGTTCCTACTTCACAATTCTCTGAAGAAGTGTTCTAACTCACTCATTGTCTGTCTTTTTTTCCTCTTCAAAGTCTTCCATTATCTTATTCTCATATGTTTCGCCTCAACGAACGACTTTTTCCACCGAGAATTAGAACCTGCATATTCTTCCGCACTGTCGTTTCGCCAATTACTAGAGTAATGAGACACAGGTGAAAAAGGATCTTGGAAGATGAGAAGCGCAGTAAGAATTTATCAGGAAGAATAACAAAGTGGGACAGCGTGAAAATCAAGGAAAGAATCGACGGTAAACAAGATCAAAAAAGGCATAAATTTTGAAACAAGAGATAGAAGCATGAGCTAGAAATTAAAGTATGAAAGGGACATAAGTGTTTAGAACTGTGCGACAGCACCTTGCTTGAGTAAGTGCAAAAACGTGCGTAGAATGTGAATTGTGAGAGCCTTGAGAAAATCTTAGAAAAGCGTTTCGGAGAAATATCCTGATGAATAAGAAGAGAGAAAATTCCAAATAGAAGTTTGGGAGGGAGTGATATGCATTAAATATGGAACGAAAATTCGGCAGAAATACACAAGCGAGGAACGAAGAGAATGAGGAACTGGGCCTAGACGAAATAATGAGTAGTTCAAATGTGAGGAAGAGGCTAGAGAGTTTTGAAATGGAATGAAGAACAACAGGAAATAGCAGAAGTACTTTGCGAAACGACAGGGCGGAATAATATGCAGGTCCAAATTCTCAGTAAAAAAAGTCGTTTGGTAAGGCGAAAGAAATGCGAAATAAGAGTCTTTGAAGATATGAGAAAGACAGAGAATGAGCACGAAAGAACAGTTCTTCAGAAAAGTGTGAAGTAGGAACAGATGCCAAAGGCGGAAAATGATCTAGGAATATGAGAAGCGCATAAAGAATTATTTAGGAAGAATAACAAAGAGGGACAGCGTGAAAATCAAGGAAAGAATCGACGGTAAGCCAGATCTAAGAAAGGCGTAAATAATAAATCAAGAGACAGAAGCATGAGCGTAGAAAGAGCTGTATGAAAAATACGTGAGTGTTTAGATCTGTGCGATTGCACATTGCTTGTGTAGGTGCAGGACATGTGCAAGAGGAGAATGTGAATGGTGAGTGCCTTGAGAATTTGAAAATTCAATGTCAGTATCACCAAATTCAAAACCACCATAGCGAAGACTTTGACTGATTACTTCGCCATAATGGTTATTAATGGCAGTATAGAGGGTGTATTTTGCAGGAATATGAGGGTTGAAACCCCCTCATATATTTGTTATTACTTTCGGAGTATTTATTTGAACATTGGCTGATTCCTCCACCCCTTTCAGAAATTTTACAATCGTGATATCTTTGATAAGCTTTAATTTACACTTCGTATACTTGAGCATGCAGTCTCAGGTATACGAGGGTAAAGTGACGTAGCTAGATCGCTCAAGCCCATACTCACCCCGACAACTTTTTCTAAACTTCTCGAAGATTTCACATAAAAGTAAAATGTCTGTTTTTAGATACAATTCTAAGTAATCTTTCATAGTACGACACTGAAATTCATCCCCAATCTTATGAGCATGTTCGTAATCTTTAGATGAAACGATTTTGTCATTTAAAATATTATAGAAATTTTCAATGGGAGGTAGGGAGATCTCAATCAATTTATCAGGAGAATCTATCTATTCATAACTGAATACACCTGGGATGTTATAAGCGAGAATATTGATGATCTCTGTGGTCTGTATATAAAAAACTCATAGGAGAATCTGATGCCTAAATTGTATCATTCAGTTATATGAGTGCTGAAGGAAAAATATATATAAAATTTACGAAAGATTCAAAGAAACGAATGTAACGAAATTGCTGAATTATTGTCCTGACTTACTTATAGAGGAGACCCAGGATGCGAACAGCTATGCATTCAAACTCAGTTCATAATCACTATAGGGCATTAGGTTTTATGCACCGTAGTTTCACTGTAGTCCAGGCCTGGAAAATGTCTTAGTTTGAGTTTTAATGATTTATGAGGTAAATGTATTTCAATAGTCACAATAGACAAACTCGATTGATTTTTTTAGCGCAACTGCAATTCATATAAGCGATTCTTATATTTCGAGCAGCACTATACGGTCGATAGTACTCTCTGTAGCAGACTGGTTGGCGCGCTACCCTGAGGCACAGCAGCACTATACGGTCGATAGTACTATCTGTAGCAGACTGGTTGGCGCGCTACCCTGAGGCACGATTTCCATTCACAGATGTGCGGGAAACTGAAAACCGATAAAGAGCGCCAAGACAATATGTATTTGAATTTTAATTTAATGTAACGAATTTTGAATGCCGCGAAATCAGGAGAAAAAGTTCTCTCGCTTAACTTCCAGTCTCATGAAAGCAAACACAACGAAAAATGTACATTTAAAAATAGGTTGGTTTCTACGCAATCAATATTAAATGTGAAAAAAAAAATTAAATTCTTAAACATGAAATTGAAGACGAAATATACCTGCTCCCCTGAAAATACCCGAGGCATTTCAAAAAAATTTAATTCATTGGGAGAGGACATTGTTTGACCAGAGGTCGTTTGAAAAGACCTTTGGACGTTTTGACTGTGGCAACTCTTGCAATGCCATCACCTCCTGGATGGACAGTAACAGTTCGACCCAAAGGTCAGTTCAGTGGAGACTCAAGTTCATTTTTTATGAGAACCATGATTCCATCTTCTACAGGAGCCGCAGGCCCATGCCACTTTGCTCGCAGTTGAAGCGTCTGCAAATATTCACGCTCCTATTTACACCACAGATCATGGTGTAGACGTTGCAGAAGTTGCCGTCTGTTAAGTCTATTCAAATCAACCTCAGTATTAACTTCGGGATCTCCTATGGCAACTAGTGGTTCTAATGTCAAAAAGTGACCTAGAGTAAGAGCTCGCAGTTCATTTGGGTCTGAACTTACAGAGGAAAGGGGTCTTGAATTGAGCACTGCCTCCACCTGTGTCAATAGAGTGTAGAGTTCCTTGTAGGTGAGAACTTGCTGCCCTATAACTCTTACTAGATGGGATTTAACCGACTTAATTCCGCTTTCCCACAAGCCGCCCATGTGCGCAGTTGAAGGCGGATTAAATTGCCATTCCACCTTTTCCGATTCCTGTACATGCTTTGCAAAATATTTTAAATATTTGTCGCTTGCCACAAAATTAGTGCCGCAATCTGAAAGAACCTTCGAGCATCTACCATGCCGAGCAACGAGAAGTCTGAACCCTGCTAAGAAATAATCACGTGACACATCGGACAAAGGATCCAGATGAAGAGCTTTGGTAGCACAACATACGAAAAGACAGAGGTAAGCTTTGAGACCCTCTGCACCGCGTAACCTATTCATGGTAATCGAAAAGGGACCACCTAAGTCTACTCCTACAATTGAAAATTGTTCATCTGGGAAATTCGCAGGAAAGACAAATTCCCCATCGGATGTTGATAAGTAGTAGGATAGGTTTTCCAACAGTTTTCACATTCAGAATCACTGAGCGGATGAGCTTTTCAGCAGAGGGGTTCCAAAACATTTTCGATACAAGATAGTATGTAGTGTTGACACCGGCATGAAGATAAAGTTGATGGATGTATATGATCAATAAATTAGTGATGACATTGTTTTTCGGTAGAAGAATGGGGAATTTTTTGTCGTATTGTAACTCCGCATATGTTAATCGACCACCTGCTCTCAACAAACCAAATTTGTCGATGAAAGGACTAAATTTTTGGTAGTATTTCGATAGAGGAAGGTTTCTAGTGACTGATTTTTTTTTCCTTGTCAAAATGTACATCTGTACCCTACGTGAAATAATGAGCAATGATTTATGAAGCACTGATGCAGGGAACCGTCGTGTCTATTTATCATCGCTATGTTTCAGATAATGCAAGAAGTCTACAACGTAAGACATTACATTAAGAATTTTTTGCAACGACGAAAATCGTTCGAGTAGTCCATCAATCCATAAATCAAATCTATTTATCGATAGCTCCGCCAATAAAACAATCTTTCTTTCTTCAACTCTGGATTCAGTATGCTCTTTATCGAATGTCTGATCAAAAAGTTAAGGAAAATTGCAAGAGTCCATGGGTTTCCGTAGAAACTGTGTGGATGTGGATGTGGAGACGATCTTAACCAAGGCAAAACTACAGACGAGTCTGTCCAAGCCAGAACTTGATCCAATGCAACGTTAGGCTCAAGTACACCTTTAATGTATTTCAGCATACGTGCTAGGAGTACTGTCGCAAATATTTCCAGACGAGGAAGGAAAACAGTTTTTAGGGGAGAGACCTAGGTTTTAGCTTAAATGAAAAAAATACTCACACTACCGTCCACTCTGAGATAGATCACACCACAATAAGCGGCCATACTGGCATCGCAAAACCCTATCAGATGACAAACATGAGCGTTCGAAACGTTAACATGACGAGGTATTTGTAAACCAGATAGAAAATGCATCTCTGATTTCAATAGTCCGAACTTACACGAGATATCCTCTGGAGGAGTATCGTCTCAATCTAAACCCAAAGTCCATAATCGCTGAACAAGAAATTATATAAAGAATACATGAAGTGCTCTTCTTAACATTTCGATTAACTCAAGTTTCATACTATTGGCAATGGAGAAAGAATCATGTCCACAAACTATGTTATCAACGTACGTATTTTTTAGCACGATATATGAGGCTAAAGGAAATTTAGCGCTCTGATCAGTCGCCAATTTTTGCAGAGTACGAATGGCCAAGTAAGGACTGCTTACGAGACAGAACGGTATTGTGTATTCTAAAATTTATCAAAATTTCCACCGGGTTGGTTTGAAGTTCAGGCCCTATAAAAAGAGCGTCGTTGAGAGAGTTTATGGTAAGCTACTACTACTGCCGTCAAAAACTATACGTACAGGCATACTTGAAGAGTCAGGTTTCTGAACTCATGAATGAGGCAAATAAAAGACATTGCTATCTGACAAGTCCAACCGAGACGTGTGAGGAATAATGTCCATGTGTTTATCGTTGAGATATTCTTTAATTACTTGTGAAAATGAAGAATATAAATTGGTATTCGCTAACAATTTGCGTTCAAGAGAATGAAACCTACGCTCCGCCACTGCTCACGAGATACCGAAATCAGGTGCCGACAATTTGAAAGGAAGAGATACGATAAATCGACCATCTTCACTGAAAAAAGTGGTTTCCAAAAAATAATTTCACAACAAGCATTTTCTGGAGAAGAAATATGCACAGACGGCACTTCTTCGACTTCCCAGAAGAGCTTAAGAGATGATGATGATACCGACTAATCTGAAGTCGAAGTGTGGAAGGTTTTGATGGACTGAGGGTCCGAAAACGAAATTTGGCCCATAAGAGCCCAACCAAAACTAGTATAGACGGCTATAGGTTTCCCTACATTTCCCACTATGAGTCAATCCTTCAAGACGAGTTGGAAAACCTCTGCTCCAAGTAGTATGTCTACTTGGCTCGACTTGAAATAGGCAGGATCAGCCAGCGGTAGGTTTGAAATATGCGACCACTTACCAGGCATAAATGACAAAGAAGGCATATTACTGCAAATTTCATCTATGAGAACAGCTTCAATATCTTGACGATATTCATTTTGACGCAGAGAAGAAATCTGACAATGCACACTTGAATGGGCGGAAGTGCTCATATTTCCTAATCCTTGGACCGCTACCGAAACAGTAAATTTCTTAAGATTTAGTTTGGTGTCCAAATCGCGTCGCAAAAATGTAGCTTATGATCCTGAATCAATTATCCTTCTTATCTGATGGGAGTTTTCGAAAAAATCCCAAATATTCAACAACACCGTGGCCAGCAACACATTTCCATTACGTGACGCAAGTCCTGCGAATGTGTCAGAACAAGTACTGGCTTGAGGTATGGGAACCTCAATAAATTCAAAATGTAACATCGAATGGTGTTTTTGCTGGCATTTCTTGCATCTATTAGACGATGGACAATTTATGCAAATATGTGACGTAGAAAGACAATTTATACAGGCTTTGTGACTTTTAACTACGCTATAACGCTCTTTAGCTGATTTTGAAATAAATACAGGGCAATGACAAATAATATCGTTTTTCCGACACAAAAAACAACCTGGTTGTCGAGAATCTTGATTCATTCCTGCATCCGGATTCTTGGTGGAGCCTTCCCTTGGAGGAGACGCCACTGTCTGACAATTATTTACATTTGTTGATAAAGGAGCAAATTGTTCATTTGAGCCTCTGGAAGGAGTAGAATTCAAAAACCCACTCGTAGCTACATTCCTACGAGACTGATTTGTGCTAGAAAAAAATGATTTCTTCGTTTTCACCCATGTTCGCGAATCAGAGACTTTAGGAGACAAAGAAAACTTGTTCGATTTTTTCGAGCTAACACCTAACGATTCCAAGGCCGTACACTGTTTCATAACAAAATTCCTAACGTCGAGGTACGTCGGAATCTCAGTAGAATCATGGATCAATTCAAAAGCCTCTAGAGTAGTTGGATCAAGTCGATCCAAAAGCACTTGCATGAGAATGAAGTCCCATTCTGCAGTAGAAAAACTAAGAGTATCTAGTGCTTGCAAGTTTTGATGGAAAGTATCTAATAAATTTCGTAATAATGGAGCGCTTTCCGAAATAAGAACAGGACTACTCTCTATTATTCTCCAATAAAATGTCCTTAACAAGCGTTTATTTTGGTAACGATCAGTCAGAGCTTTAAGAGCTATGGGATAGTTTTCTCCTAACAAGGGGGAGCACTTTACTAAAGCTAACGGTTAATCTTTGAGAACCGATAATAAGTAATGAAATTTTTGAATATTTACTAATGAATCATTCTTAATAATTAATTAGTGCATCGAATATCTCAAAAAATGTTGGAAATTGGCGAACATCTACATCAACACAAGTTAAATTTATTTTAGGCAGATTAACATTAATCGGTTGAGCGCCCTGTGCTTCATATTCATGAATCTCGAACATCTCATGGTATCGCGCTTGAATTTTACTCAATTCCTTTTAAAAATCTATTATTGATTTTTTGTTGTGCAATAAGTAGTTCTGGTGCACCCTCCTGCGTGGACACTAAAGAAACTATATTTGAATAAATTCTCTCAAACTCAATTTCCCATTTAACTAAATTTTTACACCTGAATTTGAACTGTAAAAAGCTTTCAGGTATATCTCTGGTCTCCGCTGCATATAAATTAAATTGTTACATATTATCCAGAATAGCTAGTTTCGCAGCCTTATTACGAGTAATTTTCGAAGCATCTGTTATGCTGATAAATTGAATTAATTATTATCGTCAACCCTCAAATTTATTCACAAATGAAACGGAAGAAATTATCGTACGTGATAACAAAGTATCGTTTTCATATGTCGAAGAAATATTAGATTTCTGCTTGTTTCATGAAAGAAACAAAAAAAAATAATTTGCAAATGATCAGATAATGTTCGGATGAAATTTATGGATTTAAAATTTATCAAATCAACTTGCCTAAGAACAGATGTTCCATGCGAAAAAGTATAATTGTGTTTGCTTAGAAATTAACCGGAGAGATAAAGACAAGGTAAACTAGATGTTCCAATTTTTTGTCTTCGTTCAACACACACAACTTCACTTGACCTTCCTAAATGAATATGAAAATTCAAATTATGAAATCAAAATACGGCTAGAATGGATCAAAAAATGGAACGTTATAAGCGAGAATATTGATGATTTTTGTGGACTGTATATAAAAAACTCATAGGAGAAACTTATACGCTAAATTGTATCATTCAGTTATGAGTGCTGAACGAAAAATATATATAAAATTTACGAAAGATTGAAAAAAACGAATGTAACGAGATTGTTCAATTATTGTCTTAACTTACTTATAGAGGAGACACAGGATGCGAACAGCTATGCATTCAAACTCAGTTCATAATCACTATAGGGCACTAGGTTTTATGCACTCTAGTTTCACTGTAGTCCAGGCCTGGAAAATGTCTTGGTTTGGGTTTTAATGATTCATAAGGTAAATGTATTTCAATAGTCTTTTATGCCACAAAAGACAAACATGATTCCACATGGAAGTGAAAACGAGGTTTTTTGGCGCAACTGCAATTCATATAAGCGAGTCTTATATTTCGAGCGACACCATATGGTCGAAAGTACTCTCTACTCTCTGCGGGAAATTGAAAACCGATAAAGAGCACCAGGACGATATGTATTTGAATTTTAATTTAATGTAACGAATTTTGAATGCCGCGAAATCGGAAGAAAAAGTTCTCTCGCTTAACTTTCAGTCTCATAAAGCAAACACAACAAAAAATGTTCAATAAAACATAAGTTAGTTTGTACGCAATCAATGTTGAATGTAAAAAAAAAATTAAAAATTCTTAAACATAAAATTGAAGACGAAACAACACCCTTTTTACTGAGCAATTTAATTCTTTCTGGAGATAACTCAGTATTTTGTGGTCTCGATTCAATGCAATCTTCATCGTAGGTATGATAATTTTTCCAAGGATGAGCCCATAAATCGCGAATTGCCTAAAAAACGGGAATTTGTTCTGGAAGACTTCCATATTCTGAGGAAGCACGGACAAATTTACGCATTGAGCTAATCGCTCAATCTCGAAATGTGAGTCATACCCACTGAGATTATGGAAAATTATAGGAATTGAATATGTCATTTTATAATTAATCTAGAAAGATGAGAAGCGCAATAAGAATTTATTAGGAAGAATTAACAAAAAGGATAGCGTGAAAATTAAGGAAACAATTGACGGTAAGCAAGATCTAAGAAAGGCATAAATTTTAAAATAAGAGACAGAAGCATGAGCTTAGAAAGTGCTGTATGAAAGAGACGTAAGTGTTTAGATCTTTGCGACAGCACATTGCTTGAGTATGTGCAACAAATGTACAAGACGAGAATGTGAATGGTGAGAGCCTTGAGAAAATCTTAGAAATCCCGATCAATTAAATTAGAGAAAAAAGTCAAATGAGAGTTTGGAAGGAAGTGGTGAGCTTAAAACATGAAACGTAAAAGTGGCACAAGTACAGAAATAAGTAAACGAGGAAAACTAGGAGTTGGCCTACAGGAAATAGGGAGTAGTTGAAAGGTGAGAAAAAGGCTAGAGAATATTGAACAGGAATAAAGAACTGCAGGAAATAGAGGAAGTAATTGGCGAAACGACAGAGCGGAAGAATAAGCAGGTTCAAATTCTCAGTATATAGAGTCGTTTCATATTTCGAAAGGAATGTGAAAGATAAATTGCAGGGAAAACTAGACTTTGAAGAGGTAGGGAAGACAGAGAATGAGTGAGGAAAAACAGTTCTTCAGAAAAGTGTGAAGTGGGAACAGAAGACAAAGGCAGTAAATGATCTAGGAATATAAGAAGCGCAAAAAGAATTATTAAGGAAGAATAACACAGAGGGACCGTGTGCATTTAATACGGAACAAAAATGCGGCAGAAATATAGAAGCGAGTAAACGAGAAAATTGAGAAATTGGGCCTAGAGGAAATAGTGAATAGTTTAAATGTGAGGGAAAGGCTAGAGAGTATTGAACAGGAATGAAGAATTGCAGGAAATAGCGGAAGTATTTGGCGAAACGACAGGGCGGAAGAATATGCAGGTTCAAATTCTCAGTGGAAAAAGTCGTTTGTTGAGGCATGAGGAAAGCGAAAGAGATATTGCATGTCAAATTTTTTCGATCGGGATCCCAAGAAACCCTATTGGGAAAATCTTGCAGAGAAATATCCCGATCGATAAAATTAGAGAAAAATGCCAAATGAGAATTTCGGACGAAGTGGTCTGCGTAAAATATGAAACGAAAATGTGGCAGAAGTACGGAAGTAATAAAACGAGGAAAATTAGGAGCTGGGCCTACGGAAAAAAGTGAGTAGGTGCAATGTGAGGAAAAGGCTAGGGAGTATTGAACAAGAATAAAAAAGTACAGGAAAGAGCGAAAGTAATTGGCGAAACGACAGGCGGAAGAATATGTAGGTTAAAATTCTCGGTGAAAAAAATCGTTCGTTGAGGCATAAGGAATGTGGAAGAGATATAGCAGGTAATGAGAAACTTTGGAGAGGAAGGAAATACAGAGAATGAGTAGGGGAGAACAGTTCTTCAGAGAAGTGTGAGGTAGAAACAGATGACAAAGGCGGAAAATGATCAAGGAAGATAGGATGAACAATAAGAATTTATTAGGAAGAATAACAAAGAAAGACAGCCTGAAGATCAAGGAAAGAATTGAAGGAAGCAAGATCTAAGAAAGGCATGAATATTAAAACAAGAGACAGAAGCTTAAGTGTAGAGAGTATGGAAGAGACGTAAGTCTTTAGATCGGTGCAATAGCACATTACTAGTGTAAGTGCAATAAGGACAAGAGGAGAATGGGAATGGTGAGAGCCCTAACAAAATCTTAGGAAAGCGTTTCAGAGAAATATCTCGATCAATCAAAGGAGCGAAAAATGCCAAACGAGAGTTTTGGAGGAAGTGGTCTGCTTAAAATATGAAACGTGAATGTGGCAGAAGTACAGAAGTAAGTGAACGGGAAAAAACAGGAGCTGGGCATAAGGAAAATAGTGAGTAAGTGAAATGTGAAAAAAAGGCTAGAGCGTATTGAACATGAATAAAGAACCACAGGAAAGAGCGGAAGAGTTTGGCGTAACGACGGGGCGGAAGAATATGCAGGTTCAAATTCTAGGTGAAAATAGTCGTTTGTAGAGGCAAAAGGAATGTAAAAGAAATATTTTAGATAATGAGAGACTTTGAAGAGGAGAGAAAAACAGAGAATGAGTAAGGAAGAACAGTTCTTCAGAGAAGTGTCAAGTAGGAACAGAATACAATGGCGGAAAAATGATTTAGGAAGATGAGAATCGCAATGAGAATTTATTAGGAAGAATTACCAAAAAGGACAGCGTGAAAATCAAGGAAACAATTGACGGTAAGCAAGATCAAAGAAAGGCATAAATTTTAAAATAAGAGATAGAAGCATGAGCTTAGAAAGTGCTGTATGAAAGAGACGTAAGTGGTTAGATCTGTGCGATAGCAGATTGCTAGAATAAGTGCAAGAAATGTGCAAGTGGAGAATGTGAATGGTGAGAGCCTTGAGAAAATCTTAATTAAGCGTTTCGGAGTAACATCATGATCAATAAAATTAGAGATAAATGCCAAATGAGAATTTGGGAGGAAGTGGTATGCATTGAAAATAGAACAAAAATGAGGCAGAAATACAGAAGCGAGTAAACGAGGAAAATTAGGCGCTAGGCCTAGACGAAATAGTTAGTAGTTGAAATATGAGAAAGAGGCTAGGGAGTATTGAACAGGAATTAATAACTGCAGGAAAGAGCGGAAGTAATTGGCGAAACGACAGGAAGGATATGCAGGTTCAAATTCTTAGTGAGGTAAGAAAGACATACTAAAAAGGACAGCGTGAAAATCAAGGAAACAATTGACGGTAAGCAAGATCAAAAGAAGGCATAAATTTTAAAACAAGAGACAGAAGCATAAGCGTAGAAAGCGCCTTATGAAAGATGCGTAAGTAATTAAATCTGTGCGATAGCACATTGCTAGAGCAAGTGCAAGAAATGTGAAAATGTAATTTCGCATTTCTTTGAAGAACTTTACACACATGGTCAGACTTTCTTCACACTATTCAAAGTATATTAACAGCAGTGTGAATTCGTTCAGATTCCATTTGCTTTATCTTACTACATATTTCTCTGAGAATCTATACCTGTGTTATCTTCGCCTTGCCGCTCGGCCATTCACTTCCGCTCATTTCCCTGATTCTATCTATGCTAACTAACCACCCACATTCTCCAACTGACAACATTTTCTGCTACCATTATTCATCAGTATATTTTTCTGAAGTTCTTCGCTAAGATTTTCACAATTCACTCACATTTAACATTTTCCTTTTGCACCCTTCCTGCACTTACTTTAGCACTTTGCTATCGCACTGTTATGAACGGCTTTTTCATACAGAACTCTTCTCGCTCATTCTTCTGTCTCGTGGTTCATATCTATCTTTTTATAAGATGTTGGCTGCCGATACTTCTCTCTACGTTCTTCTAACAAACTCATCCTTTATTCTTCCCCTTAAACCCTTATTTGGCTTTCTAGATGATTTTCTTTCTGTATCTTGAGTTGCTACTTTCACACTTTTCTGAAGAACTTTGCTTCGGTACCTATTCTTGCACTTTTCTGGCATTTCCTTGTTTTTTCTTTGTTTTTCCATTTGGTTCTTAGTAATCTTCTTTCCCAATACTATTTTTCCTCGTGTTTCATACAGCACTCTTCACGCTCATTCTTCTGTCTCGTGGTTTATGTCTATTCCCTTCTCAGATGTTGGCTACCGATACTTCTCTCTTCGCATTCTTACATACTCCTTCGTTATTCTTCCTCATAAAATCTTATTGCGCTTCCTAGATGATTTCCCGCCTGTATCTTAGTATCCTACTTTCACACTTCTCTGATGAAATTTGCTTCCGTACCCATTCTTGCACTCATCTGGCACTTCCTGTTTTTTCGCTTTTCCATTTGGTTCTTAGTTTCGCACTTTCTTGAAGAATTCAACACAGTTTGTCTGAATTTCTTCACACTATTCTAGGTATCCAAACAGGAGTGTTATTTCGTTCTGATTTCATTTGCATTATCTCACCGCATATTCCTCTGAGCATCTATACCTATGTTATCTTCCGCCTTGGCGTTCGGTCATTCATTTTCGCTCATTACTCTCATTCTATCACTGCTATCTGACCACCCATATTCTCCCACTAACAACTCATTCTGCAGTTTCCTTCTGCTTAAAGCTCCTTATCATCGATAATGCATTTATTTCTGACTCATAACTTGCAACATCCTCTCTAGAATACTTTTCAACCTTTTTCGCACTACCATCTAAAGCCAATTTCGTCCTTTTCCTCGTGTACATCTCTTTTGCATTTCACCCGCATTTTGTTCCAAATTTTTCATCTTACAATTACTTCCTAAACTTTCATTTGCAAATTTTCTCTCATTCAATCCTTACACTTTTCCTAAATTTAAACCTGCATTTTCTTCCGCTTTGTCGTCTCGCTAATTACTTCTGCTCTTTTCTGTAAATTCTTCCTCCCGAAATCTCCTAAACCCTTTCCTTCCGCTCGCAACGCCTAATCTCGACTAACGCATACATTAGGCATTTTTATCTCTTTCGTTCCCTCAGGAAATTTCACTAGAGAGATTTCCTACGATTTTTTCGATGCACTCACCTTTTAAATTTTCCTCTTGAATTTTTCCTGCACATAATCAAGCACTTTGCCATCACACCGATCTAAATTCTTCCATCTCTTACATACAGCAATTTCCACGCCTGTGCTTCGGTTTCGTGTTTTCAGAGAACCTATACCTACACTATCTTTGCCTTGTAGTTAAGCCATTCCCTTCCGCACATTTCTCAAATTCTCTACTTCATATCTGTCCTTCAACACTATCTTCCAGATAGTTCATTCTGCTCTTTCTTTCCGCTGGCATCTCCTTATCACGGCTAATGTATTTAGGTATGAACTCTTCTCATGTACAATAATCTCTAATCTTTTTCTTACAATTCACTTTCGCACTATTATCTTTTGGCCTAGTTCCTCTCTTTCCTGGTGTACTCTCCTCTGCACTTCTCCCGCATATTGATCCATGAGCTCTCTTCTATCACATAGATCAAATCTCTCACATATTTTTCATGCAGAACTTTCCATGCCCGTGGTTTTGTCCCTTGTTTTTATATCGCTCCTTTTCTTATATCTTGGCTGTCGTCCTCCCTTTCGTCTATATTCACCCAATCTCAATTCGTGGATCTTCCTAACTCATACTAATTGCTAATTGCACTTACCGTTTTAGTTCATTTCCCGCATCCCCTTAAGCTCTTAATTTGAAACAGACGGAAAAAGAGCACTAGCAAAATGAGAAGCGCAATGAGAATTCAAGAGGGAGAATAAGCGAATTGTGTGAAAAGCAAGGAAACAAGGGACTGCAGATCCAAAATGGGATCAATATTAATACAATATAGAGAAGCTCGGGCGTAGAAAGCGGAAAGGGCTGTTTGAAAAAGAAGCATGAGTTTAGATAAGTGTGATAGCAAAGTGCTAAAGTAGGTGCAGGTAGAGTGCAAAAGGAAAATGTTAAATTTGAGTGCATTGTGAAAATCATAGCAAAGCACCTCAAAAAAAAAATCGCGATAGATAATGACAGAAAAAGACAAATAAGAGTTTGGGAGGAAGTGGTATGCTCAAAATATAGAAAAAAATCGGGAGAAATGCAGAAGAGAGTACATGAGGAAAAAGAGGATTGCGAGTGGAGATTACATTGCGAGAGTGGAATGCGAGAAAAAGGCTGAAGTGTATTGTACAGAAGAAGAGTACAGAAATGAATGCGTTAGTGGAGTTAAGGAAATGCGGACGGAAGGTAAGGTTTGAGAGAGTTCGGGAGGAAAGAACCACAGGAATAGAGGAAGTAATTAGCGAAGCGACAGAGCGGAAGAGAATGCCGGTTTGAATTCTCAGTAATGAAGAAGATAAGTTAGAGCCAAAGGAATGTTAAAGAGGTATGGTTGGTGCTAAGAGACTTTAAAGACATAGAATGAGTAAGGAAGCAAAGTTCCTCAGAGAAGAGTAAAAGTAAGATTCATACATTGTGGCGGAAAGATTTTGTGGAAGAATAATGGGGAATTGAAAGAAAAACGAAAGAAGAAGTGTCGGCAGCCAAGATCTAAGAAATGGATAGATATAAAACTAGGAAATGAAATCTTGAACATGAAAAAAGCAATAGGAACAGGTAAAACGTGAGTGCGCTGTAAAAATATTAGCAGAGCATTCCACAAAAATATCCTGATTGATAGTCAGAGGAGAATGCCAAAAGAGAGTAGGGTAGGAAGCGGGAGAAATGCTGGAGAGAGTACACGAGGGAAAATAGAAACTGGTCCAACAGATAATAGTGCGGAAGTGAAGTGCGGGTGGGAGGCTAAACAGAATTGAGCAAGAAAAGTCTTCAGGAAATAAGAACCTTAGAAGAGGGCGGAAATGAACTACAAAAATGGTAAGTGCAATTAGAATAAGTAAGGATGAGACACGAAGTGAGACTGGGTAAGTTTATGAGAAGAGGAGGACGGCAGCCAAGATATAAGAAAATGATCGATATTAAAACAAGGGGCAAAACCATGGGCGTGGAAAATTCTGTATGAAAAAACGTGACAGTTTTGATCTATGTGATAAAAGAGAACTCATTGAGAAGCCGGAAACATGCAAGAGGAATATGAAAAAGTGATTGCATTCTGAAAAACTTTTGAAATCGCTCCAGGGAAACATTCCAAAGGATAGAATGAGAAAAAGTTACCAAACGACAGTTAAGGAGATGGTAGTGCGAAAGTGAATGAGAAGAAAGCTAGAGAGAATTGTGCAAGTGATGAGTTCAGAAATGAATGCGAAAGTGAAGATATGGGTATGTGAGCAGAAGAAAAGGGCAGAATGAGTTGTTAGGTGGAGAATGTAGGTGCTTAGTTAGCGTAGATAGAATCAGAGAAGATAATACATTTATAGATTCTTAGTTGAATATGTGGTAAGATAAAGCAAATGGAATCTGAACGAACTCACTCTGATCATAATAAACTTTGAATATTGTGAAGAAAGTCAGACCATGTGTGTAAAGTTCTTCAAAGAAATGCAAAAATAAGAACCAAATGGAAAAGCGAAAAAAACAGGAAGTGCCAGAAATTTGCAGGAGGAAAATGGAAAAGGTGAGTGCGTTCTGAAAAACTTAGGAAAGCGATCCAGAGATATAAGCCGAATGATAAAATGAAATGAAATGAAAAATACTAAATGAGAAATTAAGAGGTAGTATTATAATAAAAATTTGGATCAAATGCTGGAGAAATGCAGTAGAGAGTACACGAGGAAATAGCTGAATTGGTCAAACAGATGAGGTGCAGAAGAAACGCACAGATCTACACTCTTACTTCTTTTTCATACAATACTTTCCACGCAAGAAAGACAGGGAATAAGTACAAAGGAAAAGTTCTTCGGAGTAGTAGGAAAGTAAGAACCGAAGATAAAGGCGGAAAATGATCTAGGAATATGAGTATCGCAATAACAATCAATGAGGAAGAATGACGAAGAGTGATTGTCTGAAAATCAAAGAAAGAAGGGCACCCTAGATCTAAGAACGAGATTGATATGAAAAAAGAGAGAAAAGCACCAGCGTGGAATGTGCTGTATGAAAAAAACGTAAGAGATTAGAGCTGTGCGATAGCACAATGCTGAAGTAGGTGCAGATAATGTGCAAGAGGAGAATGTTAAATGTGAGCGCCTTGTGAAAATCTCAGGAAAGCGCTTCAGGGGAATATTCTGATGAATAGAATGAGAGAAAAATGCCAAATGAGAGTTAAGTAGAAAGAATCATGCTGTAAAGCTGCAAACATGAAAGGAGAGAGCGGAAGTAACTGGTGAAACGACATAGCGGAGGAAATTGCTGATTTAATTTCTCAGTTAAAAAAGTAGTACGTTAAGGCAAAAGAAATGTGAGAGATATGGCAGGTAATAAGCGAATTTGAAGAAGTAAGAAAGACAGAGAATGGGAAAAGAAGCGAAGTTCTTCAGAGAATATGAGAAACGTTATAAGATTGTATGAGGAAAAATTAAGAAGACGAATTGTGTGAAAATCATAAGAAGAACTTACGGCAGCTAAGAAGTGCGGTAAAAAAAAAGACGTTTAGAATAGTTTGATAGCAAAGTGCTGAAGTGAGAGCAGGAAAAGTGCAATAGGAACATGTCAAAGGTTAGTGCGTTGTGAAAATCTCAGCAGAGCACTTCAGAAAAATATATATATTATTTCGAAAGAGAAATGTGAGAGTAGGCTAGAGAGTATTATACAGGAGGGGAGTTCCTGAATGAATGCGTTAGTAGAAATAAGGAGATGCGAGCGGTAAGAAAAGCTTCTGGAAAGAGCGGAAGTAAATGGCGACAGAGCAAGAGCAAATGAAGATTTAAATTCTCAGTGATAAAAGATGTAAGTTAATGAAGAAGGAATGTGAAAGACATATTGAAGGTCATGAGAGACTTTGGATAGAGGTAAGTTAGTCAGAGAATGAGTATGGAAGAAAAGTTCTTCAGATGAATGTGGAAGTAAGAACCAGAGATAAGGACGGAAAAAGAGCTCTGACAAAATGAGAAACGCAATAAGAATTTATGAGGGAGAATAAGCGAATTGTGTGAAAATCAAGGAAAGAAGGGACTGTGGTCCGAAAATGGGATCAATATTGAAACAATATAGAGAAGCACGGGCGAAGAAAGTGGAAAAGGTTTCATGAAAAAGAAGCAAGAGTTTTGATAGGTGTGATAGCAAAGTGTGGAGTTGCTAGTCTTCCATCGGACGCCTCCCTGGGTGGCGGATAGGGGAACGCTTCCCAGATATGGGTGGTACCGGAAAAATAAAATATTCGGGGTGGACCAAAACTAGCAACTAGTGAACGGCAGCAGGCTCATCAGTACCTAATGGTGGTGTGTGAGGGTGGACCTCTGTACCAGCGCTGTTTTGGAGAATGGAAGGCGCAGCTGCAACAGCTTCAACGACTTCCACACTGCGGTGATGAAAGGAAACGGAACTCCTCTAGCACTATTCTTTCCAATAAAACCAAATGGCTAAAGAAAATGAAAGTATGGCCCTCAGTCCGGGGCACCCCTTAAGTGGGGAGAGGGTGCTAAGAATCCCTCCGTACACAACAAACTATCCAAAATATCAGATTTACGACAAGACGACTAAAATTGCGACATGGAATATCCGTAGTCTTTATATGGGTGGTAAACTGGCCAATGTAGAAGCAGAAATGCAACGCTTACGAATCAACATCCTAGGTCTAAGCGAGGTTCGATGGCCAGGTTCCGGTAAACTGAAGACTAAGCATGGGTTAATTTATTACTCTGGAGGCTATGATCCCAAACACCAATATGGCGTGGCCACACTCATTTCTACTGAATTGAAACCTGTAATAGACTTTTTCCTTTGAACGACCGCGTCATGGTTCTTAAGCTTGCAACAACTAATCGTGTTTTGAATTTCATTCAATGTTACGCTCCAACAAATGACAAATCGGACGTCGAAGTTGAATAATTTTATGCCAGCCTGGAGAAAGCAATGAGATTAACAAGGAAGGGTGAAATAACAATCGTGCTTGGGGACTTTAACGCTAAAGTGGGAGCAAGAGCTGAAGGCAACATCATTGGCCACTTTGGACTCGGTGTAAGAAACGAAAAGGGTGATCGACTTGTGCAGTTCTGTACTGAACACAACTTATCAATCACCAATACTTTTTTCAAATTACATCCCCGACGGCTGTATACATGGAGATCTCCAGCTGACAGAGAAGATCATTTGATTCGAAACCAAATAGATTTCATTCTCATCAGATCCGAATTGCGAAAATTCGTGAAATCTATCAAAACATTTCCTGGCGCTGACGTTTCCAGTGATCACAACCCGGTTGTAATGAACCTACAAATGCACCCTTTTATACCAGTTAAGCGACCAGAAAAAATTAAGCACAATGGAGTGCTTTGAGAGAAGCGCTCACAGTCACCCAAGAAACCGACATAGGTCTAACCAGCACAAAGAGAAAACAACCTTGGATGACTGACGAAATTCTTCAAATGATGCACGATAAAGGAGAACTGAAAACAAAAAACATCGAACGATATAGAGAACTGAACAAAATAATTCGACGAAAATGTAGGGAGGCCAAAGAGCAATGGCTAATTGACCAATGCACAGAAATTGAAAATCTTCAAAAAAAGCATGATATATTCAACATGCACAAAAAGATCAAGGAGATAACAGGAAGACAACACAAAGCTAACAGTGGAATTTTAAAGGGGGCCATAAACGAGTTACTGATCGGGGTCGAAGAAAAGCTGAAACGATGGAAGGACTATATTGAAGAATTTTTTGGGGAAGATCGAACGGAAAGCCCGCAACCTGAAGAATTTAATGAAACTAGTCCTTGCATTACAGCGGAAGAAGTTATACGAGCAATAAAGCTTCACAAAAATTGTAAAGCTATTGGCCGCGACGGAATCTATGCAGAGACGCTTAAGCTAATGACACAGCAAGAAGGGGCTGGGCTTAAGCTCTTAACAGCACTGCTTAATGACATCTATAGAGCCGGTAAAATCCCAGCAGACTGGCTCAAATCTGTGTTCATCACTCTGCCCAAAAAGACCAATGCGACAAATTGTGATGACTACAGAATGATAAGCCTAATGTCATATGTTCTGAAAACCTTTCTACGAATTATACATACTCGAATCTACACCAATGCGAGCGAGAAATCGATCCAGTTCAGTTCGGTTTCAGAAATGGCCTAGGAACGCGAAAGGCTCTCTATTCTCTTAATGTACTCACCCAAAGATGTAGAGACATGAATGTCGATGTTTACGCCTGCTTTGTTGACTATCGGAAGGCTTTTAACTGCGTTTCACATAAAAAAATGGTGGAAATTATATAAAATGCCGGGGTTGATGCAGAAGACTTACGCATTATTACAAACCTTAATTGGCACCAAACTGCACAAGTGAGAGTTAATGGGCTAACATCTGAACAGGTAGCAATACGGAAAGGTGTACGTCAAGGCTGTGTGCTGTCGCCTCTATTGTTTAACATTTTCTCAGAAGCAATATTCAAGGAAGCACTTGAAAACATAGACACAGGCATTAGAATAAATGGTAAACTACTTAGTAATATCCGGTACGCAGACGACACCGTGGTACTAGCTAACAACCTCCAAAACTTGCAGAGAGCCATGAACCTTATTGTAGAGTATAGCCAACGCTTTGGACTATCTGTTAACGTTAACAAAACTAAAAGTATGGTGTTTTCTAAGCAAGCAGTGGAGGCAGTAATACACATCAACAACCAACCTGTGGAACAAGTGCATTCGTTTCGGTATTTAGGAGCCCGTAAAACTTTCGTTGGCATGAGAGACCTTTTCGTCTACCGCGGACTTAATCTTCGGCTTCGTATGCGACTACTTCGTTGTTATGTTTTTCCTATCCTTACTTATGGATGTGAAAGTTGGACTTTTAATCCAGAAATGGAGAGACGCATAGACGCTTTCGAAATGTTTCTATACCGTAGAATATTGCGTATCTCTTGGATGGAAAGACGGACAAACATCGACGTCCTAGATACAATGGTTCGCGAGAGTTGATGAGAACCATCGAAGAAAGAAAGCTCCAGTACATCGGGCACATCATGCGCGGCAAAAAATATGAGATCCTTCGTCTGATTATTGAGGGGAAAGTCCAAGGGAAAAGATCAGTTGGACGACGCCAGAACTCATGGCTGAAAAATCGATGGAGGTGGTTTGGAAGAATGTCCACTGAAATTTTTAGAGCTGCAGTGTCGAAATCAATTCTTGCCAATTGGATCGCCAACCTTCGTTTGGAGATGGCGTCATAAGAAGAAGAAGATAGCAAAATTCTGACTTAAGTGCAAAGGGCGAGACGAAATTGTAAAAGGTTAGTACGTCGTAAAATTCTTAGGAAAACGCTCCAGCGTAATATGTCGAAGATGAGAATAACAAGAAAAATGCCTAATAAGAGTTTAGGAGGATGTGGTATGCTGTAAATATGAAACAAATATGCGGGAGAAGTGCAGAGGAGAGTACACCAGGAAAAAGAGGAACTGGGCCAAGAGATAATAGTGCGAAAATAAATTGGGAGAGAAAAATTAGAGATTATTGTACATGAGAAGAGTTCATAACAAAATACAATAGCCGTGATAAGGAGATGCCAGCAGAAAAAAGAGCAGAATGAACTGTCTGCAAGATAGTGTTGGAAGACAGATATGAAGTAGAGAATTTGAAAAATGTGCGGAAGGGAATGGCTAAACGACAAGGCAGAAGATAATGCAGGTATAAATTCTCTGAAAACACGAAACAGAAGCACAGGCGTTGAAATTGCTGTATGTAAGAGATGGAAGAATTTAGATCGGTAGCAAAGCGCTTGAGTATGTGCAAGAAAAGTTTGGAGAGGAAAATATAAAAGATGATTGCATCGAAAAAAACATGGGAAAACGCTCTAGTAAAATTTCCTGAGGGAAAGAAAGAGACAAAAATGCTAAATGTATGCGTTAATCGAGATTGGGAGTTGCGAGCGGAACAAAAAAGCGGGAGAAATGACGAAGAGAGTACACGAGGGAGAATGAGAACTGGTGCAACAGATGATAGTGCTGATGTGAAGTGCGGGTGGAAGGCTAAATAGAATTGAGCAAAAAAAGTAATCAGAAATAAAGACCCTAAGAAAATGCGGGAAATGAACTAGGAAAATGGTATTTGCAATTAGCAATTAGTATTAGTAAGGAAGATCCAAGATGTGAGATAGGGTGAATATAGACGAAAGGGAGGACGGCAGCCAAGATATAAGAAAATGAGCGATATAAAAACAAAGGACAAACCACATGCGTAGAAAGTTCTGTATGAAAAATACGTGAGAGTTTTGATCTATGTGATACAAGAGAGCTCAAGGAAGAATATGCGGGAGAAAGTAGGAACTGGGCCAAGAGATAATAAAGCGAAAACGAATAGGGAGAGAAAGATTGGAGATTATTATTATTATTCGAAATGTCCCCCTGCAGCCTGTACGCAAGCTTCAAACCTACGTTCTACTTCTCTCGCGCAGGAAGCTATAATCATAGCGGGTGAGATCGTGCGACATGCCGAACGGATCCTATTTTTCAGGTTTTCCACATTAGCTGAACGTACTTGATAAACATGATCTTTTATGTATCCCCACAAGAAAAAAATCTAGGTCAAATCTGGAGAACGCGCAGGCCACTTAATTTGACCTCTATATTACCAATCCATTTACGGGCAAAAGAGTCATTTGAATAAATTGTCACAATACTTGCATTACGGGGAGGAGTCCTATCTTGTTATCACACCATTACACTTACCTCAGCCAAGGGAACATCTTCTAATAAATCTGGTAATGTATTCACCAGAAAATCATAATATTGTTGATATTCCTTCACAAAAATGGGGTCCAGTCAAATGTCGATAAAATAACGGGCGCCATACATTTATACCCCATACTGTTTGAAAGCGACTCTCTTTTATACACTGTAGATTTTCTGTGAACCAGTAATGGGTGTAATGCTCATTAACTACCCCATTATTATGGAATCCGCTCTCATTACTCCAGCATATATGACGGAGCAAGTCTGCATGTCCTTGCATGAATGCGATGAAATTCATTCGACGTTCCAAATCTTCTGGTCGTAATCCTCGTACTAAATGAATTTTGAATGCGAGGTATTTATGCTCTTTGAGTATTCTCAGAAAAGTTCTCTTACTAGTTCCCAGTTATCTTGCTAGAGTATGCAATGTATTATGTGGAGTCTCACCAGTATACGCTGAAATATTTATAACATTTTCGTCAGTTTTTACTGGAATTCGATTGTGCCTATGTGTGAAATTCGGAAATGATCCAGTACACATTTTCCATTCCAACATTGGAAATGATAAATGCGATGGTTGACGATGAGCTGAAAATTGTTCTTGATACAGATGAGCAGAGTCGCGACTATTTTTCCGACACTTCCCATAAATGAGTAACATATCCACATACTCATTAGCACTAAATTCTAGTGACATATTTGTAGCTTATTGCACTAGTAAGTATCATATGATTCTTTGAAATTGTATAAAAAATATATTTCTACTTGCCTTCACTTTGCAGTTCATAAATCCTCTTTCAAAAACTTCAAAATTGACGGAAGGTACGGTTGCATAGGAACACTCCATAATATGGTTCTCTGCATAAACTTTTATTAAGTTCTCTATAGCTATGGCTCTATGAAGCGCCTTGATTTCTGCAGCCTAATGTTTTGAGTACATTTATTTTTAGAGTTTTCCGAATATCAATGAAATGATTTTTTCTTTCTCGCCAACATACAAAATTGAAACGTTGAAAAACGATATACTACCATACTCTGAATTCATTTCATTATTGACACTATAAAATTTGGAGGGTTACAATTTGAAAACTAAACTTGGGGTTGTTTCTTGGGAGTCGAAAAAAATTTCGAGCGTCGAATGTATGAGTTGGAGACATCAACGTGTATGGAGATGAATCACTTAGGCGACAATATTTCGTCTTTGTTATGCTCATCAGTGGGAATGGATAATTAGGATTGATTGAAGAATAAATTGTTGTTGAGATATTTACAGTAGATGGAATTGAAACCAACTTAGACAGATCGTATTTAGAATCACTAGTTAGTGGGATTTTTAATGAATTATTATAATGGCTGAAATTTTACATATAGATTTTAATGCATATGTATTACTCTATATGTAAAATGTCAGTGATTTATAATAATCAAAACATAATTTCTTCCCCAAAACTTGCATCATTTAGTGATTTGAAGTAATCATAATTATCTGACGAGATTGGTACTTTAGAAATAGATTATAACTTTTACTTACTTTTAACAGTTCATCTCTCAATTCTCTTGGACTTATAATCTTGGGTTGAACAATATTTCGCAAAGCAAACAGAAGTTATGCAGTGATGTCATCGACTGCTTCACTCAATTCCAAGATTACTTGAATATAAATATTAGAATCATCAGTGACTACATCTTCAGTAATAATACCATTCATACCTTTGATTTTTTTTTCTGTAAAATCCTCAAACGTGTTTTCTTTAAGCCTTGTCTCATTCACTTTGAGGGAATGTACAGAATTAATATAGTTTATTATTGGCGATGACATTATTTAAACTTGATTCTTCATAAACATTTAAGTTACACGATTCCTAATAACTAGAGCTTCTATTGCATTCGAATAATATTGGGCATCATCGGCATCAGGTGGATCGATGATCCATTCAAATGACGTCGATATACCATAAAAAAGACCGCGTTCATTTCTGCGTTCAATTTTACTACCAACGAGATTAATATTCACTGAATATAAAAAAATCCATTGTTATAGGTTAATAAATTATCTCTACTATAGCTCTACTAATGTAAAAATTAGTTTAATTTTCATCCTTTTATTGCACACTTGAAAGTAAGGCTGAATTTAATCAGGTTTGCTCATAATAATTCTCCTAAGGTAGTTGCAGCCCTCCTTAAATTTATATTGAAAACGCTTTTCGGTATCTACGAAAGTCTGAACCTTGTATTAACCAAGGTCTGCACAATAAAACAAAATGAATTGGATTGAGGAAACTTGAATCAAATCGAATAGATTTGAGATTCTCTGTACATTTTGAAGTGCAATTCGATTAATATTTTTACTGAACAACTATTTTATGAATTTTTCGCGAAACGAGCACGGAGAATTTTATTAGTTTTGACAGCTTGATTTGAAAATTGTGTTTAGACACCATGGATTATGTGAAATATTATGAAAAATATGGAAATTAAATGTAGGAGATATTCGATAAATTCGCTCTTTTGACCTAAGAAATACCATCGGATTTACCAATTGAAAGCTTGTAATGTGGATATGGAATTTTGTCACCCGATACCTTGTAAAGTCAAGTAATCCACAAAGTGTGTGAACGTGCACAAACATCTACTATAGCAGAGGCATTGTCATAGATTCCCTCATAATTAATTTATAACTTTTTCAATTATTGCACATAACCAATATGAAAAAATTCTAATCATAGGCGGAATCGCACAACAAGTTTTTCAGCAACGCTTTGCTCAGGATATAGGGCAATTTTCAAAGTTACCGAAAACTCTTTCAATACTTACTAAGCGTACGTGTGTTCTTTATGTTTGTGAATGATTCGCCAATTATCTGGGGACGTATGATAATGCTCCTGCTGTAGTAGACTGTATTGCACTCTCGCACATTTTGAGGATTAAAAATAAATAAAATCTAGACTTTACAAGGTACCCTGTGAAGAAATTGCATATCCACATTATACTCATTCAATAGGTATACCCGATTGTATTTTTCAGGCAGAAGAAGCAAATTCCTCGAGTATAACATAAATTTATTTTCCATGATTTCCATAATATTCGATGGTGTCTAAAACAAATTACAAATTGAACTACCTAAACTAATAAAATTTTGCAGTTGTTGTTGTTTCGCAATAAGTTTTCATAAAATAGTTCATAAATGAAAATATGAACCAAATTGCACTTCCGAATGTACTCAGAATAACAGATTCATTAGATTTGAAACAGGGATAAAATATCTCAAAAATATCCCAGACTATATCCTCAACGGTGGTGTACGAAAGAAAGAGAAAAATTCTTCCGTTTAGTTCTTTAAAAAATTACCTTTGGAAGAAGCACACATGTTTGGACAATCTTAGATTTGATCATTCACAATTCTGGGGTAGTATTTTCGAGCTGATTCTCAAGAAAACAACTGATATAATATTTTTCTTCTATTTTTAAAGACCTTCGAAGGATTCAGTGAAAAGAATGTAGGTTATGTAGTACTACTTCAAGTTATTTCTCCTAGAAGAACTTCATCGCTAATACGCTTCTTCAGAAAGTATCATTCATTTTCGATATGAGAAATGAAAAGTAAAAAAGTTAAATATGTACGTTTTCCATTTGTATTTCGTATTGTCAATAGACTGCAATGTACGGGAGTCTACGTTGGAAGGAACTTCAATAATAAATAATGCAGTTTAGCTGTATCACTTTCGTTACAGAATCCATAAATAAATACCTCATTATATTGTAAGTCCAAGAGAATTGAGAGATGAACTGTTCAAAGTTAAACTATTATCTAAATGCCATAACAAGTAGTTGTACCGAGAAATTGGAGTGGCCATCAACAGGGTGAAATAATTACCGAAGACGTCAAGACAAATATAAACGAAGGAAATAAACCTCGTTGAAGTAAAGAAGGGTATTTTGTTTCGTTTTGTTAGTTTTCATGAATAAGTAGAAACTTAATATGACTCTGATGTTACTGTTAGTTGAACAGTAGTATTTTGAGTGTTCTTCTTTCAATACCTCGCGGAATAACTCTAGATAAATACAGAAATAATTGAAAATTGTTTGAATTTTATGCTTTATACTTATAAGTACGTGTGTACTTGCTACTTGTGAATGATTTGCCAATTATATGGGCACGTAAAATTATTCTTCTGCTGAAGTAGTTTTACTTTGCACGCTCGCACACTTTGAGGATTAAAAACAAAATTAATCTGAACTGTACAAGATATCTGGTAACGAAACTGCATATCCACATTTCAATTATTCAAATGGCATACCCGATTTGCATTTTTAGGGCGAAAAAAGCAATTTTCTCAAATTTTACCTACATTTTCTACCATATTTTTCAGAATTTCCGACATATTCGGTGATCTGGAAACACAATTTCCAAATCAAACTCCTTGGTCTAATAAAACCTCACAGTGCTTGTTTCGCGATAATATTTGATGAATTAGTTAGTAAATACAAGACACAGAGGCACAAGCGTGGATAGTGATGTATGGAGAGAGGTAATAGTTTAGATCTGTGCGATAGCACAATGCTGAAGTGAGTGTAGGAAAATGCAAAAACGTCAGCGCCTCTATGAAATCTCAGGAAATTGTTTCAAAGAAATAACTCGATGAATAAAATAAGAATAGTTTAGGGAGAAGAGGTATGATGTAAGTGTGAAGAAAAAACTCGGAAACAGTGAAGAAAAGAGTACTCGAGCCAGAGTAAGAAAGAACTACGGAGAAGAGCGGAAGTAATTGGAAAAACGACGGAGTGGAAGAATATGCAGGTTCAAATTGTCAGTGAAGAATGTGGTAAGTTGAAGCCAAAGGAAATGGTATGCACTTAATATGGAACAAAAATGTGGCAAAAGTATAGAAGTGAGTAAACTTGGAGAAGGAGGAACTGGGCCTAGAGAAAATAGTGCGAAAGTGAAATGTGAGAAAAATGCTAAAGGGTATTGTACAAGAGAAGAGTTCAAAAATGAATGCGTAAATCGATATGAGGAGATGCAAGCGGAAAGTGAGGCTTCAAGAGAGAGATTGTAAGAAAATCGAAGAAATAAGTACCAGAAGTCAAGATCTAAGAAAGGAATAACACCAGACAGAAGCATGAGATTGAAAAGTGCTGAATGAAAAAGACGCTCAGAACTGTGCGATCGGAAAGTGTGTTATCTACTTCCTCATGAATTTTTATTACGTTACTCATATTCCTATATCATTTTTTGCCTTTACCTTCGGTTATCACTTTCACACTTCTCTGAAGAACATTCCATTCATTCTTATTCTCTGTCTTTCTTACCTCTTATCACCAGCCATATCTCTTTCACATTCCTTCGGCTTCAACTTACAAATTCCCACTTTTCCTCGTGTACTCTATTCTGCATATCTCTCTCTTCTTTGTTCCATATCTAAAGCACACCACTTGCTATCGAAGTCTCATTTGGCATTTTTCTCTCTTCACCCATCGGGATATCCTTCTGGAGAGCTTTGCTAAGAATTTTATAATGCACTCACATTCTACATGTTCCTATTGCAATGTTCCTGCTCTTACTTCAATACTTCGCTTCCGCGGGTTTTAAACGTTTTTGATACAGCACTTTTCACGCTCATGCTTTAATCTTCTGTTTTTGTATCTATCCCTTTCTTAGATCTTGGCTGCCATTAACTCATTCTTCGATTTTCACACAATCTCCTTTCGTAATTCTTCCTCATAAATTCTAATAGCGTTACTCATATTAGAATCGCCTTCTTTTTGGGTTCTCACTTGCTCAGTTTCCTGAAGAACATTTCTTCCATTCACATTCTCTGTCTTTCCCACCTCTTCAAAGTCTCTCATCACCTGTCATATCCTTTTCACATTCCTTTGGCTTTAACCTACCAATTCTTTTTTTCCTCGTGTGCACTCTTAGGCATTTTTTCCACTTTTTTGTTCCATATCTACAGCAAGCCACCTCCTTTCAAATCCTATTTTAATTTTGTTCACTCATTATATTCATCGTGATGTTTTTCAGGAATGCTATGATGAAATTTTCACAACGCACCCACATTTTAAATTTTCTTTTGTATTTTTCCTGCACTTACTCCAGCACTTTGCTATCGCTCAGTTCTCAACGTCTTTTTCATACAGCGCTTCCTTCGCTCATGCTTCTGTCTCATGTTTTATATTTATGCCTTACTTTGATTTTGGATCCATCATTTCTTTCCTGGATTTTGACACAATCCCCCTTCGTTAGTTAGCAGTTGTTTCCTCCCGAACTCTCCAAAGCATTTCCTTACGCTCGCATTTCCCTGATTGGACCAACGAACGTTTTCTCGCATCTCACTTTAGCAATAATATCTCCACTCTCAAATCCTCTTCCATATCGTGTACTGCATTTCCCCCGATTTCTTTCACCATATTTGAAGCTTACCACTTCCTCCCAAACTATCATTACGAATATTCCCCTCATAATCCATCGGGATATTTTTCTAAAGTGCTTTGCTGAGATTTTCACAACGTACTCACCTTTGACATGTTTCTATTACACTGTTCCTGCTCTCACTTCAGCACTTTGCTATCGAACAGTTCTAAACGTCTTTTTCTTACCACACTTTTCACGCGCGTGTTTCTGTCTCTTGTTTTTATATCTATCCCTTTCTAGGATCCTAGCTGCCGTCACTTCTTCATTTGATTTTCACACAATTCCACTTCTATATGTTTTCTCATTTAATCTTATTACGCTTCTCTTATTCCTAGAGCATTTTTGCTCTTATCTTCGGATCCTACTTTCACACTTCTCTGAAGAACTCTCTTCTTTACCCATTCTCTGTCTTTTTTACTTTTTCAAACTCGCCTACTACCCGCCATATCTCTTTCACATTGTTTTTGCCAAAACGTACTACTTTTTAACTGAGAATTTGAAACAGCATTTTCCTCCGCTAAGTCGTTTCGCAAATTACTTCCGCTTTCTCCTTTCATATAGACAGCTTTACAGTATGGTTCATCCTCCTTAACTCTCATTTGAATTTTTTCTCTCATTTTATCCATCAGAATATTCATCTGAAGCGCTTTCCAGAGATTTTCACAAGGCACTCACATTTTAATTTCTCCCCTTGCATATTTCCTGCACTCACTTCAGCATTGTTCTATCGCACAGCTCTGAACTCTTACGACTTTTTCATACAGCACATTCCACTTGTGCTTTTCTCTCTTTTTTACATATCAATCTCATTCTTAGATCTAGGATGTCCTTCATTCCTTGATTCTCAGACAATCTCTCTTCGTTATGCTTCCTCTTTAATTGTTGTTGCGTTACTCATATTACTATATCATTTTCCGCCTTTATCTTTGGTTCTTGCTTTCTTGCTATTCCGAGGAACTTAACTTCCGTACTTATTCCCTGTCCTTCTCGCGTGGAAAATGTTGTATGAAAAAGAAGTAAGAGTGTAGATCTGTGCGTTACCTCCGCACTATCATCTGTTGGACCAATTCCTCTATTTCCTCGTGTATTCTCTACTGCATTTCTCCAGCGTTTGATCCAAAATTTTATCATATAATTACCTCTTGAACTCCGATTTGATATTTTTTATTTCATTTCAATTTGTCATATCTCTCTGGTTCGCTTCCTTAAGTTTCTCAAAAGGCATTTACCTTTTCCATTATCCTCTTGCAAATTTCTGACACTTTTGGTTTTTACTTTCGCATTTCTTTGAAAAACTTTGCACACATGGTCAGACTTTCTTTACACTATTCAAAGTATATTAACAGCAGTGTGAATTCGTTCAGATTCCATTTGCTTCATCTTACTACATATTTCTCTGAGAATCAATACCTGTGTTATCTTCCGCCAGGCCGTTCGACCATTCACTTCCGCTCATTTCTCTGATTCTATCTATGCTAACTAACCTCGCACATTCTCCTACTAACAACTGATTCTGCTCTTTCCTTCTGCTCACATATCCATATCTTCACTAAAGCATTCATTTTTGAACTCATCTCTTGCACAATACTCTCTAGCCTTCTTCTCAACCGCTTCCGACCTACCTTCTCCTAAACTGTCATTTAGTAATTTTATCTCATCTCATCCTTTGGATATTTCTCTGGAGCGACTTCAAAAGTTTTTCAGAATGCAATCACTTTTTCCATATTCCTCTTGCACGTTTCTGGCTCTTTCATGAGCTCTCTTGTATTACATAGATCAAAACTCTCACGTATTTTTCATACAGAACTTTCCACGCCTGTGGTTTTGTGCCTTGTGTTTATATCGCCCCTGTTCTTATATCATGGCTGCCGTCCTTCATTTCGTCTATATTCCCCCAATCTCACTTCTTGTATCTTCTTCTCTAATACTAATTGCTAATTACACTTACCATTTTCCTAGTTCATTTCCCGCATTCTCTTAGGCTCTTAATTTCTGAACACTCTTCATTCTCAATTCTATGTAGCCTTCCACCCATTTCACTTGCGCACTATCATCTGTTGGACCAGTTCCTTTTTTCCTTCGTGTACTCTTTTCGGCATTTCCTGTGATTTTTTGTTTCATATCTATAGCATACCACTTCCTATCAAAATTATCCATCATGATACATTTCTGGAGTGCTTTGCTATGATTTTCACAAGGCGCTCACGTTTTACCTGTTCCTGTTGCATCTTTCATTCTCAAGCTTCTGTTCCTTATTTTTTCACACAATTCCCCTTTATTTTTCCTCATAAAATTTTATTGCGCTTCTCATATTCCTAGATCAACTTCCACCTTAACCTATGGTTCTTAATTCACTCTTCTCTGAGGACGTCTGCTTCCTTACTCATTCTATGTCTTAATTACCTCTTCAAAGTCACTATTACCTGCCTTATCTCTTTAACATTCCTTTGGCCTCAACTTACCTTCTTCATCACTGAGAATTCAAACCAGCATTCTCTTCCGCTCTATCACTTCGCTAATTACTTCCTCTATTCCTGTGGTTCTTTCCTCCCAAACTCTCTCAAGCCTTACCTTCCGTCCGCATTTCCCTAACTCGACTAACGCATTCATTTCTATACTCTTCTTCTGTATAATACACTATTGCTTTTTTCTCGTATTCCATTTTCGCAATTGAATCTCCACTCCCATATCTTATTTTCCTCGTGTACTCTCTTCTGCATTCCTCCTGCTTTCTTTTCCATATTCTGAGCATATCACTTCCTCCCAAATTCTTTGTCTTTTTCTGTCACTATCCATCGGAATAATTTTTTGAAGTGCTTTGCTGAGATTTTCACAATGCACTCACATTTAACATTTTACGTTTGCACTCTTCCTGCACTCACTTTAGCACTTTGCTCTCGCACACTTTTGAACGTCTTTCTCAAACAGCAGTCTTCACGCTAATTTTCTGTCTCGTGGTTTATTTCTATTCCCTTTTTAGATGTTGGCTACCGATACTTCTCTCTTCGCATTCTACTAAACCCCTTCGTTATTCTTCCGCATAAAATCATATTGCGCTTTCTAGATGGTTTCCCGCCTGTAGCTTTGTTTCCTACTTTCACACTTCTCTGAAGAACTCTGTTTCCGTACCCAATTTTGCACTCATCTGGAAGTTCCTGTTTTTTTTTCGCTTTTCCCTTTGGTTCTTAGTTTCGCACTTTCTGAAGAACTTAACACAGTTTGTCTGACTTTCTTCACACTATTCAAAGTATCCTAACAGCAGTGTTATTTCGTTCATATTCCATTTGCATTATCTCACCACATATTTCTCTGAGAATCTATACCTATGTTATCTTCCGGCTTGCCTTTCGGTCAATCACTGTCGCTCATTTCTCCCATTCTGTCTATGCTATCTGACTACCATTATTCTGCTACTAACTACTCATTCTGCTCTTTCCTTCTGCGTGAATCTCCTTATCTTCAATAACGTATTCATTTCTGAATTCATAACTTGCACAATCCTCTCTAGACTTCTTCTCAACCTCTTTCGCACTACCATCTCCAGCTAATCTCCTATTTCTCGTGTACATCTCTTCTGCATTTCTCCCGCATTTGGTTCCAAATTTTCCATCTTACAATTACCTCCTGAACAGTCATTTGGTAAATTTTTCTCATTTGTTCCTTGCACTTCTCTTGAATTTAAACTTGCATTTTCTTCCGCTCGCAACGCTTAATCTCGACTAACTCATACATTTGGCATTTTTATCTCTTTCTTTCCTTCAGGAAATTCAACTAGAGCGTTTTCCTACGATTTTTTCGATGCAATCGCCCTTTATATTTGCCTCTTGAACTTTTCCTGCACATACTCAAGCACTTCGTTTTCACACCGATGTAAATTCTTCCATCTCTTACAGACAGCAATTTCCACGCCTGTGCTTCTGTTTCGTGTTTTCAGAGAACTTATACCTGCATCATCTTCCGCCTTGTCCTTTATTCATTCCCTTCCGCACATTTTCTAAATTCTCTACTTCATATCTGTCTTCCTACACTATATTGCAGACAGTTCATTCTGCTCTTTCTTTCCACTGGCATCTCCTTATCACGGCTAATGTATTTAGTTATATACTGTTCTCATGTACAATGATCTCTAATCTTTCTCTCCCAATTTGTTTTCGCACTATTATCTCTTGGCCCAGTTCCTACTTTTCCTGGGGTACTCTCCTCTGCACTTCTCCCGCATATTCCTTCATGAGCGCTCTTCTATTACATAGATCAAAACTCTCACGTTTTTTTAATACAGAACTTTCCACGCCCGTAGATTTGTCTCTTGTTTTTATATCGCTCCTTTTCTTATATCTTGGCTGCCGTCCTCCCTTTCGTCTATATTCACCCAATCTCACTTCTTGGATCATCCTCACTAATACTAATTGCTAATTGCACACCATTTTCCTAGTTCATTTCCCTCATTTTCTTAGGCTCTTAATTTCTGAACACTTTTCTTGCTCAATTCTATTTAGCCTTCCACGCGCACTTCACTTCCGCACTATCATCTGTTTGACCAGTTCCTATCTTCCTTCGTGTACTCTCTTCGGCATTTCCTCCGCTTTTTTGTTCCATATCCAAATATCTAAAGCACACAACTTCCTATCAAACTCTCATTTGGCATTTTCCTCTAATTATCCATCAGAATAAATTTATGGAGTGTTTTGCCATGATTTTCACAACGCACTCAAGTTTTACCTGTTCCTGTTGCACTTTTCATGCTCAAGCTTCTGTCACTTATTTTTATGTCTTTCCATTTCTTAGATCTTGTCTGCCGTCAATTCTTGTTTTGTTTTTCACACAATTCCCCTTTATTTTTCCTCATATAATTATATTGCGCTTCTCAAATCCCTACATCAGTTTCCGCCATAATCTATGGTTCTTACTTTCATTCTTCTCTGAGGAACTTTGCTACCTCACACATTCTATGTCTTTCTCACCTCTTCAAAGTCTCTTATTACCTGCCTTATCTTTTTATTTCTTCAACATTCCTCCTCCTTTAACGTACCTTCTTTTTCTTTGAGAATTCAAACCTGCATTCTCTTCCGACTTAAGTTTTACTAAACGACCTTAGTCTTTTCAAAAAAACTTTATTTGACTATTGGAGGAGAAGACAATGTGAAAGTCTTGACATCCAAAACAATAATGATTTTCCATCTACAAAATGTGCATAATGTTAGATTTATCATACTCGACTAATTCTGGAAAATGTATGTGACATGATACATGTTATCTAATTAGGCACGTTTCATGCATATCTAAGATAAGTTGGTTCAACCTAACTCTTCCCTTCCTAGGAGAAAAATTAGGGTTTCTATACCTCAATTTTCTAATTGAATTTCAGTTGAAGGATTTTGTGATTTTTTTGCTCTTAGGCAGGGAAACATTTGTTTAAAATTATATAAAATAAGAAAGTAAAACTTATAATATAAATCAATATAGTATACAAACTAATATTTTCCATTTATTTACAAATTTAGAGCTACATAATTCTCTAATTGGATTATTAGTAGCTATTTGTTGGTTAGTATGGTATGTATGTTTCATATTTTTTGGTAGAGTTTCGTCATTTTGAGAAAGTCTAGAGTGCGTTGTATGGAGGTTGTCAGAGCTTCTTGTAGGTTTCGTGATATTCTAGTTTTTCTTCGTTCATCTTCGTAGGTTGTGCAGTTGATCAGAATGTGTTCTATGTCGAGTTTGGTATTGCAGGTGTTGCAAATTGGGGGTTCTGTGTTTTGCATGATATGACTGTGAGTTAGATTGGTATGTCCTATACGTATTCTGTTTGTGACGATTTGGTCTCTTCTTGCTGTCGGTGTTGTTAGTGAGTTTGTTGTAGTTACTTGGGGAATTATTTTCTTTAGGTGTGTGTTCGTATCGTTCCATTGTCTTTGCCATTCGTCCATGATGAATTTTTTGATACTTAGTTTAATGTCTGTTGTTGGTACTAATGTAATGTCTAGAGCTGTGCTATTTTTTGCTGCGGCGATTGCTGCTGTGTCTGCTCTCTCATTCCCATCGATGCCTATATGTGATGGGACCCAAAGTAGTGCGATATTTATGTTGTGTTTGTTGATTTTGTATGATACTTCTTTCATCATAATTTGAATAACATTCGATGGGTACATTTCTTCGATTCCTTGTAAAGCGTTTAACGAGTTTGATATCACCAAAGTGTTTCTCTTGATAGTCAGTGCAATTTTGAAGGCTTCGTATATGGCTATAGTCTCCCCTGTATATATACTGCAATAAGGTGGCATTTTGAGGGTTTTGGTCTCGTTTTCAGAAATGAGCGCACTGGCAACTGATGAGTCATTTTTCGAAGCGTCTGTGAATATGTGTGCTGAGTGTCTGTATTTTTCTAGGATCTCATGGTATTTATTTTTTATGCTTTGATGGTTTATTGCGTTTTCTTTGAATTCGGTAAGTGATTTTTCTGTTTTTGGTATTCTTACTAACCAGGGGGGAGTATTCAATTCGATCGGAATGGATGACTTCAAAGTGTCTAGGTTAAATTTTGTTTCAGATAGTTGATCAAAAAATGCTCGATGTCTTTTTTATGGTGTACAAATCTGTCTATCAATTAGAAGATTTTTATTTGGATTTTGCTCGTCTGATCCGATTCTCGCTGCATAACAAAGCGTGATGTATTTTCTTCGTAAGAAAGGAGGGGGTTCGTTTGCCAGAGTGTATAAGCTTTGTACTTGGCTTTTTCTGTACGCCCCTAGTGAGAGTCGAAGAGCTTGGTTTTGGATGGAGTCTACTTTTCTTATTTGGTTTTTTGATGTATTGCTGTAGCAAGTTATTCCGTAGTCAACTTTGCTTCTTATGAGGGATCTATAAATATTGAGTAAGTTTTGCACCCCATGGTAATTCGAAATTGTTTTGATGAGATTGATCCTTTTTCGGCATGATAATTGTAGCTCTTTTATGTGGTTGTTCCAGGATAATTTTGTGTCTAGTATCATCCCTAAGAATTTTATTTCTTTTGTTTGTTCGATGTTTTCTCCGTATAAGTTTAGATTGAGATGGATATTTGGATCTCTTTTGGCAAATATAATGTACTTGCTTTTCTCTGTAGAAAAGCTGAAACCTGTTCTGCTTGCCCATAGTTGTATTCTGTCTAGTTGTTGTTGTAGAAGATTTTCAGCGGAGTCAAGGTTTTTGCTAGCTGTGTATATAATTATATCATCTGCAAAAATGCTGATTTGGATAGGTAGTCTCAGTTCTTCTGTGATACTGTTTATGGCGATCAAAAGGAGAGTTGGACTGATAACTGATCCTTGTGGTGTGCCGTTTTGAATTCTGTGCTCTTTAGATAAAATACCATTTGCTCTCATTTGTATAGTTCGATTATCGAGAAAGTTTTTAATAAATGCGAGCATATTTCCTTGTATGTTCCAGTCCGACATCTGTTTGATCAAGTAATGCCACGCTCTATCAAAGGCTTGCTTTAAGTCTAGGAGTATTGCTATGAGTTTCTGATCGTTTAAGAAGGCTACTCTTATATTGTTCTCTAGTCGTACAAGTATTTCTAATGTTGAGCGGTTATTTCTGAAAGCGTATTGGTGTTGGCTGAGTAATTTTTCTTTCTCAAGGTACCAAAGCAGTCTTTTATTCAAAATTTTTTCCAAAATTTTGCAGGTTGAGCAGGTCAGTGAAATTGGCCGGTATGAGGAGGGTTCATCCTTTGGTTTGTTAGGTTTTACGATCGGAATAACTATTGCATTTGACCATTTCTTTGGGAATGTTTGCGATCTTAAAATGAAGTTGAAAATGTCGATGAGTATGAGTTTTCCTTTTATGCTGAGGTTTTGTATGAAAATATGAGGAATGTCATCTGGCCCTACAGCGTGACTCTTCGAGGGTTTAAGTGCGTTGTTAAGTTCTTGTAGTGATATGTCGCTGTTTAAGGGTTCGTCATTGTTTATTATGTGAATAGTATTTTCTTCTGCGTGATTTTTGAATTGTATGAAGTTGCGTCATCGTGATCATTTTTTGAATTATTTTCATAATGTTGTGCTAATATTTCTGCGATTTCATCCGAGGAAGAATCTCTATTTTGGTTGTACTTCAGTGTATTAATCTTATAGAACATGTTTGATCTTTTCAATTTTCTTATTCTGTTCCATATTGTACTGGGTGAGGTTTGGGAGTTAATTGAAGAAATATAGTTGGACCATGATTCCTTTTTACTTTTCTTTATGTGATATCTGGCTATGGCTCTCAATTTCTTGAAATTTTCTAGATTTTCAGGTGTTCCGTGTTTTTTCAATCTGTTGAATGCTGTCTTAGATTTGCGTATTGCGTTCTTGACTCTTTCGTTCCACCATGGAACAGGTGCTCTTTTCAGTTGGCCGGTTTTCCCTATGGAGTTGTAAGCTGCAGTGAGAATAATGTCGTTGAAAACCGATAGTGATTTGTTCACGTCATCTGAGATTGTATATTGGTTAAGTGCGTCGTCTGTTGTATCTTGATATTTTTTCCAGTTTGCGTGTTTGATTTTCCATGATGCTATTGGCTCGCTTTTGCTTTTGAAGTCATTCGTGTGATGAATTGTGATCGGAAAATGATCGCTTGAATAGAGGGTTTCTAAAGTGTTCCATTTTAGTAGTGGTGTCGTATTTGGATCACATAGCGATAGGTCGATGGATGAGAAGGTCCCTTGGTAGGCATTGAAGTGTGTTTGTGATCCATCATTCAGAACTATGAGGTTATTGTTGTCGAATATAGTTTCAAACTCTTTTCCTTCTCTTCTCAGATTATTTGAACCCCAAGATGGGTTATGCGAATTGAAGTCTCCTATTATTGTTCTTGGGATCGGTATTTGTTTTATCACGATGTCAAGTTCATTTATATCAATTTGCTGAGGATGTGGAATGTAGATGTTGCAAATATTTATTTTTGTTTGATCTGAAACTGTGATGGCGATGGCCTCAAGTTGGGTTGTCAGCGGTATTTCTTTAACTTCAATGTTGTTTTTTACGAGAATGGCAATAATTTTGGGCGAGTATTCGTTTATGAGTAAATCTAACATATTTTTGTTATGAAAGAACCCATTAAGGTTTCATTGTAAAATGAATGTACTTAACATTATTATTTATTTATGAAACAAATTTCAATCTTCGAGTTCTTTGTCTGTTTCGTCCTCTGAAGTTATCGGAATTTCCTCATCTTTTGAGCTTGTTAGAGTGTTAATTATCCTGGTGATCTTGTTCTTCACGGTTCTTTCTGCAAGTGGTCGGAGGTCTTTCAATATTTTTGTCAGGCTGGGTAGGTCCTGGGTATAGTTTTTGGCTATACTAATTACATTTTTCAGAGGGGTTGAGTTTTCTAGGAAGTCTCGTAGTTTGTTTGCATTGAGTGTATATGGGGTGTTTTGTTGGCTATTATATCTTCGAATTTTTCATATGTTTTCTTGTCATTTTTCGGTTTTTTAGGGGTTTTCAGGTTGGTACGGTGAAAAGGTTGGAATCCTCTGTGTTTTCGCGTATTTCAGGTGATTGTGAAATTTGTCTTTTTGGTGCTTTTGACTGTTTATGTTGGTCTGGTCTGTCGTTATTTGTGAAGAGTTCGGTGTTAGTAACATTCGGTTGATTCTGGTTTGTTTCTGGTTGTATCTGGATATCCATTCCTTGTTGTTCCGCATATCTTCCGATGTTGGTGGTAGCGGTGTCATTTGATTTCATTGAAGATCCTTCTTGTTCCTTGCAATTCGAGTCGTCATGTCCAATAGATCTGCATTTTGAGCAATTCAGACCTTCAAAATCTGTAAGATGTGTCGTCGTGTGAAATGACTAGTGAATCGGGTATTGAGAATCTATTATTCGGATTCAAATAAATCTGCCTTCGGAAACTGAGAACATGAGAAAATTCATTTTCAGTTGATCCAATCTTGGGGAAGGTCAGTTTGGATACAGCAATCAGTCCCAGGACTGCAAGTTCGTGTCCTATAATATGATGGGGGATTGAAGGACTGACATTTGATATGACGAGTCTGTGTGCAGGTGTGATAAGCCTCCTCATTTCCGTTTCAGTTACATTAACAGTTATTGTTTTGTATTTTTTTATTATTCCTTAAACACAGATCCTATTATTTGAAATCTTAGATGCGAAAATCACATTTTTGGGTGGAGTGATAGTTCCAATAGCTTTTAGGTAATCGTTTATTTTGGTATCATCTATGCCGTTTATAATAATTGCTTGTTCTTTGGTAGGAAACTTGAATGAGTCAGTGACAGCGGCATTTGAGTATGATTGTGATGAGGTGAGGTTTGGTGATTGTGAGTTGTGAGCAGTAGATGAAGACATCGTTGATTCTGATTTAAATACGGTTCTGTGTTGGTCCACGCAGAAAACGCGTTACCGGTGTATGTACCGGTCTTATCTGATGAAATTTTCACCAGCTGGTATTGGTGATACTTTCGGTTATGTTTCAAAATTATGAAAACTGTTTGAGAAATTGTAAGTACTTGCTGTTTTAGCGATGAGAATATCAACACTATCCAGACTGAGAATAGCACTTTGTAGGAAAACTATTTCAGAGCACTATTTCGGCGATTTAAAACTCTTAGGCGAGATTTTCCGGGAGCTTCGCAGAATCGATGTTGATTCGATATTGGTCAGGACCGGACTCCCAAACTAATATTATTATAATGAAATTTTGGGTTTTGAATTGATTCAATTTCATTTTTTGTGTGATCGAGTTGTAATTTCACAGTTTTCAAAGTATTTAAATTTATAGTGTCCAAATACAGTGGGACTATAGACTTGCTTGAGGTTTGACCTTTTTCAAATTGATTGGAAATTTTAATGTTTGGTAAACTGATAGATTTAATGAGCGGTACACTGTCGCTCACATTTTTCAACACGTAATTGTTCACTTTCAGATCACATGTTGCTGGCAGAGATATAACATACGTTCCGTGTAATACGATTTTTTCATCATTTTCGTCACATTTAACGGCTGCAGTTGTTGCGTTAGTTGCTATCACCATTCAATAGTTGCTTGTTAATTTTTGAATCTTAAGCTGCTTTAATTTGGTGATTAGTGGTTTGCAGTTCTTGTAGTTGTTGTTGAAACTAACCCGATCAACTTCACATGGATTATCTTGTGTAATTGGAAGCATTGTTTCTTCACATAGAAAAATCATTTGGGATACATCTCTGCACGGCTCATCCATAAGGATATATTGGTTTTCACTTAGGGACAGGAATCTTGCTTTAGGAATGATTACTTTGAAGGAATTCTCGGTGGAAATGGAAAGTGGATATAGTTCAAAATAATTATAGTCGTTCAAGTGTAAAATTGGAATTTCTACGATTAATTTTACTTGATTTTTAATAATATATCCCCTGACTTTTGTGTTAGCATAGTATTGTATGATTCCTTTATTACTGAGCGGAAACGGCAAGCGACAGTTAACTAATTGCGTTCGGATTTTATTTAGTTCATTCTTTAATTCCGTGTGAGAATTTATAGAGGGGTGCAAAACTCTCAAATGTGCAAAAGAAATAGCAATTTCGATGTTGCTTAGTATTTGATTTATGATATCAACACCTGTTACCAAATGAGTGAAAACGGCATTTAGAATAATAAAACTGAAATCATTCCATGAATCCATTTCGGATGTTTTTGCCCACGAATTTATCTGGTTGATGCTGTTTTCTAGGAGTACTTGGTTATGTTGAAGTTTACTCATAGAGTTGTTAAATGCATTTATTGCTTTCTCTGTGAGCCTATTTTGGGAGTTACCTACACCAATGAACTTTTGTTGATTGTTCTTGGGCTGTTTTATGGCTGCTTCGTATTTGTCCGCATCGTTTTGGTAAAAGTTGCCAGTGATTGACTTCCAAATGGTACCTAAACCGTTGATCAAACCTCTCTAGTTACGGGCATATAATTTTTCTCGTATACTGTCTGCCCTTCAATAAAAGAATTATTGGCGCTGCGATTCACTTTATGAACTACACTAGCTTCGTTTACTTTATCATAAAGAAGTGCTGTTTGTTCTTTGTGTTTTTGTAAGTAATCGATACACATTTTTTTCTCATACAAAATGTCAAGAGGATCCCTTAATTTTATATGACCGCAAGTCAATTCGAATGGAGTGAGTTTTGTAGCGGAATGAATAGTTTTATTATAAGCTATGATTGCATATTTCATTATTTTACTTATTGGATCTTTGAATTTGATTCTTTGAATTCGACAATGTTCTGAGATCGTTGAGTGAAATCTTTCGATAATTCCGTTTGAGTCTGGGTGGTTAGGTGTAGTGAAATGTACTTTTATTTTATGTGTCTCTAATGACTCTTTGACTACATACCCAAAAGATTCCATTCCCTGGTCTGAACTAATGAAAACCTGGGTTCCTTAAAAACAGAAGTATTGTAGTAGGCCCTGGAATATATCAAGAGCATTTTTAGATTTTACTTCTATGGCCTGACCTAATTTAGTGAAAGCATCTACAACTGTTAAAAATTTCGTATTTTCTAGGGTAAACATATCTAAATGAATTTTTTCAAAAGGTTTATAAGGCGTGTCCGTTAACATCATCTCTATTCTTGGTGGATTACGTTCGTATTTGCTCCGTTTACATATTCCACAATTTGTGATGTAATTTGCAACGTGTTCTTGCATAAGTGGAAAATAATATTTTCTTTGAAGTTGTCGAAGTGTTTTCGTTTCCCGTCGGTGATTTGTCTTTCCTTCATGTTGATTTTGTATAGCTTCTTTTATGAGATCTCCATCTTCGAGAAATTCTCTTCGTTCGGTACAATAAATAATTTCAGGTCCGTCCCTGTTAAATATGTTATTTACTACAGTACTAAATGTTTTAAACAAATTCTCCGATGTAAAATGGAAATAATATCTCTTCTTATCTGCGGAGTATTCTTTCAGAAACTTCTTGTTGAAACAGTTCTTCTGAAATAAATTTTGGTTGATTCGAATTTTGCGCCTGAGCTTGTGGTCTAACAGAACGTCTGGTGTTA
The DNA here is from genome assembly GCA_013387265.2 of Cryptolaemus montrouzieri. Lineage (NCBI taxonomy): Eukaryota > Metazoa > Arthropoda > Insecta > Coleoptera > Coccinellidae > Cryptolaemus > Cryptolaemus montrouzieri. Next base: position 46,303,638 of record JABFTP020000144.1, read on the forward strand.
TCTGAAGATGTGTCCATAGGCTCTGCTCTATGTTGTTTAAAATGGTTAGATCTATTATGTGCAAAACGTTGCGAATTATTAAAAAATGAGTTGGAAGGTCTCGACACAGTGGATTTGGGTTTACAGGTGTAGTATTTTGGTTACTTATTACCGGATATTGAACGGGCATTGATATTCGCGGAGTATTAAAATGATTCACTAATGGTCGGTTATTTGTTGGTTTATAAACTAATTTTGATGAATGACTTCCTTGACGAGCTAAATTGTTTTTCGCGTATGAAAAGTTCTCCTCTTCTATTACGAAACTAATTGCTTGTTCTAAATTTTGAGGGTTTCTTAAACGAATTGGCGAATTTGACTGTAGTCCTCTAAGGAAAGCATTCAAAGCTTGACTTTCATAGATTTCCCTCTTAATCCTACGAGTTTCCGCATTATTTTCTGTTAGATTTATTTTTGTTAAAAGTGAGCTAAGTAAATCTTGGCACCTATTTCCAAATATTACTGCACTTTTATTCTTTTCTTGTCTTATGTGTAACATATCCCCTACTACACAATTCTCATCTCTCTGATCTGAGAAGAATTGTAAGAGCAGATTTTTAGTACCTATCCAATTTCCTAAATTACCCCTACTTCCTACAATATTCAATGCTCTACCTGTGAGTGTACTAATTATAGCCCTCAACAAATTTTCATTTTGTCGATTAGCCTGATTATTTCTGTCTGAAAAATTATTGATCAAGTACTCACTAAACTTAATGAAAATACCAAGAATCGCGGGATTTCCGTCAAATTCTGGAATCGAATCAATATGATATTTTTGGAGTTGTGGAACCGCCATTTCTTGTGTTATGTTTACAACCCTTCTAATCGGACTCCTATCTCTAATATTATTCTGACTCATAGAAATTAGGTTCAAAATATTAAATCAATTATAGCTATGTTTATATATCGATGAATATCAAAAGACTAGAATTATTATAACTATTAAGAGAAAATGAGGATTGGAACATGAAGGATGTGAAAACTTACAATATCACTTGCATTACAGATGTCTTCGTTTTTATCTTTTTCTGCAATGGGAGATTTAGCGATTCTAAGTAGCAGAGTCGTCAGCAGAATCTCAGTACTAACTTATAATTTCTCTTCACAAAAGCTGGTGATCTTCTGTACTACCTTCTCAACTATGAGGGATTTCTGACTCACTGGCGATGATGGCCACTGGTTTCACTTTGGTCGATTTTTGGAAGCCAAAGTTAGCGAATTTTCTGATATTCAGTTAATCGTTGAAACGAACACTATTTTTTCGCGATTTTTGTCGATTGATAGTGCTGAATATCCTACCGACTGCGCCACTTAATTTTCACTAAAAGACCTTAGTCTTTTTAAAAAAAACTTTAATTGACTATTGAAGGAGTAGACAATGTGAAAGTCTTGACTTCCATAACAATAATGATTTTCCATCTACAAAATGTGCATACTGTTAGATTCATTTTACTCGACTAATTCTGGGAAATGTATGTGACATGATACATGTTATCTAATGAGGCATGTTTCATGCATATCTAAGATAAGTTGGTTCATCGTAACTTCAGCTCGGTCGCTTCGCTAATTACTTCATCTATTTCTGTAGTGCTTTCCAAACTCTCTTAAACATTACTTTCCGTTCGCATTTCCTTAACTCGACTAACGCATTCATTTCTGTACTCTTCTTCTGTACAATACATTCAAACCCTTTTCTCGCACTCCACTTTCGCAATTCAATTTCCATTCCCATATCCTCTTTTTCCTCGTGTACTCTCCTCTGCATTTCTCCCGCTTTTTTTCATATTTTGAGCATACCACTTCCTCTCTAACTCTTTGTCTTTTCCTGTCATTATCCATTGGGATATTTTCTTGAAGTGCTTTGCTGAGATTTTCTCAATGCACTTACATTTAACATTTTCCGTTTGCATTCTTCCTGCACCTACTTTAGCACTTTGCTTTCGCACACTTTTGAACGTGTTTTTCATACAGCACTCTTCACGCTCATTTTTCTGTCTCGTGGTTTATATCTATTCCATGACGATGTTGGCACCGATACTTCCTCTTCGCATTCTAACAAACCCTTTCGTTATTCTTACTCATAAAATCTTATTGCGCTTTCTAGATGGTTTCCCGCCTGTGGCTTTGTTTCCTACTTTCACACTTCTCTGAAAAACTTTGCTTCCGTAACCATTCTTGCACTCTTCTGGTACTTCCTGTTTTTGTCCCTTTCCATTTGGTTATTAGTTTCGCACTTTTTTGAAGAACTTAACGCTGTTTGTCTAACTTTCTTCACATTATTCAAAGTTTCCTTACAGCAGTATTATTTCGTTCAGATTCCATTTGCAGGATCTCACCACATATTTCTCTGAGAATCTAAACCTATGTTATCTTCTGCCTTGCCGTTCGGTCATTTACTTTCGCTCATTTCTCTTATTCTGTCTATGCTATCTGACTACCCACATTTTCTCACTTACAACTCATTCTCATTTTTTCTTCTGCTTGAATCTCCTTATCTTCAATAACGCATTCATTTCTGAACTCATAACTTGCACAATCCTGTCTAGACTTATTCTCAACCTCTTTCGCACTACCATCTCAGCCTATTTCCTTTTCCCCGTTTTCATCTCTTTTGCATTTCTCCCGCATTTTGTTCCCAATTTTTCATCTTACAGTTACCTCCTAAACTGTCATTTGGCAATTTTCTCTCATTTGATCCTTGCTCTTTTCCTGAATTTAAACTTGCATTTTTTTTTCGCTCGCAACGCCAAATCTCGACTAACGCATATATTTGGCATTTTTATCTACTTCCCCTCAGGAAATTCAACTGGGACGTTTTCCTACGATTTTTTCGATGCCGACACCTTTCATTTTTTCCTCTTGAACTTTTTTTGCATATACTCAAGCACTTCGTTTTCACACCGATCTAAATTCTGCCATCTCTTACATTCAGTAATTTCCACGCCTGTGCTTCTGCTTCGTGTTTTCAGAGAACTTATAGCTGCATTATCCTCCGCCTTGTCGTTTAGCCATTCCCTTACGCACATTTCTCAAATTCTCTACTTCATATCTGTCTTCCAACACTCTATTGTATACAGTTCATTCTGTTCTTTCTTTCCGCTGGCATCTCCTTATCACGGCTGATATTTAAATATGAACTCTTCACATGTATCATAATCACTAATTTTTTTTCTGGCAATTCATTGTCGCACTATTATCTCTTGGCCAAGTTCCTCTTTTTCTTGGGGTACTCTCCTCATCTCTTCTCCCGCATATTCTTTCATGAGCGCTCGTCTATCACATAGATCAAAACTCTCACGTTTTTTTCATACAGAACTCTCCATGCCCGTGGTTTTGTGCCTTGATTTTATATCGCTCCTTTTCTTATATCTTGGCTGCCGTCCTCGCTTTCGTCTTCATTCACCCAATTTCACTTCGTAGATCTTCCTATCTAAATCTAATTTTTCGTATTTGCTATGGCTTAGTTGGATTGTCTAATAAAGAGAATCTCAAATTGAGAGTATAGTGTTTCATCCATTTATTCTACACTAAAAATGAACACCGAATTCAATCAGTCTCACTCATAATAATTTTTCTGAGATAGTTGCAGCACCCTTAAGTTTATATTCCAAAATTGGAATATAAACAAGGACTGCACAATAACCCATGTTGAAAGTAGATTCCTCAATAAATGAGAAAAAATGGATTAGATTGAAGAAACATGAATTCAAATACAATAAATTAGAGATTGTCTGTACATTTTGGAGTGCAATTTGGTTGATATTTCCACTAATGAACTAGTTTAATAAAACCTATTGCGAAACAAGGTATCTGTGAAATGTCATTAGTTCTGAGAGTTCGATTTGAGAATTGTGTTTAGACACCAGAGAATATGTCAAATATTATAGAAAAGAAGGTGATGAGATAAAGATAATATTCGAGAAATTCGCTCTTTTGGCCAGAAATATACAATCGGATATACCAATTGAATGAATTTAATGTGGATATGCAATTTTGTCACCAGATCTCTAGATTTGTTTTGTTTGTAATCCTCAAAGTGTGTGCCAAAGAATCTACTACTGCCTGTACATTTTGAAGTGTAACTTTGTTCATATTTTCACTAAAAAACTATTTCAATAAAATCTATTGTGAAATAGGCACTGTGAAGTTTTATTAGTTCCGAGAGTTTGATTTGAATTTTGTGATTAGACACCTGAGATTATGTCAAATATTGTGAAGAATATGGAAATGAGATATAGGTATTATTCGAGAAATTCGCTCTTTGGCCTGAAATATACATTCGGGTATATCAATTGAATGAGTTTATTATAAGTATGTAATTTTGTCACCAAAACCCAAGCATTTTGACATATTATCCAACATATAAATTTCAGAATACACTGTTAGATGAAAAGAATTATAATCTATATCAATACAATTTTCAACGCAAGAAAAAGAAGAAAAATCAATGCATGCAACGTGCCCTCCAACACTTTTGTCAAATAAGGTCGTCACCTGTAGGGTGTTGACACTATCTAACTCTTAAAATCACGATACGTCGAGCAAAATATAAACAAAATAATCTTGAAATTGAGGGGACCAGTCTACAATAACCCGAATATTTTCAATTACAACAGGTTTTTGAAAATGTTCAAATCCTCCAAATCCGTATGTAAACTGATAAAATTCTCAGTTGTATGAAAATACAATGATTCGAGGGCAAGACGAGTTTTTCTACTTGGGCTCTAATGTAAACTTCTGCTTATATTATATGATACTAGATCATATAATCGGATATCTGATAGAGACTCAGACTGGAGATCATCGGAATTGTATGAGCTTGTCAGTCTATGAATTACATCATGAATATTAGAATTGTAGAAGATGAACTTTAATACTGATCATTTCGTTAACACGGACAAAATAACCATGAAATTTGCTTGAACCGGGAAATTTTTACCAATTCGTAATAAATTTATGAGCATGAGTCTAGTAATTTCATGTACTGATATTTTCTCAAAGATCTATCTGGAACATTTCAAGTTCAAAGAGTTGGAATCAATAAATTCGCCTAACTGGTAAGAACGTTCGAGATACAGTACATATTTTAGTGAGAATTATAATGTTTATATTTCGCAAATTCTCGCATTTCTTTTACCACAATTTTTTTTTTCATAGAAACTGTGTTCACAATCAAAATGAAGATATAGATTCAGCTAGACAAAATCGATGATTTGCAAGTACCCTACATTTTGGTGAATGCACCATGTTTAATCCAATTTATCAGGAGTAGAAGAAATTCAAAGATTTTCGTAGTAATGAAAATTTTCATAGAATTTCATAGAACAGAGAATATGTTTTACTGTACGGGAGTCTACGTTGGAGGAAACTTCAATAATAACTAATGCAGTTTAGCTTTAGTTGTTAGTTACTTTATCGAGTGGCACAATGCAAATTGCAAGTTATGGACGAATGCATCTACTTGTTTTTCAGCGATCGAACATGCTGGTTCAAATATTTCAAATTAAAATATACATATGTTAAGTAATAGTATGTCTCCCTGTCTATTTCCGTAATAGTATGTTATCCTGTCTATTTTCGTAATAGTATGTCACCATTTGAGGGGGTTAATTAAAGTACAATTAAAAGGAAAGGAGTTCATACAAGCAAAGGTCCGTGTAAGCTTCGTTACTTAGCTATAGGGTGTTGATATTTCTAGAGAAGAACTGTTTTTTTTTTCGAAATTCCTGCATCTTTTGACACCTTCAGCCCAAATTTGGAATGCAAATTATTTTTTACAGCCTCCATCATTACACGTCCTACATTGCAACTGAAATTCACAAGGTGTTTTCTTTTCCGTGGCCATGCACTCTTCTGCCCTTTCAAATTTTTGTAGTCCGCCATTGATTTGTTTACAATCAATTTTCGTCATCTTCGCTCTATTTAGAAACATTTTTGACGGTTGTGACTTTTTCGTATCCCCAACCGTTTTCGAGTGAAAAGTTATTGAATTTGAAATATTTGAATTGTATGTTATACAACTAGCAGAAAAAATAATAGAAATACTAGATGGGTATGATCGAAACTTGCTTTCAGTTTGATAACTCTACTTCTGACACTCAACATATACTTATTCAATATTATAATAAAATAACGAACAACTTAGAACTAAACAAATTGCTGGAAGTGTCCTCCACCTGTAGGAGTAAAAGACTCTGTCCTTATTCGCATATTATCACGTAATCTTTGTAATATTCCTGTGGTATTTCTTATCGTGTCACAATGGGTTAGTATTCGATTTCTTAATTCTTGTACAGTAATCACTGGAGAGGTAAAAACTAACTGTTTGAGATATCCCCATCAGCAAAAGTCCAGAATTTTTAAGTCTGGGGACATAGGAAACCATGGTTCTGGCCAACTCCGCATTATTCATTGGTTGTAGAATGTATTATCTAGGAATTTTTCAGCTACTACACTGAAATCTGCTCTTGCTTCGTCATGCATGAACCACATTATATTCTTCAACAAAAGTGACATCTTCTCGAGACAATAAAGGTAAGTCCTCCTCAAGATAATTGCCGATAGGCGGGACCATTTAGTCTGCTAGGCAAACAAAATGGCATAATCAAGTAATTTGTCATTATTCCGACTCAAATATTTAGTGAGAATTGATCTTGATGATGAGATCATTCAATGGAATGAGTGTCTGTGTATACTTATTTTATCCAAGAACCATCGGCAGAAATTCAGTCTTGAAGGAAAATTACGAAGAAATAGAGTTTGGATGCGTTGAATATGAAATGGGTACTATAAAATATCTTGAAGAATCCTCCAAACTAGAACATGTGAAATATTCAACTGACTTCCAATTTTTCTTGTACTCACATGAGTATTGGAATCAATGCAATTCAAAACTGCTTCCTCAATATTTAGAGTTCTCCAGATATTTGAAATGATTATTTGCAGTAAAACTACCAGTATCTCGCTACCTTTTTTGACTATTTGAAAAAGTTCGCCTGTCTATATAACTCTATTCTGAAAGCGAACCTGATCTAAACGCTCAGCTTCTGTTGTTTTTGCGTCAACCAGACCATACATGTAATGGGTGTCAGCCAATTCGGCGTTAGAAAAATTAGCCAATTACTACGAATGAGGAGGAATTCGAAAAAGAACTCCAACTCAAGACGTCAAATATTTGGAAAAACTCTTAAATCAGGTAAAAAGAATGTTGATGAAAATCACTGTTTTTCATAATCCAAAAAAAAGTTTAAAAACATTAAAATATATGGTATATCTCATTAATCATAACTTTGATATGTAACTATGTTACCGATCTTTATGTGTAAATGATAATATACAGGGAATTACAAAATAACATAACAACATGAGAGGGTATATCTACGTACAGTTAAAATACTTCATTCAAATAAAGGTCCGCAAAATTTTCGTTACGGAGCTATAGGGCGTTGAGATTTCCGTAAAATATTGGTTTTTTCTTCAAAGCTCCTGCAGTTTTTGAGATATTCAGCCCAAATTTTGAATTCAAGCTATTGGTTACAGCCTCCATTATTACACGTCCTAGATTTTAACTACAATCTACGTGGTGTTCTCTATTCGAGGGCCATATCCGGAATTGGGTATTGTGAAAAGAAATGAAGAAGGGAAACAGATTCATGATGATCAGATGGTTGTTATGAAAACAATCAAGTGTATCCTACAAAATACTGATGACTACCAATATCTGTAATCATCTGAATTACCTTTATCTCAAATTATCACATTTCCATGAAAATTGAAAACATGGAAGTGCTGAGCATTAGATTCGTTACTAGAAACTGATAGCAGATACTTACTTTTCTTTTTCCTAAAAGCATATCTTAACATTTTATTGAGAAAAAAATGCACGAAAATGCTGAGGGCTAGAAATGTTATTCGAAAATTACGACATTCTTCGAATAATGAAATTAAGAGCTCCTCAATGTAGGATTTCGATTTTACATGCTGGAAAATATTTGTTTTGTGGTATTCTTCTTCATACACAAGGGGTGCAAATTTTCGTCTCAATACAAATTTTTGTAGTGTTTGTGTTTTTTGTGTGATACTGAATAATCAGGATGATACTAGTTTTGAATGAACGAGAAAAAGACCTTTCCAAAAATATGTCACTTGACACAATTTCAGATTAATGAAAGTTGACTTAATTGGTACTGATAGTAGGGTTTGATTCTATGTGCTCAGAACCAAATCAGAAATTGATCCCCCTCGAACAAAATATTGACAAGCTTTCACTTTTTTCGCCAGAATCATTCTATTTATAGATGGAGGGGATGGACGCATTGTACATTACAATATTAAAAACAGGTACTTAACTATATAGAAGGAGAATTCACACAGGTTTGCTTCAAGAAATAACAGGATTCATTAATGTAAACGAAAACAGATGTAATGCACCATTGGCTAAGGTTCTGTTATTCAACTTGCATTGATATTCAAGGTTCACTCTCAATTTATTTCCATTATGTTTAATATCAAAATAATTTTTAAGTTTCGTTTTCTTCCAGATAATAATTTGGATTAGATTTCAAAACCAATAGCTATTGTACAATGAAACAGAGATAAAATGTTGAGAAACCTGTCACACGTCACCAAATACACTGTTCTAGTGGTAACTCTCTGGTATCAGATTTGTTATTCAAACTTCATAAAGTAGGCTATGATTTATGAATTAGGAATTCATTTAAAATTCGAATTAAGGCTTTTGGTGAATGTAATTCTGTAAATTTTTGGTTGAAATGTGTGCCCGGATTATAGAAATACCACTACAACAATCATCGAAAACATTTTCAGTTCATACTTAATTCCAGTTGAACAGGCGAAAGAAAATCTGACAATCAAATATGGGAGGACTAGCGAAACAGTACATTTTCAACAGCTATTATCTTCCATCTCCATTTGCGCTTATTAGAATTTACGTTTCAAAAAATCCAAATCAATTTTCAAATTCGTAGCGATGATATTCGAATCTAAAAATTAAGAGACCAGTTGCAGGACGATATATTTGGTACTTGGTTCAAGGCAATATATTTTCGAACGTGTCATGTGGATCATACCTATCAAGCATAGAGAGAAATTAATTATAGACATTACGAAATACAAATAGAAAACGTACATATTTATCTTTTTTACTTTTTATGCCGCATATCGATATCAAATGATACTTTCTGAAAAAGCGTGTTGGCGATGAAGTTCAGTTGGAAGAACTAACTGAAAATAGTGCAAAATTACCTATTTTATTCTCACCGGATTCTTCGAAGGTCTTCAAAAATAAAAGAAAAATATTATATCAGTCGATTTCTTGAGAATCAGCTCGAAATGGCTGCTCCAGAATTGTAAATGATCAACTCTAAGATTGTCCAAATATGTGTACTTTCCAATAAAACCTATTATCAGAAAAAATCAAGGGAAAATTCAAAATATAGGGTGTCAAATTTCCTTTTTGGGAAGAACTAACATCAGAATCTTTGGTCATACAGGGAATTGGAATTTTGTAATTGATCACATTATAAAATTTATTTTCGGAAAATATTACGCAAACATGATGACTAGAGATATTGGTTTTCATAACATTCTTCTGCTCATGATAAATCTGTTTCCCTTTTCCTTTTCTTCTCGCAATACAAATATTCACAGTTTTCAGGCAAACGATGAAAATGGTATACTCCTCAGATGGGCGAGTTGAAATTGTTCAAATTTATTTTTGAAATAACAGTTGTGCTAGAGAGACGCTGTTTGAACCATACAGAAGAACAGGTAGCTTCATACTTGATGAATGAATTTTCGACTACGGTTTTGGGTGGTTAATTGAAACATACAATTCAACACTGACCAATATGGAACGAAGCAGCTGAAGTGGCAGTTCAGGGAAATAAAAACAATCGATCAATCAGAAAATTAGTATGTCTGCCTAGTGTGTCAGTTTCAGCAATCGGACAGGATCGTGAAAAATCACAAATGTTACCCTCATTAAGTGAAACTTGCCCATGGAATGAACGGAGACGTATTTTTCTCGTATTTGCTATGGCTTAGTTGGATTGTCTAATAAAGAGAATCTCAACTTGAGTGTACAGTGTTTCATCCATTTATTCTACACTAAAAATGAACACCGAATTCAATCAGTACCACTCATAATAATTTTTCTAAGATAGTTGCTGCACCCTTAAGTTTATATTCCAAAATTGGCTTTTAAGTGTCTACGAAATTCTGAACCATATATTACACAAGGACTGCACAATAACCCATGTTAAAAGAAGATTCCTGAATAAATGAGAAAAAATGGAATAGATTGAAGAAACATGAATTCAAGTCCAATAAATCAGAGATTGTCTCTACATTTTGGAGTGCAATTGGGTTGATACTTCCACTAATGAACTATTTTAATAAAACGTATTGCGAAACAAGGTATCTGTGAAATATCATTAGTTCTGAGAGTTCGATTTGAAAATTGTGTTAAGACATCAGAGAATATGTCAAATATTAGGGAAAAGAAGGTGATGAGATAAAGATAATATTCGAGAAATTCGCTCTTTTGGCCAGAAATATACAATCGGGTATACCAATTGAATGAATTTAATGTGGATATGCAATTTTGTCACCAGATACCTGTAAAGTCTAGATTTGTTTCGTTTGTAATCCTCAAAGTGTGTGCCAAAGAATCTACTACTGCCCGTACATTTTGAAGTGTAACTTTGTTCATATTTTCACTAAAAAACTATTTCAATAAAATCTATTGTGAAATAGGCACTGTGAAATTTTATTAGTTCCGAGAGTTCGATTGGAAATTTGTGATTAGACACCTGAGATTATGTCAAATATTGTGAAGAATATATAAATGAGATATAGGTATTATTCGAGAAATTCGCTCTTTTGGCCTGAAATATACATTCGGGTATATCAATTGAATGAGTTTATTATGAGTATGTAATTTTGTCACCAAAAACCCATGTAATTTGACATATTATCCAACATATAAATTTCAAAATACACTGTTAGCTGAACAGAATTATAATCTATATCAATGCAAACTTCAACGCAAGAAATAGAAGAAAAATCAATGCATGCAACGTACCCTCAAACACTTTTGTCAAATTAGGTCGTCACCTGTAGGGTGTTGACACTATCTAACTGTTGAAATTACGATACGTCTGGCAAAATATAAACAAAATAATCTTGCAATTAAGGGGAACAGTCAACAATAACCCGAATATTTTCAATTACAACAGGTTTTTGAAAATGTTCAAATCCTCCAATTCCGTATGTGAACTGATAAAATTCTCAGTTGTATGAAAATACAATGATTCGAGGGCAAGACGAGTTTTCCTACTTGGGCTCTATTGTAAACTTCTGCTTATATTATATGATACTAGGTCATATAATCGGATATCTGATAGAGACTCAGACTGGAGATCATCGGAATTGTATGAGCTTGTTAGTCTATGAATTACATCATGAATATTAGAATTGTAGAAGATGAACTTTAATACTGATCATTTCGTTAACACGGACAAAATAACCATGAAATTTGCTTAGACCGGGAAATTTTCACCAATTCGTAGTAAATTTATGAGCATGAGTCTAGTAATTACACGTACTGATATTTTCTCAAAGATCTAACTGAGAAATTTCAAGTTGGAGAGTTGGAATCAATAAATTCGCCTAACTGGTAAGTACGTTCGAGATACAGTACATATTTTAGTGAGAATTATAATGTTTATATTTCGCCAATTCTCGCATTTCTCTTGCCACAATTTTTTTTTTCATAGAAACTGTGTTCACAATCAAAATGAAGATATAGAATTAGCTAGATAAAATCGATGATTTGCAAGTACTCTACAATTTGGTGAATGCGCCAGGTTTAATCCAATTTATCACAGATAGAAGAAATTCAAAGATTTTCGTAGTAATGAAAATTTTCATAGAATTTCATAGAACATAGAATATGTTTTACTGCACGGGAATCTACATTGGAGGAAACTTCAATAATAACTAATGCAGTTTAGATTTAGTTGTTAGTTACTATATTGAGTGGCACAATGCAAAATGGAAGTTATGGACGAATGCATCTACTTGTTTTTCAGCTATCTAACATGCTGGTTTAAATATTTCAAATAAAAATATACATATGTTACGTAATAGTATGTCACCCTGTCTATTTCCGTAATAGTATGTTACCCTGTCTATTTTCGTAATAGTATGTCACCATTTGAGGGGTTTATGAAAGTACAATTAAAAGGAAAGGAGTTCATATAAGCAAAGGTCCGTGTAAGCTTGGTTACTCAGCTATAGAGTGTATATATTTTCAGAAAAGAACTGGTTTTTTCTTCGAAATTCCTGCAGCTTTTGTAACATTCAGCCCAAATTTGGAATGCAAGTTATTTTTTACAGCCTCCATCAATACACGTCCTAGGTTTCAACTGAAATTCACAAGGTGTTTTCTTTTCCGTGACCATGTACTCTTCTGCTCTTTCAAATTTTTGTAGTCCGCCATTGATTAGTTTACAACCAATTTTCGTCATCTTCATTCTATTTAGAAACATTTTTGACGGTTGTGACTTTTTCGTATCCCCAACCGTTTTCGAGTGAAAAAATATTGAATTTGAAATATTTGAATTGTATGTTATACAACAAGCAGAAAAAATAATAGAAATACTAGATGGGTATGATCGAAATTTGCTTTCAGTTTGATAACTCTACTTCTGACACTCAACATATACTTATTCAATATAATACTTAAATAACGACCAACTTAAAACTAAACAAATTTCCGGAAGTGTCCTCCACCTGTAAGAGTACAGGCCTCTGTCCTTATTCGCATATTATCACGTAATCTTTGTAATATTCCTGTGGTATTTCTTATCGTGTCACAATGGGTTAGTATTCGATTTCTTAATTCTTGTACAGTTATCACTGGAGAGGTAAAAACTAACTATTTGAGATATCCCTATCAGCAAAGGTCCAGAATTTTTAAGTCTGGGAAGCTGGGAAACCATGGTTCTGGCCCACTCCGCATTATTCATTGGTTGTAGAATGTATTATTTAGGAATTTTTCAGCTTCTACACTGAAATCTGCTGGTGCTTCGTCATGCACGAACCACATTATATTCCTCAACAAAAGTGACCTCTTCTCGAGACAATAAGGGTAAGTTCTCCTAAAGAAAATTGCCGATAAGCGGGACCATTTAGTCTGTTAGGCAAACAAAATGGCATAATCAAGTAATTTCTTATTATTCCGACTCAAATATTTAGTGAGAATTGATCTTGATGATGAGATCATTCAATGGAATGAGTGTCTGTGTACATTATTTTTTATCAAATTGAGCATTTTCTCTAATTTTATCTAAGAACCATCGGCAGAAATTCAGTCTTGAAGGAAAATCACGAGAAAATAGAGTTTGGATGCGTTGAATATGAAATGGGTACGATAAAATGTCTTGAATCCTCCAAACTAGAACATGTGAAATATTCAACTGACTTCCAATTTTTCTTGTACTCACATGAGTGTTGAAATCAATGCAATTCAAGACTGCTTCCTCAATATTTGGAGTTCTCCAGATATTTGAAATAATTATTTGCAGTAAAAGTACCAGTATCTCGCTACTTTTTTTGACTATTTGAAAAAATTTGCCTGTCTTATATAACTCTATTCTGAAAGCGAACCTGATCTAAACGCTCAGCTTCTGTTGTTTTTGCATCAGCCAGACCATACATGTAATGGGTGTCAGCCAATTAAACGTTAGTAAAATCAGCCAATTACTACGAATGGGGAGGAATTTAAAAAAGAATTCTAACTCAAGACGTCGATTATTTGGAAAAACTCTTAAATCAGGTAAAAAGAATGTTGATGGAAATCACAGTTTTTCATAATCCAAAAAAAAATTTAAAAACATTAAAAAATATGGTGTATCTTATTAAAATCATAACTTTGATATGTAGCTATGTTACCGATTATTATGTGTAGATGATAATATACAGGGAGTTACAAAATAACATAACAACATGAGAGGGTATATCTACGTACAGTTGAAATACTTCATTCAAACAAAGGTCCGCAAAAGCTTCGTTACGAAGCTATAGGGCGTTGAGATTTCCGTAAAATATTGGTTTTTTCTTCAAAACTCCTGTAGCTTTTGAGACATTCACCCCAAATTTTGAATTCAAGCTATTGGTTACAGCCTTCATTATTACACGTCCTAGATTTTACTCACAATCTACATCGTGTTCGCTATTCGGGGGCCATGTCCGGAATAGAGTATTTTGAAAAGAAATGAAAAAGGGAAACAGATTCTTGATAATCAGATGGTTGTTATGAGAACAATTAAGTGTTTCCTACAAAATACTGATGATTATCAATATCTGTAATAATCAGAGTTACCTTTATCTCAAATTATCACATTTCCATGAAAATTGAAAACATGGAAGTGCTGAGCATTAGATTCGTAAATAGAAAGTGATAGCACATACTTACTTTTATTTTTCCTGAAGGTATATTTTAACATTTTATTGAGAAAAAAAGCACGAAAATGCTGAGGGCTAGAAACGTTACCCGAAAATTACGACATTCTCTGAATAATGAAATTAAGAGCTTCTCAATATAGGACTTCGATTTTACATGCTGGAAAATATTTGTTTTGTGGTATTCTTCTTCATATACAAGGGGTGCAAATTTTCGTTTTAATACAAATACTTTTAGTGTTTGTGTTTTTTGTGTGATACTTAATAATCAGGATGATACTATTTTTGAATGAACGAGAAGAAGACCTTTCCAAAAATATGTCACTTGACACAATTTCAGATTGATGAAAGTTGACTTAATTGGTACTGATAGTAGGGTTTGATTCTATGTGCTCAGAACCAAATCAGAAATTGATCCCCCTCGAACAAAACATTGACAAGCTTTTACTTTTTTCGGCAGAATCATTCTATTTATAGATGTAGGGGATGGACGCATTGTACATTACAATATTAAAAACAGTTACTTAACTATATAGAAGGAGAATTCACACGGGTTTGCTTTAAGAAATAACAGGATTCAATAATAATAATGTAAACGAAAACAGATGTAATGCACCATTGAGTAAGGTTCAGTAATTTAACTTGCATTGGTATTCAAGGTTCACTCTCAAATTATATTTTCTTTGTCTTCTGTTCCTTCGTCACACTTTTCTAAAGAACTGTTCTTCCTCGATCATTCTCTGTATTTACTTC
Source organism: Cryptolaemus montrouzieri (assembly GCA_013387265.2). Lineage (NCBI taxonomy): Eukaryota > Metazoa > Arthropoda > Insecta > Coleoptera > Coccinellidae > Cryptolaemus > Cryptolaemus montrouzieri. Next base: position 46,318,920 of record JABFTP020000144.1, read on the forward strand.
CTCTTCAAATTGTCTTATTACCACCTTAAATATCTAATTCACATTCCTTTTGCCTCTACGAACGACTTTTTTCACCGTGAATTTGAACTTGCATATTCTTCCGCCCCGTCGTTTCGTGAATTACTTCCGCTCTTTCATGTAGTTATTTATTCCTGCTCAATACTCTCTAGCCTTTTTCTCACATTTCACTTACTCACTACTTTCACTAGGCCAAGCTCCTGATTTTCCTCGTTAAATTACTGCTGTACTTCTGCCACATTTACTTTTCATATTTCAAGCAGACCATTGCCTCCCAAACTCTAATTTGGCAATATTCTATCATTTTATTGATCGGGATATTTCTCTGAGTCTCCTTCCTGAGATTTTCCCAAGGCTTTCACCATTCACATTCTCCTCTTGTACATTTCTTGCACTTACTCTAGCAATGTGCTGTCGCACAGATCTAAACACTTACAACTCTATCATACAGCACTTTCTACGCTTGAGCTTTTGTTCTCGGTTTAATAATTAAGCTATCCTTAGATCTTCTTACCATCTATTCTCTCCTTGATTTTTACGCTTTGAGTCTTTGTTATTCTTCCTAGTGAATTCTTATTGCGCTTCTCATCTTCCAAGATCATTTTCCGTTCTTGTCTTCTGTTCCTTCCTCACACTTCTCTGAAAAACTGTTCTTCCCTACTCATTTTCTGAATTTCTCCTCTTCAGAGTTTCTCATTACCTGAAATATCTCCTTTACATTACTTTTGCCTCTACGAACGACTTTTTTCACCGAGAATTTAAACCAGCATATTCTTCCGCGTTGTCGTTTCGCCAATGAGGATGACAGATATATCTTCGCAAATTCGTCGTTTTACCAGAATTAATTAAAATTATTGGAATGTCCTTTACGCGAAGAAGAAAGACGTTGGAATAAAATTTCGTCTTCTAGGTTACCGGGGTATTTTATCCCTTATGCCTATAGTTTTAAAGTTCAAACCGAAGTGTTTACGGCTAAGACTTTCGATAGGCGTGTCCATTTATTCGAAAATGAGGAAATATCTTGCGCCTCTGAAGATGGACTTGCACTAACTCTAGCAATGTGCTGTCGCACAGATCTAAACATTTACGTCTTTACCATACAGCACTTTCTACGCTTGAGCTTCTCTCTCTCGTTTTAATATTTATGCTATTCTTAGATCTTGCGTACAGTCAATTTTTTTTCTTGTTTTTCACGCTGTCCCTCTTTGTTATTCCTCCTTATGAATTCTTATAGCGCTTCTTATCTTCCTAGTTCATTTTCGGCCTTCGTCTTCTGTTCCTTCCTCACACTTCTCTGAGGAAGTGTTCTTCCCTACTCATTCTCTGCATTTCTTTCCTCTTCAGAGTCTCTCATCACCTCTCATTACCATATCCTCTTAACATTCCTTTTGCCTCTACAAACGACTTTTTTCACCGAGAATTCGAACCTGCATATTCTTCCGCCCTGTCGTTTCACCAATTACTTCCGCTCTGTCGTTTCGCCTATTATTTCCGCTCGTTCCTGTTGTTCTTTATTTTTGTTCAATACTCTCTAGCCATTTTCTCACATTTCACTTGCTCACTACATTCCCTAGGCCATGCTCCTAATGTTTCTCGTTTACCTACTCCTGTACTTCTGCCACATTTACGTTTGTTATTTCAAGCAGACTAGTTCCTCCCAAACTCTCAATTGGAATTATTCTATCATTTCATTGATCGGGATATTTCTCTGAAACGCTTTCCTGAGATTTTCCCAAGGCTCTCTCCATTCACATTCTCCTCTTGCACATTTCTTGCCCTTACTCTAGCAATATGCTGTCGCACAGATCTAAACACTTACGTCTCTACCATACAGCACTTTCTACGCTTCAGCTTCTGTCTCTCGTTTTGATATTTATGCTATCCTTAGATCTGGCTTACCGTCAATTCTTTTCTTGATTTTCACGCTCTCCCTCTTTGTTATAGTAAATTCTTATTGTGCTTCTCATCTTCTTAGATCATTTTCCGCCTTTGTTTCTGTTATTTCTTCTCAATTTCCTAAACAACTGTTCTTCTATACACATTCTCTGTATTTCTTTCCACTTCAGCGTCTCTCATTAAATGAAATATCTCTTTGAGTTCCTTTTTTCATTACGAACGACTTTTTTCAGCGAGAATTTTTACCTGCATTTTTTCCGCACTGTCGTTTCGCCACTTTCTTCCGCTCTTTCGTGTAGTTCTTCATTCCTGTTCAATACTCTATAGCCTTTTTCTCACATTTCACTTACTCACTACTTTCACTAGTCCAAGCTCCTAACTTTCCTCGTTTACTTACTTCTGTACTTCTGCCACAATTACGTTTCATATTTTAAGCAGACCACTTCCTCCCAAACTCTCATTTGGTATTATTCTCTCATTTTATTGATCGGGATATTTCTCGGAAACGTTTTCCTGAGATTTTCCCAAGGCTCTTACCATTCACGTTGAATATACAAAATATATATATATATATATATATATATATATATATATATATATATATATATATATATATATATATATATATGATATTACTCATATTTAAGTTGATATTCGACGATCCAAGGCCTTGACTTTGAGATTGACGTCCACGTCAACGTCCACGCTAGGTAATCGTCGTCATTTAGTATATATGCACTAGTGAGCCCATTAATATCGCCTTATATACATAAACTCCTAATTCCTGAGATTATTATTTGTTATGCCTCCCAATAATTTCTCATTGCGCTTCTTATCTTTCTAGATCATTTTCCGCCCTTGTCTTCTGTTCCTTCCTCACACTACTCTGAAGAACTGTTCTTCCCTACTCATTTTCTTAATTCCTCCTCTTCAGAGTCTCTCATTACCTGAAATATCTCCTTTTAATTACTTTTACCTCTACGAACAACTTTTTTCACCGAGAATTCGAACCTGCATATTCTTCCGCCCAGTCGTTTCGCCAATTACTTCCGCTCTTTCCTGTATTTCTTTATTCCTGTTCAATACTCTCTATCCTTTTTCTCTTATTTCACTCACTCACTACTTTCCCTAGGCAAAGCTCCTAATTTTCCTCGTTTACTTACTTCTGTACTTCTGCCACATTTACGTTTCTCATTTTATGCAGACCACTTACTCCCAAACTCTCATTTGGCGTTTTTCTCTCATTTTATTGATCGGAAAATTTGTCTGAAACGCTCTCCTGAAAATTTTCCCAAGGTTCTCTCCATTCACATTCTCCTCTTGCACATTTCTTGCACTTACTCTATCAATCAATGTACTGTCGCACAGATCTAAACACTTACGTCTCTACAATACAGCACTTTTTACGCTTGAGCTTCTGTCTCTCATTTTAATATTTATGCTATTCTTAGATCTGGCGTACAGTCAATTCTCTCTTTAAATCTCACACTTCGCAGAAAAACTGTTCTTCCCTACTCATTCTCTGTGTTTCCTTCCTCTTCAAAGTCTCTCATTACCTGAAATATCTCTTTTACATTTATTTCGCCTCTACGAACGACTTTTTTACCGAGCATTTGAACCTGCACATTCTTCCGCCCTGTCGTTCCGCCAATTTCATCCGCTCTTCCATGTCGTTCTTCATTCTGTTCAATACTCTGTACCCTTTTTCGCAAATTTCACTTACTCACTCTTTTCCATAGGAATAGAATTTTCCTGAGATTTTCCCTAGGTTCTCACCATTCACAATAAATAGATATATAGATATATATATATAGATATATATATATATATATATATATAAATATATAATATATATATATATAATAAAATATAAAATATATATAATAAAATATATATATATATATATATATATATATATATATATTTTCATGAAATCAGTTTGATTGCATGAACAGATATATGGGCAACTCGTCGGGGTAAAATCCTATATATATATATATATATATATATATATATATATATATATATATATATATATATATATATATTTTATATAAGTAAGTGTTCACGTCTGCGGGTAAATATATATATATATATATATATATATATATATATATATATATATATATATATATATATATATATATATATATATATATATATATATATATATTACTTCCTTACCATACAGTCCTTTCTACGCTTGAGCTTCTGTCTCTCGTTTTAATATTTATGCTATTCTTAGATCTTGCGTACGGATATGACTTACGATAGGCGTGTCCATTTATTCGAAAATGAGAAAATATCTTCCGCGTCTGAAAATGGACCTCTATTCTGACGCGTATTTATAGGGCTTCCCGTGGAAAATACGCGATGAAAATATCGGGCAGCAGGATGGTAGAGCCGTTAGGTAAAAAGTGCGGGACCGATTACGCGAAGGAAAAAATTTGTATACCCTACTCGTTTGGGTAATATCCTCCCTGCTGTTTCGTATCTCCGCCGTTTAGGATCCCGCGGCCTCCCGATTTCTCACGCACCTTCGACTGACTACTTTGGTTTTTTTTCGTGAAAAAAAACTAGGCCTGGCCTCCGCCTCTCGCTCGAGAGCTAGTCGAAAAATCCCTGTCCCGGTTCAACCACATTCCATCCCCTCCATTTTGACCGAAAAGTGCCTTACGCGTTTAGTATATATGCACTAGTAAGCCCATTAAGATCGCCTCATATACATAAACTCCCAATTCCTGAGATTATCCCAAAGCTCTCTCTATTCACATTCTCCACTTGCGCATTTCTTGCGCTTACTCTATCAATGTGATGTCGCACAGATCCAAACACTTAAGCCTCTACCATACAGCACTTTCAACGCTTGAGCTTCTGTCTCTCGTTTTAATATTTATGCTATTCTTAGATCTGGCGTACAGTCAATTCTTTCCTTGATTTCCACGCTGTCCCTCTTTGTTATTCCTCCTAATAAATTCTTAAGATCTGTGCGACACCACATTGCTAGAGTGAGTGCAAGAAATGTGCAAGGGAGAATGTGAATGGTGAAAGCCTCAGGAAAATCTCAGGAAAGAGTTTCAGAGAAATATCCCGATCAATAAAATGATAGAATAATGCCAAACGAGAGTTTGGGAGGAAATGGTCTGCTTGAAATATGAAACGTAAATGTGGCAGAAGTACAGAAGTAAGTAAACCTGGAAAATTAGGAGCTTGGCCTATGGAAAATTGTGAGTGATTGAGATGTGAGAAAAGCGCTAGAGAGTGTTGAACTGGAATAGAGAACTACAGGAAAGAGCGGAAGTAATTGGCGAAACGACAGAGCGAAACAATATGCAAGTTCAAATTCTCGGTGAAAAAAGTCGTTCGCAGAGGCAAAATGAATGTGAAAGAGAAAGAAATACAGAGAATGGTCATGGAAGAATAGTTCTTCAGAAAAGTGTGAAGAAGGAACAGAAGACAAAGGCGGAATATGATCTAGGAAGATGAGAAGCGCAATAAGAATTAACTAGGAAGAATAACAAAGATGGACAGCGTGAAATTCAAGGAAAGAATTGACGGATAGCAATATCTTAGGATAGCAGAAATATTAAAACGAGAGACAGAAGCTCGAGCGTAAAAAGTGTTGTATGGTAGAGACGTAAGTGTTTAGATCTGTGCGACAGCAAATTGTTAGAGTAAGCGCTAGAAATGTGCAAGAGGAGAATGGGAATGGTGAGAGCCTCGGGAAAATCTCAGGAAAGCGTTTCAGAGAAATATCCCGATCAATAAAATGAGAGAATAATGTCAACAGAGAGTTTGGGAGGAAGTGGTCTGCTTAAAATATGAAACGTAAATGCAGCAGAAGTACAGAAGTAAGTAAACGAGGAAAATTAGGAGTTTTGCCCAGGGAAATTAAAGGTGACGTGAAATGCGAAGAAAAGGCTAGTGAGTATTAAACAGGAATAAAGAACTACATAAATCAGCGAGAAGAATTGGCGAAACGACAGGGAATAAAGAACTACAGGAAAGAGCGGAAGTATTTGGCGAAACGACAGGGAAGAAGAATATGCAGGTTCAAATTCTCGGTGAAATAAGTCGTTTTTAGAGGCAAAAGGAATGTGAAAGAGATATTTCAGGTAATGAGAGACTTTGAAGGAAAGAAATACAGAGAATGAGTGGGGAAGGAGAGTTCTTCAGAGAGGTGTGAGGAAGGAACAAAAGACAAAGGAGAAAAATGATCTAGGAAGATGAGAAGCGCAATAAAAATTTATTAGCAGGAATAACAAAAAGGGAGAGCGTGAAAATCAATTGAAGAATTGATCTATCCTTAGATCTTGCGTACAGTCAATTCTTTCCTTGATTTCCACGCTGTCCTTTTTTTTTGTTATTTCTCCAAATAAATTCTTATTGCGCTTCCATCTTCCTAGTTCTCTTTCGCCTTTGTCTTCTGTTCCTTCTTCACAATTATCTGAAGAACTGTTCTTCCTTACTCATTCGCTGTATTTCTTTCCTCTTCATATTTTCTCATTACCTGAATTATCTCTAACACATTCCTTTTGCCTCTTTGAACGACTCTTTTCGCCGAGAACTTGATCCTACATATCCTTCCGCCCTGCCTTTTCGCCAATTACTTCCGCTCTTTCATGTAGTTCTTTATTCCTGTTCAATACTCTCTAGACTTTTCCTCACATATCACTTACTCACTACATTTCCTAGGCCAAGTTACTAATTTTTCTCGTTTACTTACTTCTGTACTTCTGCTACATTTACGTTTCATATTTTATGCAGACGACTTCCTCCCAAACTCTCATTTGGAATTATTCTATCATTTCATTGATCGGCATATTTTTCTGAAACGCTTTCCTGAGAATTTCCCAAGGCTCTCAACATTCACATCCTAATTTTACACATTTCTTGCACTTACATTGTGCTGTCGCACAGATCTAAACACTTACGTCTATACCATACAGCACTTTCTACGTTTGAGCTTCTGTCTCACGTTTTAATATTAATGCTTTTCTTAGATCTCTTGTTTAGTCGATTCTTTCGTTGATTTTCACGCTGTCTCTCTTTATTATTCCTCCTAATATATTCTTATTGCGCTTCTTATCTCCTTAGATCATTTTCTGCCTTCGTCTTCTGTTCCTTCTTCACACTTTTCTGAAGAACTCGCTATCGCACAGATCATAAGAATTTAGTAAGAGGAATAACAAGGAATGATAGCGTGAAAATCAAGAAAAGAATTGACTGTACGCAAGACCTAAGAATAGCATAAATATTGAAACGAGAGACAGAAGTTCAAGCGTAGAAAGTGCTGTATGGTAGAGACGTAAGTGTTTAGGTCTATATATATATATATATATATATATATATATATATATATATATATATATATATATATATATATATATATATATATATATATATATATATATATATATATATATATATATATATATATATATATATATATATATATATAATTACGTTATGCTTTACTAAGAAGAGAGTAAAGATGAGCACTCCCGGTAGCTGACCCCATAGCCGTCTTCCAGGAATCGACTATCTTCTCAGGTGTCTATGTTCAACACTTGTAGAACCATTTGAATTCATTATAAGATTAGATTTGATACTGTTCAGTCCTTTATCGTATTGTACGTTGTGACTTAAAATAAAATAGTTTTTAAAAACAGTTTTCGAATCTTTTTGTTTGTAACTGGCGCTGCGAACAGGATATCGCGACTGGACCCCCGAAAATCGATTTCGAAGGTTCCATTAGTGAATACGGACTTTAAAATTCTTTCATCTACCGAAAAAAAAAAAAGTGCCGTGTTCGTAGAACTCCAGGTGACTCTCAAGTCTTTGTGCGATATTCCAACCAACCACAGAGGATAACATCGAGGGAACACTCACTTTAGGATGCAAATCTTGGTGCTGTAAGTCCTTTTCTGTTCCTCTCCTAATTTTAAGTAATTGCTTGTTTCATACCTATCAGAATTATTTTTCACTTATGTCCGATTCTGATCTTAAAGATTCAAACGAAATCGAATTAATTGCTGCAGACTTAGAAACTTTTAATCTAGGAACCACACAGGTTCGAACAAATAATTCCCCCAATTTAAAAATAAAATCACATCCCTTGAGGAAAGCTAGATTTTCGCTTATTAATTACAAACGTATACAGAAAGAGACTCTGCCAGAAATGAGTCTTAATCAAAGTCAGACAAACTCAACACCTATTCCTTCAGGAACTACATCAAACCTCGAACCACTTTCTAGAAATGATATTCAACTTCTTTTACAATCCATCCCTGAATATTTTCCTGGCGAGAACCTTTCAATTTTTGTAAATGAAGTCGATAACTTATGTAAGCACCTAGAGGGTAGGTTAAATGCAGATTTAGTTTATGTGGTAAATTTTTCCATAAGGTCTAAAATCAAAGGCGAAGCAAGAGACTTTCTTTCTTTCCAAAACGGTACAAATTGGCCTTCGATAAGGCGTGTTCTTTTACAAAAATACGGTGATCAGAGAAGTGAAGATCTTTTAGTTTCATCACTTACTCATTGTGTTCAAAAAAGAAACGAAACATACATGCAATATTATAGTAGAACTCTCAAAAGTTACAGTGACTTAATACAATATCTTACGCTAAATATAGCAGATCCTGTATTTTTTGAATACAAAAAGCGAGATATGGAGAGATTGGCTCTTAAAACCTTCCAAATTGGTCTTTTGGAACCACATAGAAGCTTTAAGCTTTTTGAGTAATTTCAACATAAATTCTATCGAAGATTGTATAATTGTATAAATAAATGTCAGTTTTATGATAATAGAAAACAAGAGTGGGAGTTCAGTGAGTTTATTAGAAGAACTCAAGAACCAGATAGGAAACCTCAACAAAATTTTCTGTTATCCAGATCTATGATCAATACGAATCGCCAACCTCGAAATCAAAATTCTCTTTCATTTACAAATCAACAATCCCCTAGATTTGTACAACAATCACAAAATTCTTTTTCTTCCGCAAATCAGCAACCTTCTAGCTTCGTACAACAATCACAGAAAAAAAAATCTAGAAAATTTCACTAATAAACCTTATTCTCACAATAACCAGGATTTTCCAAATTCCATAAATAAGCCTCTTCCTTCATGGAAGGTACCACTTACTAACAAGAAAGTATTTGGAACAAATCCAGGTTCCAGTTTTACAAAAACGAAATACCAACCAACCCCAATGTCGACATCGACCATAGTACGACAACAACATCCACATCAAAGAACTTTTGAATTTGAAGAACTCTATAATGTCGAAACTCAAAACGATGACTTCAAGGAACACTTTGAAGAACTACTTGACGAAAATCTTTATGACGAAAACCTTTATGACGAAAACGACGAGAATGACGAAAATTTTCGGTCAAAGGCCTCGGAATCCCAACAGAAATAGATCTGAACTGTCTAAAAACGAAGTCGAAACTACCATTCATTTACTAACCTCAGGTAGATCTCAAAATTTTAATTGATTCAGGTGCAACAAATTCGGTCATAAATCCAAAACCAGCTTTTGAAAAATTCTTAAAATTCATGTACAAAAAACCATTCTACGTTTATAGTCTAGGAAATACAATTTATGCTGAAAATAACTTGAAAGTACCTTTGCTTCATGAAATTGGTATTTTTGATGATATCCACTTTCACGTCGTCAAATGGCATAAAAACTTCGACGCTCTATTAGGAACTCATGACCTACAAAAATTGTGTGCAAAAATAGATTATCAAAGAAATATTTTAGAAATAAATAATTTAGAAATTCCATTCTTTCTAGAATTCGCTGATTTCAAAATTGAACCCTAACGTGTAAGAATTAATTCAAGTATCAAGGTACCTGTTTCCATCGAACATGGAGAAATTATTTTTCCAGAAACAAAATTTCATGAAAATTTTACAGTCCCAGAATCTATTGTTAACGCTCGAAACGGCTATTGCATCCTTCCAGCTCACGAATCTGCTGATATCGAAGTCAATTTTTCTGAAAGAATCCCTGTCACACCATTTTACGAGTCCGAAATTTCAGAACCACACTTAGAAAACAACAAGAGTCTGAAAATTGCAGACCATATCAGAACTGCGCATATGAATTCCGAAGAAAGGCAGAAGATATTGAAATTATGTGGTAAATTCCGAAATATTTTTTATAATGAAAACTGCGACCTCTCATTCAGCAATACGGTAAAACATAAAATTCGTACTAAAGACGAAGAACCAGTCTTTGTGAAATCTTTTCGCCATCCAAAAACAATGCAGCTAGAAATTCAAAATCAAGTTCAAAAATTACTAGACGATAAAATCATAAGACCATCGATTTCACCTTACAGTGCACCGGTTTGGATCGTACCTAAAAGGCCGACGCATCTGGTAAGAAAAAATACCGTATGGTGATTGACTATCGCCGCTTAAATGAGAAAACTATCGAAGATAAATATCCACTTCCTCGAATAGACGAGATTTTGGATAATCTAGGTAAAAGTCGTTACTTTTCGACAATCGACCTAGCCCAGGGATTTCACCAGATTGAAATGGACGAGAATTCAATCGAAAAGACAGGATTCACTGTCAATAATGGGCATTACGAGTATTTACGTATGCCTTATGGTCTCAAAAATGGTCCTAGCACTTTTCAACGTGTGATGGACAATGTGCTGAAAGAATTTCTACATAAATTCTGTTTCGTCTACATGGACGACGTGGTCATATTTTCGAAAAGTTTACAGGAACACATCTGTCATCTTCAAATAATTTTTTAAAAACTTCAAAATTTCAATCTCAAAATTCAGCTTAACAAATCTGAATTCCTCAGTAAAAACATAGAATTTTTAGGTCACGTTATAACACCCGAAGGCATAGCTCCAAATCCGTCTAAAGTAAAAGCAATTCAAAATTACCCCATTCCAAAAACCGTCAAAGAAATTAAATCATTTTTAGGCCTAATAGGTTACTATCGAAGATTTATCCAGAATTTTGCAAAAATAGTTTCCCCCATGACAAAATGTTTAAAAAAAGGCGCAAAAATAAATTCTGACGACCCAGAGTATATTTCAAGTTTTCAACTTTGTAGAGAACTTTTGATGAATGCTCCAATTTTAGCTTATGTAGACTACGAGAAAGACTTCAAAGTTACTACAGACGCATCAAACGTGGCAATTGGAGGCGTTCTTTCACAATCTGATTGTGACCCGTTGCCTACTATTCTCGAACCTTAAATTCAGCTGAACGCAATTACTCGACAATTGAAAAAAAAACTGTTAGCAGTACTTGACACAACGAAATTTTTCAGACCTTATATTTTTGAAAGAAAATTTACTTTAGAGACAGACCACCAACCACTGATATGGCTCTACAAATTAAAAGAACCAAATTCTAGGTTAATTCGTTGGAAATTTAAATTGGACGAATTTGACTACGATATTGTACACAAGAAAGGTAAGGAAAATATAGTAGCTGACGCTTTATCTCGTGTAGAAGTGAATAATACCGAAAACAATGACGCCACTGATACAGACGACAGCTCTATTCTACCAAATATCGAAGAAATTCCAATCTTGACTGACGAAGACTTAGACAGAATTTTAGAATCACAAAATGACGATATTATCCAGAACCCCGAATATTCCGAAATTCTGAAAGAGCTAGAGAACTCTAAGGATCAAAACAACACTCACCAAGACGACCAAAATTCCTGCGATACAGTTCATTCAACCCAAGAAGATAACGGTAAAGCTATCCCAATTAGTGAATCTTCAATTAATACTTTTCCCAATAGAATCATTTTAAATACTAGGAACAATTAAGGTGAAGTACACTAAACCATTCAATAAAAACACCTACATAGTATCCATAAGAAATAAATCAATAACAACCGACTTATCAAAAATGTTCAGAGTAATATTTCGACCGAACGAAACTTATGGTATCTTTTTCATAGACCACAATCTACGCCAACCTTTCATTCAGTTTTGCAAAGCAAATTTCAACTATGCAGTAAAACTTATAATTTCTAATAATTTTTGCAAAGACGTAACACTAACAGAGAATCAAAAGACACGGTTAAAACTTACCATGACAAAACCCACAATGGTATTACAGAGACGTATAATTATCTGAAACAAAAATACTACTGGCCTAACATGAAAAACACCATAGCCGAAATTATTAATAGTTGCGAATTATGCCTCAGATCAAAATATGAGAGAAATCCGTACAAACCAAAATTTTCGGGACCAATTTTAGCAAAAGACCATTTGACGTCATCCACATTGACACATTTTCTTTTCAAAATTCCAAATTCTTAACAGTTATAGACCTTTTCTCGAGATATGCACAAACATACCTTGTAAAAGACGGAACAAGTCTCACAATTTTGAATAAATTACGTCACTACTTCTCTCATCACAATCTACCAAAAAAGATTGTTTCAGATGCAGGGAAAGAATTTCAAAATAAAACACTCATAGAATTCTGTAAATTAAACAAAATCGACCTACACTTTACAACAGTTAACAATCCAAATTCAAGCTCACCAATCGAACGTTTTCACTCTACAATTCTGGAGAAACTCAGGATTCTCAAACTCAAGAATCAGAATGAAATTCCGGCGAATCTAATGATATCTGCCACCCTTATTTATAACCAATCAATACACTCATCCACAGGATATTCCCCATTCCATTTACTTCACGGACCTTACGATAGACCAATAGATTTTGACTTAGACATGACTGTTTATGAACATTATAATGAGAAAAGAAAACAAGAAATTTTACCGTTTTTCGATCAAATTTATTCAAAAAATGAAGAGAAAGCTAAGAAAATTTTAAATAAGCGTAACGAAAATCGTAACGATCCTCCTGATTTAGAACAAACAGAAGTGTTTGTTGAACGAAATAGACCTCGAAAGGTTGATCCCTTTTCGAAAAAATTTCAGTTGAATGTCAAAAGACAGTAAAATTATAGGAAAAACTGAAAAATCACGCACGACCACTGCAAACATCAAACGTGTAAAGAGAGTAAGGAAGGGTATTTCTTGTTTACAGAATACTCCCGATATTACTGTCGCAGATCCAAATGAACCAGGGCCTTCACATCGAGCCGATTAAAAATAATGGATACTTCGAAGAACCCTTAGGCGAAGTCAAGTTCTTCGACCATTATCACAATTTTCTTTCATTCATTAATACAACAAATTTGATGGCTAATTATAAAAATTTGCTCTACAATTCTCGGGTACTTCAGAGAAACAGCACCATCGACAAGTTCACTCATCGAATCTATCTCCAACTCGATCGGAATTTGCAAAAGATCGAACAATTGATCGGTAAAATAAGTTATAAAAGAATAAAACGAGGACTGATGAATTTCCTTGGGACAGGTGTAAAATTCATTACCGGTAACCTTGATGATGATGATCTTAAAACGAAAATCTAGAGGCTCTCCACAAGAGCAAGAGTTCTGAAATAAATAAAATCAATAAGTTAACTTCATTCGCTAACCACCTATCTGAAAGATACTCCGATGACTTGGAATTATTGAATAAAAATATTTTGAGTACTCGAAGATTTTTTCAAACCTTGACAACAACAGAAGAAATCAGAATACTTTTGCAAAATGAAGTATTCCATTCAGAAATGTTACTAGATACACTATCAATGTTAGAAAGAACAATAAGTCTTGCCTTCAATGGAATAGCAAATCTTGAAATTATAACCGTTAACGAGACGTTAGAAATTCAAAACTATTTAGAGAAAATTTACAAATATCAGCAATTATCTTCAATCTATCATATTCATTTGTTCAAGGAGTTTGCAAAGATCTCTATAATCGGTACAGATCAAGCAATCACTTTCCCCCTCAAAATTCCCATTTTTCAAAATATTATAGCTAACTATTTCCGAATATACCCTATCCCTAACCACCAAGATATTGCCTTGCTTCCACCAAAGAAGTATCTCGTCAAGTTTGAAAATGAAAACCGATGGACCAACGAGGAATGTCGAAACAGTTCTGATTCCATATCCTACTGCTACCAGAAGACATTTGCTGAGAACTGCAATCTCCAAACTTTTCAACACTGCCGTACAGTGAAAATGGAAAACAAATACGAAATCATCCATGTCCTGAAGAACAAAGAACTGTTAGTACTTTTTCAAGAACCACAAGAAATTCTTGAAGACTGTCAAGGAAAGCTGACCAGAAATTCTGTCAAAGGAACGAGTTTGTTGAGCTCACCATGCAGGATAATTATTGGTACATCTTCCTACGATAACACCGTTCCAGTATTCGAGATTGCTACGCAAAATATTAGCGAAATCGACCTCAAATCTGATAAAAAGATCAATCTCTACCTACGACACTTAAATTATCCAACTGAAATCATCAAAGAAGCCAAAGAACTTAACGAACAACCCCTGTACCTACAGCCTCTAACCCAAGTATTCCATTACTCCTTGAGCGTAACCGTAGCTTGTTGCATGATAATAATTTTCACAATAATCATACGACACAGAAAACGAGTCATTGAACTGCTCTATTATCCGAGGCAAATCATCCACATATCCAAGGACAGCAAATCAACTCTAGAAGAAAATTTGAACGAGGACTTTCAAAACTAAGGGGAGAGGAATTACGTTATGCTTTACTAAGAAGAGAGTAAAGATAAGCACTCCCGGTAGCTGACCCCATAGCCGTCTTCCAGGAATCGACTATCTTCTCAGGTGTCTATGTTCAACACTTGTAGAACCATTTGAATTCATTATAAGATTAGATTTGATACTGTTCAGTCCTTTATCGTATTGTACGTTGTGACTTAAAATAAAATAGTTTTTAAAACAGTTTTCGAACTATATATATATATATATATATATATATATATATATATATATATATATATATATATATATATATATATATATATATATATATATATATATATATATATATATATATATATATATATATATATATATATATATATATATATATATATATATATATATATATATATATATATATATATATATATATATATATATATATATATATATATATATATATATATATATATATATATATATATATATATATATATATATATATATATATATATATATATATATATATATATATATATATATATATATATATATATATATATATATATATATATATATATATATATACAGATCTAAACACTTAGGTCTCTACCATACAGCACTTTCTACGCTCGAACTTCTCTCGTTTTAATCAAGGAAAGAATTGACTGTACGCAAGATCTAAAAATAGCATAAATATTAAAACGAATGACAGAAGCTTAAGCGTAGAAAGTGCTGTATGGTAGAGACGTATGTGTTTAGATCTGTGCGACAGCACATTTTAGAGTGCAAGAAATGTGCAAGAGGAGAATGTGAATTGTGAGAGCCTTGGGAAAATACTCAGGAGAGCGTTTCAGAGAAATATTCCGATCAATGAAATGATAGAATAATGCCAATTGAGAGTTTGGGAGAAAGTGGTCTGCTTAAAATATCAAACATGAATGTGGCAGAAGTACAGAAGTAAGTAAACGAGGAAAATTAGGAGCTTGGCCTAAGGGAAAGTAATGAGTAAGTGAAATGTGAGAAAAAGGCTAGAGAGTATTGAACTTGCACTTACTCTAGCAATATTCTGTCGCACAGATCTAAACACTCACGTCTCTTCCATACAGCACTTTCCACGGTTGAGTTTTTGTCTCTTGTTTTAATATTTATGCTATCCTTAGATCTTGCTCACCGTCAATTCTTTCCATGATTTTCCTGCTCTTCCTCTGTGTTGTTCTTCCTAGTATATTCTTATCGGGTTTCTCGTCTTCCTAGATCATTTTTTGCCTTTGTTCCCTGTTCCTTTCTCACACTTCGCTGATGAACTGTTCTTCCCTACTCATTCTCTGTATTTCTTTACTCTTCAAATTCTCTAATTACCTGAAATATCTCTCTTACATCACTTTTGCCTCTACGAACGACTATTTTCACCGAGAATTTGAACCTGCATATTCTTCCGCCCTGTCGTTTCTCCAATTACTTTTGCTCTTTCCTGTAGTTCTTTATTCCTGTTAAATACTCTCTAGCCTTTCTCTCACATTTCACTTACTCACTACTTTCCATAGGCCAAGCTCCTAATTGCCCTCGTTTACTTATTTCTGTACTTCTGGCACATTTACGTTTCATATTTTAAGCAGACCACTTCCACTCAAACTCTCATTTGGCATTTTTCTTTCATTTTATTGATCTGGATATTTCTCTGAATAGCTCTTCTGAGTATTTTTCAAAGGCTCTCACCATTCACATGCTCCTCTTGCACTTACTCTAGCAATGTGCTGTCGCACAGATCTAAACACTTACGTCTCTACAATACAGCACTTTCTACGCTTGAGCTTCTGACTCTCATTTTAATATTTATGTTATTCTTAGATCTTGCTTAACGTCAATTCTTTCCTTGATTTTCCTGCTCTCCCTCTTTGTTATTCTTCCTAGTATATGCTTATTGGGCTTTTCATCTTTCTAGATTATTTTTCGCCTTTGTTCCCTGTTCGTTTCTCACACTTCGCTGAAGAACTGTTCCTCCCTACTCATTCTCTGTATTTCTCTCCTTTTAAAAGTCTCTCATTACCTGTAATATCTCTTTCACATTTCTTTCGCCTCTACGAACGACTTTTTTCACCGAGAATTTGAAACTGCATATTCTTCCGCCATGTCGTTTCGCCAATTACTTCCGCTCTTCCATGTAAATCTTTATTCCTGTTCAATACTCTCTACCGTTTTTCTCAAATTTCACTTCATCACTCTTTTCCATAGGAATAGCTCCTAATTTTCCTGGTGTCCTTAATGTTGTACTTCTGCCACATTTACGTTTCTTATTTTGAGCAGAAAACTCCCTCCCAAACCCTCATTTGACATCATTCTCTCATTTCATTGATCGGGATATTTCTCTGAAACGCTCTTCTGAGTATTTTATCAAGACTCTAACCATTCACATTCTCATCTTGCCCATTTCTTGCACTTACTCTAGCAATGTGCTGTCGCACAGATCTCAGCACTTACGTCTCTACAATAGAGCACCTTCTACGCTTGGGCTTTTGACTCTCGTTTTATTATTTATGTTATTCTTAGATCTTGCTTATCGTCAATTCTTTCCTTAGTTTTCAAGCTGCCCTTCTTTGTTATTCCTCCTAATAAATTCTTAATGCGCTTCATATCTTCTTAGATTTTTTTCCGCCTTTGTCTTTTGTCCTTCTTCACACTTTTCTGAAAAACCGTTCTTCCCTACTCATCCCCTGTATTTCTTTCCTCTTCAAAGTTTCTCATTACCTAAAATATCTCTTTCACATTCCTTTTGTCCCTACGAACGACATTTTCACCGAGAATTTGAACCTGCATATTCTTCCTCCCTCTCGTTTCGCCAATTACTTCCGCTCTTTCATGTAGTTCTTGATTCGTGTTCAAAACTCTCTACGTTTTTTCTCAAATTTCACTTACTTACTCTTTTCATAGGAATAGCTCCTAATTTTCCTCGTTTCCCTACTTTTGTACTTCTGCCAAATTTACGTTTCATATTTTAAGCAGACCACTTCCTCCCAAACCCTCATTTGGCATTTTTCTTTCATTGTATTGATCGGGATATTTTTCTGAGACGCTCCTCTGAGTATTTTACCAAGGCTCTCACCATTCACATTCTCCTCTCGCACATTTTTTGCACTTACTCTAGCAATGTTCTGTCGCACAGATCTAAATATTCACGTCTCTTCCATACAGCACTTTCTACGGTTGAGCTTTTGTCTCTCGTTTTAATATTTATGCTATCCTTAGGTCGTGTTTACCGTCTATTCTTTTCTTGATTTTCCCGCTCTCCCTCTTCGTTATTCTTCCTAGTTTATTCTTATTGGGCTTCTCATCTTCCTAGATTATTTTTCGCCTTTGTTCTCTGTTCCTTTCTCACACTTCGCTGATGAACTGTTCTTCCCTACTCATTCTCTGTATTTCTTCACTCTTCAAATTCTCTAATCACCTGAAATATCTCTCTCACATCACTTTTGCCTCTACGAACGACTATTTTCACCGAGAATTTGAACCTGCATATTCTTCCGCCCTGTCGTTTCTCCAATTACTTTTGCTCTTTCCTGTAAGTTCTATATTCCTGTTAAATTCTCTCTAGCCTTTTTCTCACATTTCACTTACTCACTACTTACCATAGGCCAAGCTCCTAATTGTCCTCGTTTAGTTACTTCTGTACTTGTGCCACATTTACGTTTCATATTTTAAGCAGACCACTTCCTCCCAAACTCTCGTTTGGCATTATTCTCTCATTTTATTGTTCATGATATTTCTCTGAAACGCTCCCCTAACATTTTCTCAAGGCTCTCACCATTCACATTCTCCTCTTGCTCATTTCTTGCACCTACTCTAGCAATGTGCTATTGCACAGATCTAAACCCTCACGACTCTTATATTCTGCACTTTCTACTCTGATGCTTCTATGTATTGTCTTGATATTATACATTTCTTAGATCATGCTCACCGCCATTTCTTTCCTTGATTTTCACATTTTCCCTCATTGTTATTCTTCCTAAATAATTCTTATTGCGCTTCCCATGTTCCTAGATCATTTTCAGCATTTGTCTTCAGTTCCTACTCCACACTCCTCTGAAGAACTGTTCTTCCGCACTCAATCTCTGTCTCTCTTATCTCTTCAAAGTCTCTTAATACCTGCAATATCTCTTTCACATTCCTTTTGCCGCAACGAACGACTTTTAACACCGAGAATTTGAACCTGAATTTTTTCCGCCCTGTCGTGTCGCCAATTAATTCCTCATTTTCGTGTATTTCTTTATTCCGCTAGCCTTTTTCTTACATTTCACTTACTCACTATTATCACTTGGCCCATATCCTAAATTTCCTCGTTTACTTACTTCTGTATTTCTGCCACATTTTCGTTTCATATTTTAAGCAGACCACTTCCTCGCAAACTCTCATTTGGCATTTTTCTCTCATTTTTTTGAACAATCTATTTCTCTGAAACGCTTTCCTGAGATATTCATTGTATTGTTCGGGATATTTCTCTGAAACGTTTTCCTGAGATTTTCCCAAGGCTCTCACCATTCACGTTGAATATACAAATATATATATATTTATATAAACAAAGATTATATCTGCAATTTTAACCCATATTCCCAGTATAATCTAATATTTATAGATTATATTATATATATATATATATATATATATATATATATATATATATATATATATATATATATATATATATATATATATATATATATATATATATATATATATATATATATATATATATATATATATATATATATATATATATATATATATATATATATATATATTTATAGGAGTTTAATTTACTAACGCTTCCTCTATAAATATTTGATTATACTGGGAATATGGGTTAAAATTGTATATTATCTTTGGTTATATATAATTTGCAGAAATCTATTTTACTCGTTTCGGCACCATTGTCATCTTCAGAAAATCTGTATCTGCACAATTATCTAAAATTAAAATCGAGATATTTTAAAATAAGTACATATGCCATACAAAACAAATCTCACATTTAAAAACTTTACCGACGATATCATTCTGTCGTTATCACATTGAGACTGACATGAAAGGAAACAATAAACAAATAAAGGCAAACATTCTTAAAATTACTGTCACGGGTTTTAGAATTATACACTTCACAGTTAAGAGATAAGATTTCCATAGATATTCATTAAACCATCAGAGTCAACTTTTAAGTTTATTGTCCTAGGTTCTTTCTGGATTTTGATCATTTCTAAAATATTCCCTTTAAAATCATTATATTCCGTTGTGAGTACTTGTGCATTTGCATAATCAAATTTGTGCAGTTTTTCAATACTATGTCTTGCTAGATCTGTGAATACTTCGTTCGATCTAACGGAATATTCATGCTCGTAGACCCTCTTATGCAAATATTGTATGGTATTGCCAATATAACACCCATCGCACTCTTGGCATTCTATTTTATATATGCTATGAGTTTTGTTTTTTAATTCAATGCGAGGTTTTAGATTTGTGAAGAATTTCTTGCTATGATTATTAGGTTTATGTCCCACTTTGATGTTGTATTTTTCTAGACACTTGTTGAGACAATCCGGGAGTGCAAGTGAGACCTATATGGTTGAAATCACCTCTTTCTTCTCTTTTCGGTTCCGTGTTATAAATTGGATGTATTCTTTGTCTTATCAGTGGTTCGTAAAAGTTTGGTGGATATGAAGTTCTTGTCAGCACTTTCTTCGATTTCATTGGATTCTTTCCTCTATATTTGGGGTATGATAGTTTCATTGTTCGATAAACCAGGCCATTAACAACACTTTTTTTATACCTGTTAGGTACGCTTGATTCAAAATTCGAATATTTTTCACTCCATGTTGGTTTTTGATACCAATTAGTGTATATCGCTCCGTATTCGTCATATGAATTTTGCATGTCAAGAAAAAATATTTTTCTCCCACTTTCTACCTCGTTCGTAAATGTGGCAGAAGTACAGGAGTAAATAAACTAGAAAAATTAGGAGCTTGGCCTAGGAAATGTAGTGAGTAAGTGAAATGTGGGAAAAAGTCTGGAGAGTATTGAACAGGAATAAAGAACTACATGAAAGAGCGCAAGTAATTGGCGAAGCGGCAGGTCGAAAGAATATGCAGGTTCAAATTCTCGGTGAAAAAGTCGTTCGTAAAGGCAAAAGGAATGTGAAAGAGATATTTCAGGTAATGAAAACATTTTAAGAGGAAAGAAATACAGAGAATGAGTAAGGAAGCACGGTTCTTCAGAAAAGTGTGAAGAAGGAACAGAAGACAAATGCGGAAAATGATCTAGGAAGATGAGAAGCGCAATACTAATTAACTAGGAAGAATAACATTGACGGTAAGCAAGATCTAAGGATAGCATAAATATTAAAACGAGAGACAAAATCTCTAGCGTAGAAAGTGCTGTATGGTAGAGACGTAAGTGTTTAGATCTGTGCGAGAGCACATTGCTACAGTGAGTGCAAGAAAAAAGCAATTGAAGAATGTGAATGATGAGAGCCTTGAGGAAATCTTGTTTCGTGAAGAAATTAGTCGGCCTGGCCTTCGCCTGCCGCTAGAGAGCCCCCGTCCCGGTTCAACCACATTCCATCCCCTCTATTTTGACCGAAAAGTGCCTCAGGCGTTTAGTATTTATAAACTAGCAGGCCGGCAGATCTACCTTGTAAATCAAACACCTAGTGGGCAGATTTACCTTGCACCCAAAAACGCCTATATGGGCAGATCTACCTTGTATATCAAACTCCTAGGCGGACCGAACTACCTTGTTTATTAAACGCCTAGGCAGGAAGATCTACCTTGTATATCGAACGCTCAGGCGTGCAGATCCACCTCGGAATTCAAACGCCTGGGCAGTCCGATGTACCTCTCATCCTCAAACGCCTATGTGCCCCGAAAAACATCGCGCATAAACACCCTGAACTATCTTACGCCATCCCGTCCAGAACTATCCTGCGTCCGAACATCCACACGACTGAAACCACCTTGCATTCAGAACTACCTTGTTATAAACGCTCAAGCGCCCAACAGTGGCTTACGCCTACAACTCGGCATTACGAACCACCCCGCGCCTCGAAAGGTCAGGCCCCCTGAACGTCCAGACGCCTTGAACACCCAGTGCCTAAAACCATTCTTGCGCTTAGAACAACTGCGCACTCCGACTCTCCCGGCGAAAGAGTTTCTAGAATCCTCGAACGCCTAAGCTCCTTGAACGATCCATCATCTGCGATCCTGAATTACCTAGCAACTGACTGTTCTTCCCTACCTTTTCTCCGTATTTCTTTCCCCTTCAATGTCTCTCATTACCTAAAATATCTCTTTCACTCTTTCCTTCTGCCTATACGAACGACTTTTTCACCGAGAATTTGAACTGGCATATTATACCGCCCTGTCGTTTCGCCAATTACTTCCACTCTTTCATGTAGTTCTTTATTCCTGTCCAATACTCTCAAGCCTCTTTCTCACATTTCACTTACTCACTACTTTCACTAGGCCAAGCTCCAGATTTTCCTCGTTAACTTACTGCTGTACCTCTGCCACATTACCTCTCATATTTCAAGCAGACCACTTCCTCCCAAACTCTCATTTGGCATTATTTATCATTTATATATATATATATATATATATATATATATATATATATATATATATATATATATATATATATATATATATATATATATATATAATTGTATATTCAACGTGAATGGTGAGAGCCTTGTGAAAAGCTCAGGAAAACGTTTCAGAGAAATATCGCGAACAATAAAATGAGACAGATAGTTGAAAGGTGAACATATCAACCGTATGTGTGCAGTGCTAAACTGATAAACTGATTGTAAGTTTATCAAAACAAATTTATCGGTGCCATCATAACTGAATGCAATCAATGGATGAGGATGACGACCCATCTAATCGTGGCGATCCTCCGCCTTCCAGTAAATCTAACATCGTAATTTCTTCTCATGCCTCCAAAGTCAACAAATACCAAACACCACGAAAAGATCAAGCTATCATCTTCAATGCTGTTGACGACTGCAAGTTAACAGATTATCTATTAGCGCTAGGTCCTATTGTGGGGCCAAAAACATTACTTTTTCATCTCGAATCTCTAATAACCGAATTTGCGTTTACCTTAGTAACAAAAATACAGTTGACAAATTTATATCTGAAAATAAACCGATTAAAATAAACAATCAGCTGCTGTATGGCAGACGGCTAATCACCCCCGCAGAAAGGCTAGTAATATCGAATGTGTGTCCCACAATCCCATACGATGTCTTGGAAAATGAACTGAAACGCTTAGGAATCAAACTTCTGTCATCAATTACCCACCTACCAATAAATATATCCGACCCAGATTACGCACTTATACTAAGTTTCCGTCGCCAAGTTTATATCGCCCCTCTAGAGAACACAGAAATTCCTGACTCGATAATAATTTCCCAAGACGAAACGACTTGTCGAATTTTCTTGACTTTCAATAACAGTTGCTTCCGTTGCAAACAATCAGGGCATATTGCTTCCCGCTGCCCTCTTCAGACTACCAATCAGCCCGCTTCAGAACTCGCTTCGTCGCCTATTCCATCAACTCAACATCGACAAACCCAAATCACACCAGAAGGCACTACTTTCAAAAAAACCGACGAAATTGTGACTATGCAACCTAATTCAAGCAATACTGGCAATAATTACAACACAGTCCAAATAAAAAGAATATATAACGAGATCGTTTCTCCCACAGCAGACACCCATTCACAACCAGAAATCAATTTCACCAAACCACTTCTCAAAAAACTCAAACACGAGACCAAATAAAATGAAAACAAATGTAAAATTATGAATACAGACTTCTTTTTACCAGTAAAAGACCTCATCGAAGCACACTCTCCCCCCTTCGTTCTCACATATGAATTAACAGATCTTTTTTCCAACTTACTTGGGGCGAATAATCAAATTTTACTGGCACAAGACTATACAAACGTCCTCTCGGGTCTCAACTACATGATAGAGGAAATACAGCCAGCTCTAGAAGATAGAATCCTGAAATCAAGATGCACGAAATTTCGAAAAAAGCTGAAGAGGCACTTCGACGGAATCGCTACTGATTCCGAGAGTGATACCTCGCAAGATCCTAATAATTATTAATGGACCCTAACATGAGTGAAGGAGCCAAAATGGCTCCTACCAACCACTCTTTCTTACAATGGAACATCAACGGCTATTTTTCCCATCTAGAAATGTTTCAAATCCTTATTAACGAATATGATCCTTCTATAATTGGTCTACAAGAGACCCATTTCAAACCAAATAAATCACATTTTCCAAGAAATTACAAAGGCTTTTTCAAAAGTAGAGAGAACGTAAATCGAGCCAGTGGGGGCGTGGCAATCTTAGTACGAAAAAATATTGGATCAACAGAAATACCTCTTAATACAGAGTTAGAAGCAGTAGCCGTCTCACTCGATCTCCCCAAAAAACGCTCAATCTGCAATATTTACATTCCGCCGGCATCAGACTTCACCTTTAATGACATAAATCTAATATTATCGCAAATACCTTCTCCCCAAGGATAATATTCGGTGACTTCAATAGCCATAATGAGATCTGGGGGTCACGGAATACGGATAACAGAGGGAGAAATTTGTGTGATGGTTTGAATGGAGCAAACCTTCTTTGACTCAATACTGGCGAAGGAACAAGATTTAATGTATCAACAGGAAACTCAACAGTCCTTGATTTAAGCTTTTGTGATCCCTCTACATCTCAAAGTCTGCAATGGCAAGTTCTCCCCTTCCTTTATGGAAGTGACCATTACCCAATTATGATCAGCGATACCTCAAATACTTACGAGACAATTTCTATAGAAAAATGGAAACTAAAAGAAGCAAATTGGTTTATGTATCAAAAGAAACTAGTAGAAGGACTAAGTTCACTCGACACTACAGAAAAGATCGATACAACAGTTGCTAACTTCACCGAATTGCTGACAGAAGCAGGGGAGCTATCTATTGGAAAGTGCTCAAAAACACCAACCCGGAAGGCCTTAGTTCCCTGGTGGAGTGAACAATGTAAACTTGCTATTGAAAAGTACAAATCTGGTCTATATAAAAAAAAAGGATAAATCACAAGAAAAGATGATAGAATTCAAGAAACTCAGAGCAGAAGCCCGCTTTTTAATCAAAAAGAGTAAAAAGGAATCTTGGTGCCACTACCTTTCAACAATTGAACCTGCCACATCATCTTCGGAGATGTGGAACAAAATTAAAAAAATCTCAGGAAAAGTACTTATACACCCATCCGCTCTATCGCATTGAATGGCTCACTTATGACGAATGACAAAGAAATTGCAAACATATTTGCTAAAACTTATAGCGACCACTCCAACAACCAAAATTATGATGAACAATTTATTGAACTGAAAAACTGTACTGAGGGGCTATCTCTTGAGAACGAAGTTGGAAATAATGACCTGAACACACCTTTCTCTATGGACGAATTGAATTATGTACTCAAACGTCTAAAAGCCACAAGTCCAGGTGTCGATAATATCCCAAGTCCTTTTCTATCGAACTTACCTGAAAAAGGGAAAGAATTTCTTCTCACATTATATAATAGAATCTGGGCTACACACAAACTACCGAAAATATGGAAAAAAGCGATAATCATCCCTCTGCCGAAACCGAACAAAGACCTTAAAGATCCAGAATCTTTTAGACCAATGTCGTTAACCTGTACACTCTGCAAGGCACTTGAAAGATTAGTAAATAATAGGCTCGTCTGGTATATAGAAAACCAAAATCTTCTATTTTCCGGCCAAAACGGCTTTCGAAAAAACAGATCCACAATGGACAACATTATAGAACTAGAATCGGACATCCATGATGCTTTCATAAATAATTAACAATGTGTAGGAATTTTTCTAGATATCAAGCATGCGTATAATATAACTTGGAGACACCGAATATATCAACAACTCATTTCATGGAAGGTTGGTGTTAACATGCTGAAGTTTGTACAAAACTTTTTAGAACAAAGAATTTTCCAAGTCTGAGTGAACGGTGTATATTCAGATGCACCGTACAAGAGAACGGAATACCTCAGGGGTCGGTAACTAGTGTGACTCTATTCCTGTTGGCCATTAACAGTATATCCCAACATAATACTTCACCGGTAAAATGCCGATTATACGCAGATGATGTCGTTCTGTTCATGAAAGGAAGAGATGTTTCACAGTGTGTTCTTTTCACTAAATCAACCCCTCTTTCAACACCTCTACTGAAAATTGCTGGAAAAAATCTTGAATTTTTCGATCAAATTAAGTTCCTGGGTATGATTTACGATCAAAACTTAACTTGGAAATCACATATCGAAAATATTACAAAAAGTTGTAATAAAAGCCTGAATCTATTGAAAATTTGGTCTAATCGAAAATGGGAATCTGACACCTCAAGTTTTTTAAAAGTTCATAGAACTCTCATCAGATCAAAAATTGACTACGGTTCCATTGCCTACGACTCAGCCACACCCTCTGCTCTTAGAGCTCTAGACACCCTGCATAATACTGTTATAAGAATAGTTTT
Organism: Cryptolaemus montrouzieri; assembly: GCA_013387265.2. NCBI lineage: Eukaryota > Metazoa > Arthropoda > Insecta > Coleoptera > Coccinellidae > Cryptolaemus > Cryptolaemus montrouzieri. The sequence continues at coordinate 46,345,051 of JABFTP020000144.1, forward strand.
GGGTGCTTACAGCACAAGTCCTATAGACAGTCTACTGTGTGAAATTTCAGAACCCTTCATTAAGATTACGAAGAGCATATCTATCTCTCACTTATGCATCGTCTGTTATTTTCAATTCAAACAACCCATCTTTCTCTCCCACATCGAATCGGTTTCATGATCTCTATATCACAAAAAAACGGTCTAGACCATCTGCCAATGAAAGAATAACGCAATACAAAGATTTATTCGGAACTTCATTCCCAATATCATATTTTTATATAAAGAAACAAATGCCCCCGCCATGGACTATCGACAAAACAAACTGCATTCTCACATTGACAAAATATAACAAGTACAACATAAACACGAATACCATAAAAACAGAACTGCAATCGATTCTCAGTGATTTACCAGGAGACAGATTATACACGGACGCATCGAAAATTAATGACGAGGTGGGTGCTGCGATCGTACAGTGTCAGTCGGTTACGGAATTCAAATTACCAAAGTATACAAGTACTTACACAGCGGAGCTATATGCCATATTACAGGGTGTCAAACAAATAGAGAAAAACAACGTCCGATCCGCAATACTCATTTCAGACTCTCTAAGTGCAATAAGGTCACTAGATAATATGTACGCAAAAGACCCCCTACTGCAACAAATATTTAAGGCCATGAATAACATTCAAACGTCGGGAAGAAGTGTATCATTTGTGTGGATACCCTCACACATCGGTATCCAAGGTAATGAAGAGGCCGATATAGCAGCCCGGGCGGCAATAAGTGCGGTGGACTCAATCGTTGAGTCGAAAATCTCATTTGTGGACTTCAAAAACTACATTAAGAACCAAATTATAAGTGCGTGGCAAAATGAGTGGAACCAGTCTTCCTCGAAATTACGCGAGTGTAAACCAAGTGTTGATTCGTGGAAATATAACTTACCCTTGCGTAAGGACCAAGTCGTCTTACACCGGCTGCGCATAGGACACACAAATATGACTCACAGCTACCTCATTTCGAAAGGACAGCGACCCATTTGTCAGCATTGTCAGACGCCCTTAACCATCAAGCATGTTATAATCGACTGCCCAGGGTATGCAGCGAAAAGAAATAGGTTTCGAATTGGCAATAGTTTACGTGCAGTACTGAACAAAGATCTCACTAAGCTCATGAATTTTCCTAAAGACTGTGATTTATATAACTCAATTTAGCTTCAAATTCTATGTTGTTCTTTTTTTGTTTTTATTGATGGATGCGCTAGTAACCCTGCGTGGTTGATGCGCTTGTTCTAAATAAAAAAAAATAAAATAAAATGAGAGAATAATGCCAAACGAGAGTTTGGGAGGAAAAAGTCTGCTTAAAATATGAAACGTAAATGTGGCAGAAGTACAGAAGTAAGTGAACGAGGACAATTAGGAGCTTGGCCTATGGAAAGTAGAGAGTAAGTGAAATGTGAGAAAAAGCCTAGAGAATAATTAACAGGAATAAAGAACTACAGGAAAGAGCGCAGGTAATTGGAGAAATAGTCGTTCGTAGAGGCAAAAGTATTGTAAAAGAGATATTTCAGGTAATGAGAGAATTTGAAGAGGAAAGAAGTACAGAGAATGAGTAGGGAAGAACAGTTCTGCAGCGAAGTGTAAGAAAGGAACAGGGAACAAAAGCGAAACATGATCTAGGAAGATGAGAAGCCCAGTTAGAATATACTAGGAAGAAATACAAAGAGTGAGAGCGGAAAAATCAAGGAAAGAATTGACGGTAAGCAAGAACTAAGGATAGAATAAATATAAAAACGAGAGACAAAAGCTCAACCGTAGAAAGTGCTGTATGGAAGAGACGTTAGTGTCTAGATCTGTGCGACAGAACATTGCTAGAATTAGTTCAATTCTCTCTAGCCTTTTTCTCACATTTCACTTACTCACTACTTTCCCTAGGCCAAGCTCCTAATTTTTCTCGTTTACTTACTTCTGTTCTTCTGCCACATTAACGTTTCATACTTCAATATTTCAAGCAGACCACTTCCTCCCAAACTCTCATTTGGCATTATTCTATCATTACATTGATCGGGATATTTCTCTGAAACGCTTTCCTGAGATTTTCCCAAGGCTCTCTCCATTCACATTCTCCTCTTGCACATTTCCTGCACCTAATCTAGCGATGTGCTGTCGCACAGACCTAAGCACTTACGTCTCTACCATACAGCACTTTCGACGCTCGAGCTTCTGTCTCTCGTTTTAATATTTATGCTATCCTTAGATCTGGCTTACCGTCAATTCTTTCCTTGATTTTCACGGTCTCCTCTTTGTTATTCCTCCAAATATATTCTTATTGCGCTTCCTATCTTCCTAGATTATTTTCCGCCTTTGTTTCTGTTCCTTCTTCACAATTTTCTGAAGAACTGTTCTTCCTTACTCATTCTCTGTATTGCTCTCCACTTCAGAGCCTCTCCTTAACTGAAATATCTCCTTTACATTTCTTTTGTCTCTTTGAACGACTTTTTCCACCGAGAATTTGAACCTGCATTTCTTCCGCACTGTCGTTTCGCCACTTCCTTCCGCTCATTCTTGTAGTTCTTCATTTCTGGTCAATACTCTATAGCCTTTTTCTCACATTTCACCTACTCACTACTTTCATCAGGCCAAGCTCCTAACTTTCCTCGTTTGCTTACTCCTGTACTTCTGAGATATTTACGTTTCATATATCAAGCAGACCACCTCCACCCAAACTCTCATTTAGCATTGTTATATCATTTTAGTGATCGGGTTATTTATCTGAAACGCTTTCCTGAGATTTTCCCAAGGCTCTCACCATTCACATTCTATTTTTGCAAATTTCTTGCACCTACTCTAGCAATGTGCAATTGCACAGATCTAAACATTTATTACTCTAATATACAGCATTTTAAACGCTTGAGCTTCTGACTCTCGTTTTAGTATTTATGTTATTCTTAGATCCTGCGTACGGTCAATTCTTTCCTTAATTTTCTCGCTGCCCCTCTTTTTTATTCCTCCTCATAAATTCTCATTGCGCTTTTTATATTCCTAGATTATTTTCCGCCTTTGTCTCCCGTTCGTTCTTCACACTTTTCTGAAAAACCGTTCTTCCTTACTCATTCTCTGTATTTCTTTCCTCTTCAAAGTTTCTCATTATCTGAAATAACTCTTTCACATTCCTTTTGTTCCTACGAACGACATTTTCACCGAGAATTTGAACCTGCATATTCTTCCGCCCTCTCGCTTTGCCAATCACTTCCGCTCTTTCATGTAGTTCTTTATTCCTGTTCAATACTCTCTACCCTTTTCTCAAATTTCACTTACTCCTCTTTTCCATAGGAATAGCTCCGAATTCTCCTCGTTTCCTTATTGTTGTACTTCAGCCACATTTACGTTTCAAATTTCAACTCTCAATTGGCATTAGTCTATCATTTCATTGATCGGGATATTTCTCTGAAACGCTTTTCTGAGATTTTCCCAAGGCTCTCTCCATTCACATTCTCCTCTTGCACATTTCTTGTACCTACTCTAGCAATGTTCTGTCGCACATATTTAAACACTCACGTCTCTTCCATACAGCACTTTCTACGGTTGAGCTTTTGTCTCTCGTTTCAATATTTATGCTATCCTTAGATCTTGCTTACCGTCAATTCTTTCTTTGGTTTTCCGCTCTCCCTCCTTGTTATTCTTCCTAGTATATTCTTATTGGGCTTCTCATCTTCCTAGATTATTTATCGCCTTCGTTCCCTGTTTCTTTCTCACACTTCGCTAAAGAACTGTTCTTCCCTATTCATCCTCTGTATTTATTTTCCCTTCAAATTCTCTCATTACCTGAAATATCTCTCTTACATTACTTTTGCCTCTACGAACGACCATTTTCACCGAGAATTTGAACCTGCATATTCTTCCGCCCTGTCGTTTCTCCAATTATTTTTGCTCTTTTCTGTAGTTCTATATTCCGGTTAAATACTCTCTAGCCTCTTTCTCACATTTCACTTACTCACTACTTTCCATAGGCCAAGCTCCTTATTGTCCTCGTTTACTTACTTCTGTATTTCTGCCACATTTACGTTTCATATTTTAAGTAGACCACTTCCTCCCAAACTCTTTTTTGACATTATTCTCTCATTTTATTATTCGGGATATTTCTCTGAAACGTTTTCCTGAGATTTACCCAAGGCTCTCACCATTCACGTTGAATATACAAATATATATATATATATATATATATATATATATATATATATATATATATATATATATATATATATATATATATATATATATATATATAAATTTATTGATAACGGGTTAGTAGTCTTGGAACGAAGGAATACTCTTATTTCATGGCAAGCTTTCGGAAATATATATTGTTTCCAACTGGCAACTCACAGAAGGTTGAGGGTAATTATCCAAAAGTTAGTATGTGATGAAAAACCGAAGTCATGAACTCAAAGAACACAAGACACATCGACAAAGTGCACAATAAAACTCATATAAAACCTCATCAGGTACAAAATTGAGAAAATTGCCAGTTTAAAAACAACAACAAATCACGTAAAATTCATTTCATTCTAAGGCATGAAACGGCGCAGGAGCGGCCTTGTATAGGTTCTCAAAATGTAATAGACAGAGAATGTCAAACGTTTGTACTTTCAAGAATCAAGAAAGTATGCAAATTATGAAACCATGTCATTCTACAACAATCATTAAACACTTTAAATTGAAAAAGAACAAAGTGTGTTAAATGATTGATCAATTATGCGAATTGAGAAGTTGAGAACGAAAGTTGAAAGACTATAAAATTATTAAATTAACTAGAAATGGATCAATTGGAGGATTTTTTATCTAAGTCTAATAAATGAATATAAATTGAGCTTAAATTATTCAAATCTGTTTTTTATTGATTGTCAAAGGTTCCTTCTGGCGCATATTATGTCATCTAAATATTCTTTTATAAAAGGAATATTAAAAGGAAGATCCTGCAACACATCATCTAACAGATCGTCTATGACATATTGAGCTATTATTGTTGAAACTTGAGAACCCATCGGTATGCCCAAGATTTGTTTGTAAACGGAGTTATCATAGGTAAAGACTGTATTGTCAAAATAAGGTTTATAAGTTGATGAAAATGGGTATTATCTACGTTGCATGACTGTTCTATCCTAGTCCAATGTCTATCTACACTTGATTTTGCTAGGTTGGAATGAATGTGAGTGTAAAGGGAACCAACATCAAAACTAACAACTACGTAATCCTCGGGTAATATAAATCCATTCATCTGAGATGCAAAATCAAACAAATCTCTAATGTAATAAATTTCATGTTTGTTATATGCCTGAGTAAGAATATCTGTGACTAATCTAGCTACACCACTGTTTAAACTGGCAAAAATGGTTGGGTTTATAATTCATCTAATTAGTGATAACATATGTAGATGACATAATATGCGCCATACCAACACAACGAGTACAATACTTATTAAATAAATTAAAAGTCATAATCAATACATTTCTTTCACGGTTGAGGAGGAAACCAACAATTGGGTACCATTTCTTGATACTAAGGTTATTAGAACTTCCTCTAACACTATAATCCTAGACTGGTATTGAAAACCAACCTCCACTGGTAAATACTTGAATTATCGTTCCTTTCATGATGAGAAGATTAAAGTCAATTTAATACTGGCATTAAAACATAGAATCACCACCTTAAGTCATCCTTCTTTCCACCAGAAAAACTTACGCATTCTTTATCATTTGTTGTTGGATAACTCATGTCCCCCAAAATTATTAGGAAAACTTTTATATAGCAATTCTTCCATCATAGACGGCAAACCTAATAGTATAGTACCAGAAAATGTCAATCTCCGGGAGGGAACTCCAAATCCAGAGACAACGACCAACTTGAGTGTGGAGAAGGCACAGGGCCCACTATATGCGTCCCTTCCTTTAGTCGACAAACTGACCTCTCGCTTGATACATGTGATAAGAAATACAGGCTGTACTTTGGAGATTGCAAGGAGCACTCTAGAAACCATAGGCAAACTATTCGTCACACACCAGAAAGACCGCACTCCGCTCTTGAAGAGGTCCAATGTCATCTATAAAATCCCTTGTGGGGGCTGCAACGGCGTCTACATTGGGCATACTTGTAGGACTCTACAAGCTCAAATTAGTTTGCATAAAAGTGACGTGAGATTACATCCGGAAAGATTATGCAATGGCATCTATTGTTGACGCGGAAAAGAATTACCACAAGAGACTGTTTTTGGAGATGGTTGCCATTCAGAAGGAACCTTTGACAATCAATAAAAAAACAGATTTGAATAATTTAAGCTCAATTTATATTCATTTATTAGACTTAGATAAAAAATCCTCCAATTGATCCATTTCTAGTTAATTTAATAATTTTATAGTCTTTCAACTTTCGTTCTCAACTTCTCAATTCGCATAATTGATCAATCATTTAACACACTTTGTTCTTTTTCAATTTAAAGTGTTTAATGATTGTTGTAGAATGACATGGTTTCATAATTTGCATACTTTCTTGATTCTTGAAAGTACAAACGTTTGACATTCTCTGTCTATTACATTTTGAGAACCTATACAAGGCCGCTCCTGCGCCGTTTCATGCCTTAGAATGAAATGAATTTTACGTGATTTGTTGTTGTTTTTAAACTGGCAATTTTCTCAATTTTGTACCTGATGAGGTTTTATATGAGTTTTATTGTGCACTTTGTCGATGTGTCTTGTGTTCTTTGAGTTCATGACTTCGGTTTTTCATCACATACTAACTTTTGGATAATTAACCTCAACCTTCTGTGAGTTGCCATTCTTATGGTTTCCTAGTGATTATTTTTGTCTATATGATTTAGTTTCAATCATGTTTGTTCGTTGTAGAGGCCTGAAGATGGAAACAATATATATATATATATATATATATATATATATATATATATATATATATATATATATATATATATATATATATATATATATATATATATATATATTTAAGTTGATATTCGACGATCCAAACCCTTGAATTTGAGTTTGAGAAACGTCAACGTCAACGTCGACGCTAGGTAAATCGTCGTCATTCAGTATATATGCACTAGTGAGCCCAATAAGATCGCCTCATATACATAGACTCCTAATTCCTGAGATTATCCCAAGGCTCTCAAAATCCACATTTTCCTCTTGCACATTTCTTGCACTTACTCTAGCAATGTGCTGTCGCACAGATCTAAACACTTACGTCTCTACCACACAGCACTTTCTACGCTTAAGCTTCTGACTCTCGTTTTAATATTTATGCTTTGCTTAGATCTTGCGTTTAGTCAATTCTTTCCTTGATTTTCACGCTGTCCCGCTTTGTTATTCCTCCAAATAAATTCTTATTGCGCTTCTTATCTTTCTAGATCATTTTCAGCCTATTTCTTCTGTTCCTTCCTCACACTACGATGAAGAACTGTTCTTCCCTATTCATTCTCTGAAATTCTCCTCTTCAGAGTCTCTCATTACCTCAAATATCTCTCTTACATTTCTATTGCCTCTACGGACGACTTTTTCCACCGAGAATTCGAACCTGCATATTCTGCCGCCCTGTCGTTTCGCCAATTACTTCCGCTCTTTCCGGTATTTCTTTATTCCTGTTCAACACTCTCTAGCCTGTTTCTCACATTTCACTTACCCACTACTTTCCCTAGGCCAAGCTCCTAATTTTCCTCGTTTACTTACTTCTGTACTTCTGCCACATTTACGTTTCATATTTTAAGCAGACCACTTCCTCCCAAACTCTCATTTGGCATTTTTCTTTCATTTTATTGATCGGGATATTTCTCTGAAACGCTCTTCTCAGTATTTTCCTAAGGCTCTCACCATTCACATTCTCCACTTGAAAATTTCTTGCACTTACTCTAGCAATGTGCTGTCGCACAGATCTAAACACTTGCGTCTCTACCACACAGCACTTTCTACGCTTAAGCTTCTGACTCTCGTTTTAATATTTATGCTTTGCTTAGATCTTGCGTTAAGTCAATTCTTTCCTTGATTTTCGCGCTGTCCCGCTTTGTTATTCCTCCAAATAAATTCTTATTGCGCTTCTTATCTTTCTAGATCATTTTCAGCCTATTTCTTCTGTTCCTTCCTCACACTACGATGAAGAACTGTTCTTCCCTATTCATTCTCTGAAATTCTCCTCTTCAGAGTCTTTCATTACCTCAAATATCTCTCTTACATTTCTATTGCCTCTACGGACGACTTTTTCCACCGAGAATTCGAACCTGCATATTCCGCCGCCCTGTCGTTTCGCCAATTACTTCCGCTCTTTCCGGTATTTCTTTATTCCTGTTCAACACTCTCTAGCCTGTTTCTCACATTTCACTTACCCACTACTTTCCCTAGGCCAAGCTCCTAATTTTCCTCGTTTACTTACTTCTGTACTTCTGCCACATTTACGTTTCATATTTTAAGCAGACCACTTCCTCCCAAACTCTCATTTGGCATTTTTCTTTCATTTTATTGATCAGGATATTTCTCTGAAACGCTCTTCTCAGTATTTTCCTAAGGCTCTCACCATTCACATTCTCCACTTGAAAATTTCTTGCACTTACTCTAGCAATGTGCTGTCGCACAGATCTAAACACTTGCGTCTCTACCACACAGCACTTTCTACGCTTAAGCTTCTGACTCTCGTTTTAATATTTATGCTTTGCTTAGATCTTGCGTTTAGTCAATTCTTTCCTTTATTTTCACGCTGTCTCGCTTTGTTATTCCTCCAAATAAATTCTTATTGCGCTTCTTATCTTTCTAAATCATTTTCAGCCTATTTCTTCTGTTCCTTCCTCACACTACGATGAAGAACTGTTCTTCCCTATTCATTCTCTGAATTTCTCCTCTTCAGAGTCTCTCATTACCTCAAATATCTCTTTTACATTTCTTTTGCCTCTACGGACGACTTTTTTCATCGAGAATTCGAACCTGCATATTCTGCCGCCCTGTCCTTACGCCAATTACTTCCGCTCTTTCCGGTATTTCTTTATTCCGGTTCAATACTCTCTAGCCTTTTTCTCATATTTCACCTACTCACTACTTTCCCTAGGCCAAGCTCCTAATTTTCCTCGTTTACTTACTTCTGTACTTCTGCCACATTTACGTTTCATATTTTAAGCAGACCACTTCCTCCCAAACTCTCATTTGGCATTTTTCTTTCATTTTATTGATCGGGATATTTCTCTGAAACGCTCTTCTCAGTATTTTCCTAAGGCTCTCACCATTCACATTCTCCACTTGAAAATTTATTGCACTAACACTAGCAATGTGCTGTCGCACAGATCTAAAAACTTAGGTCTCTTTGATACAGCACTTTCTACGCTTGATCATTTGTCTCTCGATTCAATATTTATGCTATCATTAGATCGTGCCTACCGTCTATTCTTTCCTTGATTTTCACGCTGTTCCTCTTTGTTATTCTACCTAGTAAACTCTTATTGCGCTTTTCATCTTCCTAGATCATTTTCCGCCCTTGTCTTCTGTTCCTTCCTCTAACTTTTCTTTAGAACTGTTCTTCCTTACCCATTCTCTGTATTTCTTTCCTCTTCAAAGTCTCTCATTGCCTGAAATATCTCTTTTGCATACCTCTTGCCTCTAAAAACGACTTTTTTCACCGAAAATTTGAACCTGCATATTCCTACGTCCTGTCGTTTCGACAATTACTTTCGCTCTTTCCTGGAGATCTTTATTCCTGATCAATACTCTCTAGCTTTTTTTTCACAATTCACTTACTCACTACTTTCCCATTGGCATACTTCTCCACGTATACCCCTTTCCAGAAAGCTTACCATCGTGATATCTTTGATAAGCTCTAATAAACACTTTGTATACTTGAGCATGCAGTCTCAGGTATACGAGGGTAAAGTGACGGCTGATGGGTGAGATGATACAGAAACATGAGCTCAGAAAGTGCTGAATGAAAAGGACCTAAGTGTTTTGAACTGTGTGATAGCATATTGATTGAGAAAGTGCAGGACATGTGCAAAAGGAGAATGTGAAAAGTGGGTTCCTTGAAAAAATTTTAGAAAAGCATTTCGGAGAAATATCCTGATAAATAAAATGAGAGAAAAACGCCAAATGAGAGTTTGGGAAGAAATATTCTGCTTAACATATGGAATGTAATTTGGCAGAAGTACAGAGGCGAGTATACGAGAAAAATGAGGAACTGGGCCATGATAAAAATGTGGGTATTTGTGATATGAGGAAAATGCAAGAGAGAATCAAACAGGAGGAAAGAACTACAGAAACGAGCGGAAGTAATAGGCGAAACGGCAGAGCGGAAAAATATGCAGCTCCGAATTCTCAGTGAAAGGAGTCGTTTGTTAAGGCGAAAGGTACACCAAAAGAGAAATTGCAGGAAATGAGAGACTTTGAAGAGGTAAGAAAGACAGAGATTGAGTACGAAATAACAGTTCTTCAGCAAAGTGTGAAGTAGGAACAGAAGGCAAAGTCGTAAATAATCAAGGAAATGAGAAGCGCAATAAGAATTTCTTAGGAGGAATAACAATGAGATTCCTTATCATATAGAGTCGTGAGTAATTTTTTCTGTTTGGAAATTGGTGGAGTACGAGTTTCAGGACAGAAGGGCTTATCACTGTGACGATCATGAATATGTTTGGGATATTCAAAGTTTACCTCCTGAAAATAACCTACTGGATTTTCATCGTTAATCGTAGTAACGTAAAAGTCAGTATCACCAAATTCAAAACCACCATAGGGAAGAGTTTGACTCATTGCACTGCCATAGAGATTATCAATATCAGTAAAGAGCGTGTATTTTGTAGGAATTTGAGGGTTTAAATCCCTCATATATTTGTTAATACTTTCAGAATATTTGTTAGAACATTGGCATATTCCTCCACGTATACCCCTTTCCAGAAAGTTCACCATCGTGATATCTTTGATAAGCTCTTATTTACACTTCGTATACTTGAACATGCAGTCTCAGTTATATGAGGGTAAAGTGTTCTAGCTAGATGGGTCAGATGAGACAGAAACATGAGCTTAGAAAGTGCTGTATGAGAGGAACCTAATTGTTTTGAACTGTGTGATAGCACATTGATTGGGAACGTGCGGGAAATGTGCAAGAGGAGAATGTGAATGGTGAGAGCCTTGAGTTAATCTTGGGAAACTGTTTCATAGAATTAATCCGATCAACAAATAGAGAGAAAAATTCCAAATGAGTGTTTGGGAGGAAGTGGTATGCATTGAAAACGGAACCAAAATGCGGCACAGTAATTCAGAAGCCAGAAAAAGAGAAAAATGAGGCAATGGGCCTAGAGGTAAAAGTTAGTAGTTGAAATGTGAGGGAAAGCCTAGAGAAAATAGAACAGGTATAAAGAACTACAGGGAATAGCGGAAGTAGTTTGCGAAACGACAGGACGAAAGAATATGCAGGTTCAAATTCTCAGTGAGAAAAGTCGTTAGTTAAGGCGAAAGGAATACGAAAGGGATATTGCAGGTAATAAGAGACGTTGATGAGGTAAGAAAGACAGAGATTGAGTACGAAATAACAGTTCTTCAGCAAAGTGTGAAGTAAGAACAGCAGACAAAGGCGGAAATGATCTAGGAAATGAGAAGCGCAATAAGAATTTCTTAGGAAGAATAACAATGAGATTCCTTATCATATAGAGTCGTGAGTAATTTTGTCTGTTTGGAAATTGGTGGAGTACGAGTTTCAGGACAGAAGGGTTCATCACTGTGACGATCATGAATATGTTTGGGATATTCAAAGTTTACCTCCTGAAAATAACCTACTGGATTTTCATCGGGAATGGTAGTAACGTAAAAGTCAGTATCACCAAATTCAAAACAACCATGGGGAAGAGTTTGACTCATTGCACTGCCATAGAGATTATCAATGTCAGTAAAGAGCGTGTATTTTGTAGAAATTTGAGGGTTTAAATCCCTCATATATTTGTTAATACTTTCAGAATATTTGTTAAAACATTGGCATATTCCTCCACGTATACCCCTTTCCAGAAAGTTCACCATCGTGATATCTTTGATAAGCTCTTATTTACACTTCGTATACTTGAACATGCCGTCTCAGTTATATGAGGGTAAAGTGTAATAGCTAAATGTGTCAGATGATACAGAAACATGAGCTTAGAAAGTGCTGTATGAAAGGGACCTAATTGTTTTGAACTGTGAGAAAGCACATTGATTGGGAAGGTGCGGAAAATGTGCAAGAGGAGAATGTGAATGGTGGAGGCTCGAGTTAATCATTGAAATTTGTTTCATAGAAACATTCCGATCAACAAAATGAGAGAAAATACCAAATCAGAGTTTAGGAGGAAGTGGTATGCATTGAAAACGGAACCAAAATGCGGCACAGAAATTCAGAAGCCAGTAAACGAGAAAAATGAGGAAATGGGCCTAGAGATAAAAGTTAGTAGTTGAAATTTGAAGAAAAGGGATATTCAAAGTTTACCTCCTGAGAATAACCAACTGGATTTTCATCGGGAATCGTAATAACGTAAAAGTCAGTATCACCAAATTCAAAACCACCGTAGGGAAGAGTTTGACTCATTGCACTGCCATAGAGATTATTAATGTCAGTAATGAGCGTGTATTTTGTAGGAATTTGAGGGGTTAAATCCCTCATATATTTGTTAATTTTTTCAGAATATTTGTAAGAGCACTGGCATATTCATTGAAAACGGAACCAAAATGCGACACAGAAATTCAGAAGCCAGTAAACGAGAAAAATGAGGAAATGGGCCTAGAGAATATAGAACAGGTATAAGAAACTACAGAGAATAGCGGAATTAAATGGCGAAACGACAGGGCGAAAGAATATGCAGGTTCAAATTCTCAGTGAGAAAAGTCGTTTGTTAAGGCGAAAGGAATACGAAAAGGGATATTGCAGGTAATAAGAGACGTTGATGGGGTAAGAAAGACAGATATTGAGTACGAAATAACAGTTCTTCAAAAAGTGTGAAGTGGGAACAGAAGGCAAAGGCGGAAATGATCTAGGAAATGAGAAGCGCAATAAGAATTTCTTAGGAAGAATAACAAAGAGATTTTATCATATAGAGTCGTGAGTAATTTTTCCTGTTTGGAAATTGGTGGAGTACGAGTTTCAGGACAGAAGGGTTTATCACTGTGACGATCATGAATATGTTTGGGATATTCAAAGTTTAACTCCTGAAAATAACCAACTGGATTTTCATCGGGAATGGTTGTAAAGTAAAAGTCAGTATCACCAAATTCAAAACCACTTTAGGGAAGAGTTTGACTCATTGCACTGCCATAGAGATTATTAATGTCAGTAAAGAGCGTCTTTTTGTAGGAATTTGAGGGTTTAAATCCCTCATATACAGGGTGTTTCCGAATAAGATGTCATAAATGAAGGATGCGAATCCCTGGATGATTTGAGCAAGAAAGTTCAAAGAACCAATGGCCAAAAAATGCTTCGTTGCCGAGATACAGGGTGTTAAAGTTGAGAAAATTTTTCGATTTTCTCTCGATAAAACCTAGACCTCTCAAGATTTCGGGCTCAAATTTTCCACATGAGTTATTAAACACAATCTGAATCACCAGGTGAGGCCAAATTTTGGAACAGTATACAGGGTGATACTCTTTCATTTTTACCCTCGGAACTTTTTTTTGGTACGCCACTGGCACTCACAAAAAATAAAATCGAATAGACCATTCAATTTAAATTTTTTTTTGACTCTTGCATTTTGATCGTAGTTATCACCGTTTCTGAGATATTAATTATTGAAAATAATCCAATAGTTTTCCCATATCGAAGCCATGGAGATATTATCTTAATAACTGATGCAATTTTTCAGGAATTGAGCTAAAATTTACATCAGATATCTCCTTATTGTATGTTTATAACAAAATGAGGCAGAAATTCTGACAGTATACAGGGTGTTATTTTTTCACGTGCATTTTCCTCTTTTTGCCCCTGAACTTTTTGTGGTGCGCTACTGGTATATTCTGAAAACAGAATCAAACAGATTACTCAATGCGAAAACTTTTCTGTTCCTGTATTTTCCGTATCTGCCACCATTTTCGAGATATTATCCAAGAAAAGTAATCGTATAGTCCTTCCGTATTGAAAGCTTGAAGATATTTTTCATGTTATTTCGGCAATTTGTGAAGACCTTGAGCTCGAATTTCAAACAAAGTTCACATTTTAAGATCTGCACCACTAGATTGGTAGAATTTATGAGAAAGTATAAAGGGTGATGTCATTTCCTGATCATTGAATTGGAATTCAAAATGTGTTTTATTGAGTGTATAAATCGGAAGTAAATGAATAAACAACATAAATAATCGCGAATGATTTCAATAACAAAATCTCATAATGACGAAAACAAAAATTGAACAAACAGAACAAATCGAAGAAGATGTTGAAAATGTCCTCCACCTGAAAGAATACATGCTTCTGCTCGTCTCCGCATATTAGTGCGCACCCTCTGAAATATTCCTGGGTATTTCTGATGACGTCACATGATGCTGTAATTCTATTCCTCAATTCTTCAAGTGTATTCACGGAGAGCTATAAACCAAAGTTTTCAGTTGTCCCCAAAGAAAAAATCCAAACTGTTTAAATCTGGCGACCTTGGAGGCCAAGTTTCTGGTCCACCACGCCCTATCCAGCTGTTATTGAATGTCATATTCAGATATTCTCTAGCTTCCATGCTGAAGTGCGGTGGTGCTCCGTCATGCATAAACCACATTCTATTTCTAGTTTGCAGCGGCACATCTTCTAGCAACACAGGTAAAATCTCTTCTAGAAAGTGGCGATTTAAGGCTCCATTCAGCCTGTCTGGCAGAAAAATGGCCCGATCAGGAAATCCCCAATTATTCCAACCCAGACATTAACCGAAAATTGTTCTTGATGGTGACATTCCTCAATCATATGGGGATTTTCTTCAGTCCAATAGTGATTGTTATGAAAGTTCCTGATTGCATTTCTCGAGAAGGACGCCTCATCTGTGAAGATGATTTCGCTATCGAAAAGGGGATTATGAGCAATGTTATGAAGGAACCATCGGCAGAAATTGAGTAGCAGAGGAAAATCGCGGGGTAGTAGAGCTTGGACGCGTTGAATATGGTATGGGTAAAGCAAGAAATCATGAAGAATTTTCCAGACCAATACAAATAAGATATTCAACTCTCTTCCAATTTTGCTTGTACTCAGCTGAGGATCCTCATCTATACAATTTAGGACTGCCTCTTCGATTTCCGGGGTCCTTATATTCCGATTTGCCCCTTTCAAGTTATGATTCGGTTTGAATGTACCCCGTTCTCTCAATCTTCTGTGAATGTCAGAAAACGTACGCCTATCAGGAATGATTCGATTAGGGAAGCGTTCTTGATACAAACGCCTTGCGTGCACTGCGTTTCCTTCAGCCACACCGTACATGAAATGTATATCGGCCATTTCTGCATTAGTGAAAACCAGTTCAAAGATTATTGGTTACTACTTACAGCTGTTTCAAATGTAGGCACAACAAACTGAATGACAAAACTTACAATCATTGAAGTGTCAAGTTTTTTTTCTATGATTTTATTTGCAAAACTGTATCAGAGCCTTCTAAGCCTTTTGAAATCACCAACGTGTTCTGATATGAGGAAGACACGATAAATCCTGATGATTTTCAATTCAAAACGGTGAAAGACATGAGGATCAAGATGAGCACAAAATTATCCGAATTGAATGAAAAATCCGTTTCTGATCACGAAAAACGTCTGTTATGCACCGAAAAAATATACGGAGGCAAAGGGTTAGCCTGTTCGGGCGTTGTTGATTAATTTTTCGAAAATGGTGGCAGATATGGAAAAATACAAGAAACAGAAAAGTTTTCACTTTGAATAATCTGTTTGATTCTGTTTTCAGAATATACCAGTAGCGCACCACAAAAAAGTTCAGGGGGCAAAAAGAGGAAAATGCACGTGAAAAAATAACACCCTGTATACTGTCAGGAATTTTTGCCTTATTTTGTTATAAACATACAATAAGGAGATATCTGATGTAAATTTTAGCTCAATTCCTGAAAAATTGCATCAGTTATCATGATAATATCTCCATGGCTTCGATATGGGAAAACTATTGGATTATTTTGAATAATTAATATCTCAGAAACGGTGATAGTTACGATCAAAATGAAGGAGTCAAAAAAAATTTCAAATTGAATGATTTATTCGATTTTATTTTTTGTTAGTGCCAGTGGCGTACCAAAAAAAAGTTCCGAGGGTAAAAATGGAACATGGCCCATGAAAAAGTATTACCCTGTATACTGTTCCAAAAAGGGACCTAATTGTTTTGAACTGCTGTAGAAAGCACATTGATTGGGAACGTGATTGGGAAATGTGCAAGAGGAGAATGTGAATGGTGAGAGCCTCGAGTTAATCTTGGGAAACTGTTTCATAGAAACATTCCGATCAACAAAATGAGAGAAAAATACCAAATGAGAGTTTGGGAGGAAGTGGTATGCATTGAAAACGGAACCAAAATGCGGCACAGAAATTCAGAAGCCAGTAAACGAGAAAAATGAGGAAATGGGCCTAGAGGTAAAAGTTAGTAGTTGAAATGTGAGGAAAAGCCTAGAGAGTATAGAACAGGTATAAAGAACTACAGGGAATAGCGGAAGTAGTTGGCGAAACGACAGGGCGAAAGAATATGCAGGTTCAAATTCTCAGTGAGAAAAGTCGTTTGTTAAGGCGAAAGGAATACGAAAGGGATATTGCAGGTAATAAGAGACGTTGATGAGGTAAGAAAGACAGAGATTGAGTACGAAATAACAGTTCTTCAGCAAAGTGTGAAGTAGGAACAGAAGGCAAAGGCGGAAATGATCTAGGAAATGAGAAGCGCAATAAGAATTTCTTAGGAAGAATAACAAAGAGATTCCTTATCATATAGAGTCGTGAGTAATTTTTTCTGTTTGGAAATTGGTGGAGTACGAGTTTCAGGACAGAAGGGTTTATCACTGTGACGATCATGAATATGTTTGGGATATTCAAAGTTTACCTCCTGAAAATAACCAACTGGATTTTCATCGGGAATGGTAGTAACGTAAAAGTCAGTATCACCAAATTCAAAACCACCGTAGGGAAGAGTTTGACTCATTGCACTGCCATAGAGATTATTAATGTCAGTAAAGAGCGTGTATTTTGTAGGAATTTGAGGGTTTAAATCCCTCATATATTTGTTAATACTTTCAGAATATTTGTTAGAACATTGGCATATTCCTCCACGTATACCCCTTTCCAGAAAGTTTACGATCGTGATATCTTTGATAAGCTCTTATTTACACTTCGTATACTTGAACATGCCGTCTCAGTTATATGAGGGTAAAGTGTCCTAGCTAGATGGGTCAGATGAGACAGAAACATGAGCTTAGAAAGTGCTGTATGAAAGGGACCTAATTGTTTTGAACTGTGAGAAAGCACATTGATTGGGAACGTGCGGGAAATGTGCAAGAGGAGAATGTGAATGGTGAGAGCCTCGAGTTAATCTTGGGAAACTGTTTCATAGAAACATTCCGATCAACAAAATGAGAGAAAAATACCAAATGAGAGTTTGGGAGGAAGTGGTATGCATTGAAAACGGAACCAAAATGCGGCACAGAAATTCAGAAGCCAGTAAACGAGAAAAATGAGGAAATGGGCCTAGAGGTAAAAGTTAGTAGTTGAAATGTGAGGAAAAGCCTAGAGAGTATAGAACAGGTATAAAGAACTACAGGGAATAGCGGAAGTAGTTGGCGAAACGACAGGGCGAAAGAATATGCAGGTTCAAATTCTCAGTGAGAAAAGTCGTTTGTTAAGGCGAAAGGAATACGAAAGGGATATTGCAGGTAATAAGAGACGTTGATGAGGTAAGAAAGACAGAGATTGAGTACGAAATAACAGTTCTTCAGCAAAGTGTGAAGTAGGAACAGAAGGCAAAGGCGGAAATGATCTAGGAAATGAGAAGCGCAATAAGAATTTCTTAGGAAGAATAACAAAGAGATTCCTTATCATATAGAGTCGTGAGTAATTTTTTCTGTTTGGAAATTGGTGGAGTACGAGTTTCAGGACAGAAGGGTTTATCACTGTGACGATCATGAATATGTTTGGGATATTCAAAGTTTACCTCCTGAAAATAACCAACTGGATTTTCATCGGGAATGGTAGTAACGTAAAAGTCAGTATCACCAAATTCAAAACCACCGTAGGGAAGAGTTTGACTCATTGCACTGCCATAGAGATTATTAATGTCAGTAAAGAGCGTGTATTTTGTAGGAATTTGAGGGTTTAAATCCCTCATATATTTGTTAATACTTTCAGAATATTTGTTAGAACATTGGCATATTCCTCCACGTATACCCCTTTCCAGAAAGTTTACGATCGTGATATCTTTGATAAGCTCTTATTTACACTTCGTATACTTGAACATGCCGTCTCAGTTATATGAGGGTAAAGTGTCCTAGCTAGATGGGTCAGATGAGACAGAAACATGAGCTTAGAAAGTGCTGTATGAAAGGGACCTAATTGTTTTGAACTGTGAGAAAGCACATTGATTGGGAACGTGCGGGAAATGTGCAAGAGGAGAATGTGAATGGTGAGAGCCTCGAGTTAATCTTGGGAAACTGTTTCATAGAAACATTCCGATCAACAAAATGAGAGAAAAATACCAAATGAGAGTTTGGGAGGAAGTGGTATGCATTGAAAACGGAACCAAAATGCGGCACAGAAATTCAGAAGCCAGTAAACGAGAAAAATGAGGAAATGGGCCTAGAGGTAAAAGTTAGTAGTTGAAATGTGAGGAAAAGCCTAGAGAGTATAGAACAGGTATAAAGAACTACAGGGAATAGCGGAAGTAGTTGGCGAAACGACAGGGCGAAAGAATATGCAGGTTCAAATTCTCAGTGAGAAAAGTCGTTTGTTAAGGCGAAAGGAATACGAAAGGGATATTGCAGGTAATAAGAGACGTTGATGAGGTAAGAAAGACAGAGATTGAGTACGAAATAACAGTTCTTCAGCAAAGTGTGAAGTAGGAACAGAAGGCAAAGGCGGAAATGATCTAGGAAATGAGAAGCGCAATAAGAATTTCTTAGGAAGAATAACAAAGAGATTCCTTATCATATAGAGTCGTGAGTAATTTTTTCTGTTTGGAAATTGGTGGAGTACGAGTTTCAGGACAGAAGGGTTTATCACTGTGACGATCATGAATATGTTTGGGATATTCAAAGTTTACCTCCTGAAAATAACCAACTGGATTTTCATCGGGAATGGTAGTAACGTAAAAGTCAGTATCACCAAATTCAAAACCACCGTAGGGAAGAGTTTGACTCATTGCACTGCCATAGAGATTATTAATGTCAGTAAAGAGCGTGTATTTTGTAGGAATTTGAGGGTTTAAATCCCTCATATATTTGTTAATACTTTCAGAATATTTGTTAGAACATTGGCATATTCCTCCACGTATACCCCTTTCCAGAAAGTTTACCATCGTGATATCTTTGATAAGCTCTTATTTACACTTCGTATACTTGAACATGCCGTCTCAGTTATATGAGGGTAAAGTGTCCTAGCTAGATGGGTCAGATGAGACAGAAACATGAGCTTAGAAAGTGCTGTATGAAAGGGACCTAATTGTTTTGAACTGTGAGAAAGCACATTGATTGGGAACGTGCGGGAAATGTGCAAGAGGAGAATGTGAATGGTGAGAGCCTCGAGTTAATCTTGGGAAACTGTTTCATAGAAACATTCCGATCAACAAAATGAGAGAAAAATACCAAATGAGAGTTTGGGAGGAAGTGGTATGCATTGAAAACGGAACCAAAATGCGGCACAGAAATTCAGAAGCCAGTAAACGAGAAAAATGAGGAAATGGGCCTAGAGGTAAAAGTTAGTAGTTGAAATGTGAGGAAAAGCCTAGAGAGTATAGAACAGGTATAAAGAACTACAGGGAATAGCGGAAGTAGTTGGCGAAACGACAGGGCGAAAGAATATGCAGGTTCAAATTCTCAGTGAGAAAAGTCGTTTGTTAAGGCGAAAGGAATACGAAAGGGATATTGCAGGTAATAAGAGACGTTGATGAGGTAAGAAAGACAGAGATTGAGTACGAAATAACAGTTCTTCAGCAAAGTGTGAAGTAGGAACAGAAGGCAAAGGCGGAAATGATCTAGGAAATGAGAAGCGCAATAAGAATTTCTTAGGAAGAATAACAAAGAGATTCCTTATCATATAGAGTCGTGAGTAATTTTTTCTGTTTGGAAATTGGTGGAGTACGAGTTTCAGGACAGAAGGGTTTATCACTGTGACGATCATGAATATGTTTGGGATATTCAAAGTTTACCTCCTGAAAATAACCAACTGGATTTTCATCGGGAATGGTAGTAACGTAAAAGTCAGTATCACCAAATTCAAAACCACCGTAGGGAAGAGTTTGACTCATTGCACTGCCATAGAGATTATTAATGTCAGTAAAGAGCGTGTATTTTGTAGGAATTTGAGGGTTTAAATCCCTCATATATTTGTTAATACTTTCAGAATATTTGTTAGAACATTGGCATATTCCTCCACGTATACCCCTTTCCAGAAAGTTTACCATCGTGATATCTTTGATAAGCTCTTATTTACACTTCGTATACTTGAACATGCCGTCTCAGTTATATGAGGGTAAAGTGTCCTAGCTAGATGGGTCAGATGAGACAGAAACATGAGCTTAGAAAGTGCTGTATGAAAGGGACCTAATTGTTTTGAACTGTGTGAAAGCACATTGATTGGGAACGTGCGGGAAATGTGCAAGAGGAGAATGTGAATGGTGAGAGCCTCGAGTTAATCTTGGGAAACTGTTTCATAGAAACATTCCGATCAACAAAATGAGAGAAAAATACCAAATGAGAGTTTGGGAGGAAGTGGTATGCATTGAAAACGGAACCAAAATGCGGCACAGAAATTCAGAAGCCAGTAAACGAGAAAAATGAGGAAATGGGCCTAGAGGTAAAAGTTAGTAGTTGAAATGTGAGGAAAAGCCTAGAGAGTATAGAACAGGTATAAAGAACTACAGGGAATAGCGGAAGTAGTTGGCGAAACGACAGGGCGAAAGAATATGCAGGTTCAAATTCTCAGTGAGAAAAGTCGTTTGTTAAGGCGAAAGGAATACGAAAGGGATATTGCAGGTAATAAGAGACGTTGATGAGGTAAGAAAGACAGAGATTGAGTACGAAATAACAGTTCTTCAGCAAAGTGTGAAGTAGGAACAGAAGGCAAAGGCGGAAATGATCTAGGAAATGAGAAGCGCAATAAGAATTTCTTAGGAAGAATAACAAAGAGATTCCTTATCATATAGAGTCGTGAGTAATTTTTTCTGTTTGGAAATTGGTGGAGTACGAGTTTCAGGACAGAAGGGTTTATCACTGTGACGATCATGAATATGTTTGGGATATTCAAAGTTTACCTCCTGAAAATAACCAACTGGATTTTCATCGGGAATGGTAGTAACGTAAAAGTCAGTATCACCAAATTCAAAACCACCATAGGGAAGAGTTTGACTCATTGCACTGCCATAGAGATTATTAATGTCAGTAAAGAGCGTGTATTTTGTAGGAATTTGAGGGTTTAAATCCCTCATATATTTGTTAATACTTTCAGAATATTTGTTAGAACATTGGCATATTCCTCCACGTATACCCCTTTCCAGAAAGTTTACCATCGTGATATCTTTGATAAGCTCTTATTTACACTTCGTATACTTGAACATGCCGTCTCAGTTATATGAGGGTAAAGTGTCCTAGCTAGATGGGTCAGATGAGACAGAAACATGAGCTTAGAAAGTGCTGTATGAAAGGGACCTAATTGTTTTGAACTGTGTGATAGCACATTGATTGGGAACGTGCGGGAAATGTGCAAGAGGAGAATGTGAATGGTGAGAGCCTCGAGTTAATCTTGGGAAACTGTTTCATAGAAACATTCCGATCAACAAAATGAGAGAAAAATACCAAATGAGAGTTTGGGAGGAAGTGGTATGCATTGAAAACGGAACCAAAATGCGGCACAGAAATTCAGAAGCCAGTAAACGAGAAAAATGAGGAAATGGGCCTAGAGGTAAAAGTTAGTAGTTGAAATGTGAGGAAAAGCCTAGAGAGTATAGAACAGGTATAAAGAACTACAGGGAATAGCGGAAGTAGTTGGCGAAACGACAGGGCGAAAGAATATGCAGGTTCAAATTCTCAGTGAGAAAAGTCGTTTGTTAAGGCGAAAGGAATACGAAAGGGATATTGCAGGTAATAAGAGACGTTGATGAGGTAAGAAAGACAGAGATTGAGTACGAAATAACAGTTCTTCAGCAAAGTGTGAAGTAGGAACAGAAGGCAAAGGCGGAAATGATCTAGGAAATGAGAAGCGCAATAAGAATTTCTTAGGAAGAATAACAAAGAGATTCCTTATCATATAGAGTCGTGAGTAATTTTTTCTGTTTGGAAATTGGTGGAGTACGAGTTTCAGGACAGAAGGGTTTATCACTGTGACGATCATGAATATGTTTGGGATATTCAAAGTTTACCTCCTGAAAATAACCAACTGGATTTTCATCGGGAATGGTAGTAACGTAAAAGTCAGTATCACCAAATTCAAAACCACCGTAGGGAAGAGTTTGACTCATTGCACTGCCATAGAGATTATTAATGTCAGTAAAGAGCGTGTATTTTGTAGGAATTTGAGGGTTTAAATCCCTCATATATTTGTTAATACTTTCAGAATATTTGTTAGAACATTGGCATATTCCTCCACGTATACCCCTTTCCAGAAAGTTTACCATCGTGATATCTTTGATAAGCTCTTATTTACACTTCGTATACTTGAACATGCCGTCTCAGTTATATGAGGGTAAAGTGTCCTAGCTAGATGGGTCAGATGAGACAGAAACATGAGCTTAGAAAGTGCTGTATGAAAGGGACCTAATTGTTTTGAACTGTGTGATAGCACATTGATTGGGAACGTGCGGGAAATGTGCAAGAGGAGAATGTGAATGGTGAGAGCCTCGAGTTAATCTTGGGAAACTGTTTCATAGAAACATTCCGATCAACAAAATGAGAGAAAAATACCAAATGAGAGTTTGGGAGGAAGTGGTATGCATTGAAAACGGAACCAAAATGCGGCACAGAAATTCAGAAGCCAGTAAACGAGAAAAATGAGGAAATGGGCCTAGAGGTAAAAGTTAGTAGTTGAAATGTGAGGAAAAGCCTAGAGAGTATAGAACAGGTATAAAGAACTACAGGGAATAGCGGAAGTAGTTGGCGAAACGACAGGGCGAAAGAATATGCAGGTTCAAATTCTCAGTGAGAAAAGTCGTTTGTTAAGGCGAAAGGAATACGAAAGGGATATTGCAGGTAATAAGAGACGTTGATGAGGTAAGAAAGACAGAGATTGAGTACGAAATAACAGTTCTTCAGCAAAGTGTGAAGTAGGAACAGAAGGCAAAGGCGGAAATGATCTAGGAAATGAGAAGCGCAATAAGAATTTCTTAGGAAGAATAACAAAGAGATTCCTTATCATATAGAGTCGTGAGTAATTTTTTCTGTTTGGAAATTGGTGGAGTACGAGTTTCAGGACAGAAGGGTTTATCACTGTGACGATCATGAATATGTTTGGGATATTCAAAGTTTACCTCCTGAAAATAACCAACTGGATTTTCATCGGGAATGGTAGTAACGTAAAAGTCAGTATCACCAAATTCAAAACCACCGTAGGGAAGAGTTTGACTCATTGCACTGCCATAGAGATTATTAATGTCAGTAAAGAGCGTGTATTTTGTAGGAATTTGAGGGTTTAAATCCCTCATATATTTGTTAATACTTTCAGAATATTTGTTAGAACATTGGCATATTCCTCCACGTATACCCCTTTCCAGAAAGTTTACCATCGTGATATCTTTGATAAGCTCTTATTTACACTTCGTATACTTGAACATGCCGTCTCAGTTATATGAGGGTAAAGTGTCCTAGCTAGATGGGTCAGATGAGACAGAAACATGAGCTTAGAAAGTGCTGTATGAAAGGGACCTAATTGTTTTGAACTGTGTGATAGCACATTGATTGGGAACGTGCGGGAAATGTGCAAGAGGAGAATGTGAATGGTGAGAGCCTCGAGTTAATCTTGGGAAACTGTTTCATAGAAACATTCCGATCAACAAAATGAGAGAAAAATACCAAATGAGAGTTTGGGAGGAAGTGGTATGCATTGAAAACGGAACCAAAATGCGGCACAGAAATTCAGAAGCCAGTAAACGAGAAAAATGAGGAAATGGGCCTAGAGGTAAAAGTTAGTAGTTGAAATGTGAGGAAAAGCCTAGAGAGTATAGAACAGGTATAAAGAACTACAGGGAATAGCGGAAGTAGTTGGCGAAACGACAGGGCGAAAGAATATGCAGGTTCAAATTCTCAGTGAGAAAAGTCGTTTGTTAAGGCGAAAGGAATACGAAAGGGATATTGCAGGTAATAAGAGACGTTGATGAGGTAAGAAAGACAGAGATTGAGTACGAAATAACAGTTCTTCAGCAAAGTGTGAAGTAGGAACAGAAGGCAAAGGCGGAAATGATCTAGGAAATGAGAAGCGCAATAAGAATTTCTTAGGAAGAATAACAAAGAGATTCCTTATCATATAGAGTCGTGAGTAATTTTTTCTGTTTGGAAATTGGTGGAGTACGAGTTTCAGGACAGAAGGGTTTATCACTGTGACGATCATGAATATGTTTGGGATATTCAAAGTTTACCTCCTGAAAATAACCAACTGGATTTTCATCGGGAATCGTAGTAACGTAAAAGTCAGTATCACCAAATTCAAAACCACCATAGGGAAGAGTTTGACTCATTGCACTGCCATAGAGATTATTAATGTCAGTAAAGAGCGTGTATTTTGTAGGAATTTGAGGGTTTAAATCCCTCATATATTTGTTAATACTTTCAGAATATTTGTTAGAACATTGGCATATTCCTCCACGTATACCCCTTTCCAGAAAGTTTACCATCGTGATATCTTTGATAAGCTCTTATTTACACTTCGTATACTTGAACATGCCGTCTCAGTTATATGAGGGTAAAGTGTCCTAGCTAGATGGGTCAGATGAGACAGAAACATGAGCTTAGAAAGTGCTGTATGAAAGGGACCTAATTGTTTTGAACTGTGTGATAGCACATTGATTGGGAACGTGCGGGAAATGTGCAAGAGGAGAATGTGAATGGTGAGAGCCTCGAGTTAATCTTGGGAAACTGTTTCATAGAAACATTCCGATCAACAAAATGAGAGAAAAATACCAAATGAGAGTTTGGGAGGAAGTGGTATGCATTGAAAACGGAACCAAAATGCGGCACAGAAATTCAGAAGCCAGTAAACGAGAAAAATGAGGAAATGGGCCTAGAGGTAAAAGTTAGTAGTTGAAATGTGAGGAAAAGCCTAGAGAGTATAGAACAGGTATAAAGAACTACAGGGAATAGCGGAAGTAGTTGGCGAAACGACAGGGCGAAAGAATATGCAGGTTCAAATTCTCAGTGAGAAAAGTCGTTTGTTAAGGCGAAAGGAATACGAAAGGGATATTGCAGGTAATAAGAGACGTTGATGAGGTAAGAAAGACAGAGATTGAGTACGAAATAACAGTTCTTCAGCAAAGTGTGAAGTAGGAACAGAAGGCAAAGGCGGAAATGATCTAGGAAATGAGAAGCGCAATAAGAATTTCTTAGGAAGAATAACAAAGAGATTCCTTATCATATAGAGTCGTGAGTAATTTTTTCTGTTTGGAAATTGGTGGAGTACGAGTTTCAGGACAGAAGGGTTTATCACTGTGACGATCATGAATATGTTTGGGATATTCAAAGTTTACCTCCTGAAAATAACCAACTGGATTTTCATCGGGAATCGTAGTAACGTAAAAGTCAGTATCACCAAATTCAAAACCACCATAGGGAAGAGTTTGACTCATTGCACTGCCATAGAGATTATTAATGTCAGTAAAGAGCGTGTATTTTGTAGGAATTTGAGGGTTTAAATCCCTCATATATTTGTTAATACTTTCAGAATATTTGTTAGAACATTGGCATATTCCTCCACGTATACCCCTTTCCAGAAAGTTTACCATCGTGATATCTTTGATAAGCTCTTATTTACACTTCGTATACTTGAACATGCCGTCTCAGTTATATGAGGGTAAAGTGTCCTAGCTAGATGGGTCAGATGAGACAGAAACATGAGCTTAGAAAGTGCTGTATGAAAGGGACCTAATTGTTTTGAACTGTGTGATAGCACATTGATTGGGAACGTGCGGGAAATGTGCAAGAGGAGAATGTGAATGGTGAGAGCCTCGAGTTAATCTTGGGAAACTGTTTCATAGAAACATTCCGATCAACAAAATGAGAGAAAAATACCAAATGAGAGTTTGGGAGGAAGTGGTATGCATTGAAAACGGAACCAAAATGCGGCACAGAAATTCAGAAGCCAGTAAACGAGAAAAATGAGGAAATGGGCCTAGAGGTAAAAGTTAGTAGTTGAAATGTGAGGAAAAGCCTAGAGAGTATAGAACAGGTATAAAGAACTACAGGGAATAGCGGAAGTAGTTGGCGAAACGACAGGGCGAAAGAATATGCAGGTTCAAATTCTCAGTGAGAAAAGTCGTTTGTTAAGGCGAAAGGAATACGAAAGGGATATTGCAGGTAATAAGAGACGTTGATGAGGTAAGAAAGACAGAGATTGAGTACGAAATAACAGTTCTTCAGCAAAGTGTGAAGTAGGAACAGAAGGCAAAGGCGGAAATGATCTAGGAAATGAGAAGCGCAATAAGAATTTATTAGGAAGAATAACAAAGAGATTCCTTATCATATAGAGTCGTGAGTAATTTTTTCTGTTTGGAAATTGGTGGAGTACGAGTTTCAGGACAGAAGGGTTTATCACTGTGACGATCATGAATATGTTTGGGATATTCAAAGTTTACCTCCTGAAAATAACCAACTGGATTTTCATCGGGAATCGTAGTAACGTAAAAGTCAGTATCACCAAATTCAAAACCACCATAGGGAAGAGTTTGACTCATTGCACTGCCATAGAGATTATTAATGTCAGTAAAGAGCGTGTATTTTGTAGGAATTTGAGGGTTTAAATCCCTCATATATTTGTTAATACTTTCAGAATATTTGTTAGAACATTGGCATATTCCTCCACGTATACCCCTTTCCAGAAAGTTTACCATCGTGATATCTTTGATAAGCTCTTATTTACACTTCGTATACTTGAACATGCAGTCTCAGTTATATGAGGGTAAAGTGTCCTAGCTAGATGGGTCAGATGAGACAGAAACATGAGCTTAGAAAGTGCTGTATGAAAGGGACCTAATTGTTTTGAACTGTGTGATAGCACATTGATTGGGAACGTGCGGGAAATGTGCAAGAGGAGAATGTGAATGGTGAGAGCCTCGAGTTAATCTTGGGAAACTGTTTCATAGAAACATTCCGATCAACAAAATGAGAGAAAAATACCAAATGAGAGTTTGGGAGGAAGTGGTATGCATTGAAAACGGAACCAAAATGCGGCACAGAAATTCAGAAGCCAGTAAACGAGAAAAATGAGGAAATGGGCCTAGAGGTAAAAGTTAGTAGTTGAAATGTGAGGAAAAGCCTAGAGAGTATAGAACAGGTATAAAGAACTACAGGGAATAGCGGAAGTAGTTGGCGAAACGACAGGGCGGAAGAATATGCAGGTTCAAATTCTCAGTGAGAAAAGTCGTTTGTTAAGGCGAAAGGAATACGAAAGGGATATTGCAGGTAATAAGAGACGTTGATGAGGTAAGAAAGACAGAGATTGAGTACGAAATAACAGTTCTTCAGCAAAGTGTGAAGTAGGAACAGAAGGCAAAGGCGGAAATGATCTAGGAAATGAGAAGCGCAATAAGAATTTATTAGGAAGAATAACAAAGAGATTCCTTATCATATAGAGTCGTGAGTAATTTTTTCTGTTTGGAAATTGGTGGAGTACGAGTTTCAGGACAGAAGGGTTTATCACTGTGACGATCATGAATATGTTTGGGATATTCAAAGTTTACCTCCTGAAAATAACCAACTGGATTTTCATCGGGAATCGTAGTAACGTAAAAGTCAGTATCACCAAATTCAAAACCACCATAGGGAAGACTTTGACTCATTGCACTGCCATAGAGATTATTAATGTCAGTAAAGAGCGTGTATTTTGTAGGAATTTGAGGGTTTAAATCCCTCATATATTTGTTAATACTTTCAGAATATTTGTTAGAACATTGGCATATTCCTCCACGTATACCCCTTTCCAGAAAGTTTACCATCGTGATATCTTTGATAAGCTCTTATTTACACTTCGTATACTTGAACATGCAGTCTCAGTTATATGAGGGTAAAGTGTCCTAGCTAGATGGGTCAGATGAGACAGAAACATGAGCTTAGAAAGTGCTGTATGAAAGGGACCTAATTGTTTTGAACTGTGTGATAGCACATTGATTGGGAACGTGCGGGAAATGTGCAAGAGGAGAATGTGAATGGTGAGAGCCTCGAGTTAATCTTGGGAAACTGTTTCATAGAAACATTCCGATCAACAAAATGAGAGAAAAATACCAAATGAGAGTTTGGGAGGAAGTGGTATGCATTGAAAACGGAACCAAAATGCGGCAGAGAAATTCAGAAGCCAGTAAACGAGAAAAATGAGGAAATGGGCCTAGAGGTAAAAGTTAGTAGTTGAAATGTGAGGAAAAGCCTAGAGAGTATAGAACAGGTATAAAGAACTACAGGGAATAGCGGAAGTAGTTGGCGAAACGACAGGGCGGAAGAATATGCAGGTTCAAATTCTCAGTGAGAAAAGTCGTTTGTTAAGGCGAAAGGAATACGAAAGGGATATTGCAGGTAATAAGAGACGTTGATGAGGTAAGAAAGACAGAGATTGAGTACGAAATAACAGTTCTTCAGCAAAGTGTGAAGTAGGAACAGAAGGCAAAGGCGGAAATGATCTAGGAAATGAGAAGCGCAATAAGAATTTATTAGGAAGAATAACAAAGAGATTCCTTATCATATAGAGTCGTGAGTAATTTTTTCTGTTTGGAAATTGGTGGAGTACGAGTTTCAGGACAGAAGGGTTTATCACTGTGACGATCATGAATATGTTTGGGATATTCAAAGTTTACCTCCTGAAAATAACCAACTGGATTTTCATCGGGAATCGTAGTAACGTAAAAGTCAGTATCACCAAATTCAAAACCACCATAGGGAAGACTTTGACTCATTGCACTGCCATAGAGATTATTAATGTCAGTAAAGAGCGTGTATTTTGTAGGAATTTGAGGGTTTAAATCCCTCATATATTTGTTAATACTTTCAGAATATTTGTTAGAACATTGGCATATTCCTCCACGTATACCCCTTTCCAGAAAGTTTACCATCGTGATATCTTTGATAAGCTCTTATTTACACTTCGTATACTTGAACATGCAGTCTCAGTTATATGAGGGTAAAGTGTCCTAGCTAGATGGGTCAGATGAGACAGAAACATGAGCTTAGAAAGTGCTGTATGAAAGGGACCTAATTGTTTTGAACTGTGTGATAGCACATTGATTGGGAACGTGCGGGAAATGTGCAAGAGGAGAATGTGAATGGTGAGAGCCTCGAGTTAATCTTGGGAAACTGTTTCATAGAAACATTCCGATCAACAAAATGAGAGAAAAATACCAAATGAGAGTTTGGGAGGAAGTGGTATGCATTGAAAACGGAACCAAAATGCGGCAGAGAAATTCAGAAGCCAGTAAACGAGAAAAATGAGGAAATGGGCCTAGAGGTAAAAGTTAGTAGTTGAAATGTGAGGAAAAGCCTAGAGAGTATAGAACAGGTATAAAGAACTACAGGGAATAGCGGAAGTAGTTGGCGAAACGACAGGGCGGAAGAATATGCAGGTTCAAATTCTCAGTGAGAAAAGTCGTTTGTTAAGGCGAAAGGAATACGAAAGGGATATTGCAGGTAATAAGAGACGTTGATGAGGTAAGAAAGACAGAGATTGAGTACGAAATAACAGTTCTTCAGCAAAGTGTGAAGTAGGAACAGAAGGCAAAGGCGGAAATGATCTAGGAAATGAGAAGCGCAATAAGAATTTATTAGGAAGAATAACAAAGAGATTCCTTATCATATAGAGTCGTGAGTAATTTTTTCTGTTTGGAAATTGGTGGAGTACGAGTTTCAGGACAGAAGGGTTTATCACTGTGACGATCATGAATATGTTTGGGATATTCAAAGTTTACCTCCTGAAAATAACCAACTGGATTTTCATCGGGAATCGTAGTAACGTAAAAGTCAGTATCACCAAATTCAAAACCACCATAGGGAAGACTTTGACTCATTGCACTGCCATAGAGATTATTAATGTCAGTAAAGAGCGTGTATTTTGTAGGAATTTGAGGGTTTAAATCCCTCATATATTTGTTAATACTTTCAGAATATTTGTTAGAACATTGGCATATTCCTCCACGTATACCCCTTTCCAGAAAGTTTACCATCGTGATATCTTTGATAAGCTCTTATTTACACTTCGTATACTTGAACATGCAGTCTCAGTTATATGAGGGTAAAGTGTCCTAGCTAGATGGGTCAGATGAGACAGAAACATGAGCTTAGAAAGTGCTGTATGAAAGGGACCTAATTGTTTTGAACTGTGTGATAGCACATTGATTGGGAACGTGCGGGAAATGTGCAAGAGGAGAATGTGAATGGTGAGAGCCTCGAGTTAATCTTGGGAAACTGTTTCATAGAAACATTCCGATCAACAAAATGAGAGAAAAATACCAAATGAGAGTTTGGGAGGAAGTGGTATGCATTGAAAACGGAACCAAAATGCGGCAGAGAAATTCAGAAGCCAGTAAACGAGAAAAATGAGGAAATGGGCCTAGAGGTAAAAGTTAGTAGTTGAAATGTGAGGAAAAGCCTAGAGAGTATAGAACAGGTATAAAGAACTACAGGGAATAGCGGAAGTAGTTGGCGAAACGACAGGGCGGAAGAATATGCAGGTTCAAATTCTCAGTGAGAAAAGTCGTTTGTTAAGGCGAAAGGAATACGAAAGGGATATTGCAGGTAATAAGAGACGTTGATGAGGTAAGAAAGACAGAGATTGAGTACGAAATAACAGTTCTTCAGCAAAGTGTGAAGTAGGAACAGAAGGCAAAGGCGGAAATGATCTAGGAAATGAGAAGCGCAATAAGAATTTATTAGGAAGAATAACAAAGAGATTCCTTATCATATAGAGTCGTGAGTAATTTTTTCTGTTTGGAAATTGGTGGAGTACGAGTTTCAGGACAGAAGGGTTTATCACTGTGACGATCATGAATATGTTTGGGATATTCAAAGTTTACCTCCTGAAAATAACCAACTGGATTTTCATCGGGAATCGTAGTAACGTAAAAGTCAGTATCACCAAATTCAAAACCACCATAGGGAAGACTTTGACTCATTGCACTGCCATAGAGATTATTAATGTCAGTAAAGAGCGTGTATTTTGTAGGAATTTGAGGGTTTAAATCCCTCATATATTTGTTAATACTTTCAGAATATTTGTTAGAACATTGGCATATTCCTCCACGTATACCCCTTTCCAGAAAGTTTACCATCGTGATATCTTTGATAAGCTCTTATTTACACTTCGTATACTTGAACATGCAGTCTCAGTTATATGAGGGTAAAGTGTCCTAGCTAGATGGGTCAGATGAGACAGAAACATGAGCTTAGAAAGTGCTGTATGAAAGGGACCTAATTGTTTTGAACTGTGTGATAGCACATTGATTGGGAACGTGCGGGAAATGTGCAAGAGGAGAATGTGAATGGTGAGATCCTCGAGTTAATCTTGGGAAACTGTTTCATAGAAACATTCCGATCAACAAAATGAGAGAAAAATACCAAATGAGAGTTTGGGAGGAAGTGGTATGCATTGAAAACGGAACCAAAATGCGGCAGAGAAATTCAGAAGCCAGTAAACGAGAAAAATGAGGAAATGGGCCTAGAGGTAAAAGTTAGTAGTTGAAATGTGAGGAAAAGCCTAGAGAGTATAGAACAGGTATAAAGAACTACAGGGAATAGCGGAAGTAGTTGGCGAAACGACAGGGCGGAAGAATATGCAGGTTCAAATTCTCAGTGAGAAAAGTCGTTTGTTAAGGCGAAAGGAATACGAAAGGGATATTGCAGGTAATAAGAGACGTTGATGAGGTAAGAAAGACAGAGATTGAGTACGAAATAACAGTTCTTCAGCAAAGTGTGAAGTAGGAACAGAAGGAAAAGGCGGAAATGATCTAGGAAATGAGAAGCGCAATAAGAATTTATTAGGAAGAATAACAAAGAGATTCCTTATCATATAGAGTCGTGAGTAATTTTTTCTGTTTGGAAATTGGTGGAGTACGAGTTTCAGGACAGAAGGGTTTATCACTGTGACGATCATGAATATGTTTGGGATATTCAAAGTTTACCTCCTGAAAATAACCAACTGGATTTTCATCGGGAATCGTAGTAACGTAAAAGTCAGTATCACCAAATTCAAAGCCACCATAGGGAAGACTTTGACTCATTGCACTGCCATAGAGATTATTAATGTCAGTAAAGAGCGTGTATTTTGTAGGAATTTGAGGGTTTAAGTCAATCATATATTTGTTAATACTTTCAGAATATTTGTTAGAACATTGGCATATTCCTCCACGTATACCCCTTTCCAGAAAGTTTACCATCGTGATATCTTTGATAAGCTCTTATTTACACTTCGTATACTTGAACATGCAGTCTCAGTTATATGAGGGTAAAGTGTCCTAGCTAGATGGGTCAGATGAGACAGAAACATGAGCTTAGAAAGTGCTGTATGAAAGGGACCTAATTGTTTTGAACTGTGTGATAGCACATTGATTGGGAACGTGCGGGAAATGTGCAAGAGGAGAATGTGAATGGTGAGATCCTCGAGTTAATCTTGGGAAACTGTTTCATAGAAACATTCCGATCAACAAAATGAGAGAAAAATACCAAATGAGAGTTTGGGAGGAAGTGGTATGCATTGAAAACGGAACCAAAATGCGGCAGAGAAATTCAGAAGCCAGTAAACGAGAAAAATGAGGAAATGGGCCTAGAGGTAAAAGTTAGTAGTTGAAATGTGAGGAAATGCCTAGAGAGTATAGAACAGGTATAAAGAACTACAGGGAATAGCGGAAGTAGTTGGCGAAACGACAGGGCGGAAGAATATGCAGGTTCAAATTCTCAGTGAGAAAAGTCGTTTGTTAAGGCGAAAGGAATACGAAAGGGATATTGCAGGTAATAAGAGACGTTGATGAGGTAAGAAAGACAGAGATTGAGTACGAAATAACAGTTCTTCAGCAAAGTGTGAAGTAGGAACAGAAGGAAAAGGCGGAAATGATCTAGGAAATGAGAAGCGCAATAAGAATTTATTAGGAAGAATAACAAAGAGATTCCTTATCATATAGAGTCGTGAGTAATTTTTTCTGTTTGGAAATTGGTGGAGTACGAGTTTCAGGACAGAAGGGTTTATCACTGTGACGATCATGAATATGTTTGGGATATTCAAAGTTTACCTCCTGAAAATAACCAACTGGATTTTCATCGGGAATCGTAGTAACGTAAAAGTCAGTATCACCAAATTCAAAGCCACCATAGGGAAGACTTTGACTCATTGCACTGCCATAGAGATTATTAATGTCAGTAAAGAGCGTGTATTTTGTAGGAATTTGAGGGTTTAAGTCAATCATATATTTGTTAATACTTTCAGAATATTTGTTAGAACATTGGCATATTCCTCCACGTATACCCCTTTCCAGAAAGTTTACCATCGTGATATCTTTGATAAGCTCTTATTTACACTTCGTATACTTGAACATGCAGTCTCAGTTATATGAGGGTAAAGTGTCCTAGCTAGATGGGTCAGATGAGACAGAAACATGAGCTTAGAAAGTGCTGTATGAAAGGGACCTAATTGTTTTGAACTGTGTGATAGCACATTGATTGGGAACGTGCGGGAAATGTGCAAGAGGAGAATGTGAATGGTGAGATCCTCGAGTTAATCTTGGGAAACTGTTTCATAGAAACATTCCGATCAACAAAATGAGAGAAAAATACCAAATGAGAGTTTGGGAGGAAGTGGTATGCATTGAAAACGGAACCAAAATGCGGCAGAGAAATTCAGAAGCCAGTAAACGAGAAAAATGAGGAAATGGGCCTAGAGGTAAAAGTTAGTAGTTGAAATGTGAGGAAATGCCTAGAGAGTATAGAACAGGTATAAAGAACTACAGGAATAGCGGAAGTAGTTGGCGAAACGACAGGGCGGAAGAATATGCAGGTTCAAATTCTCAGTGAGAAAAGTCGTTTGTTAAGGCGAAAGGAATACGAAAGGGATATTGCAGGTAATAAGAGACGTTGATGAGGTAAGAAAGACAGAGATTGAGTACGAAATAACAGTTCTTCAGCAAAGTGTGAAGTAGGAACAGAAGGAAAAGGCGGAAATGATCTAGGAAATGAGAAGCGCAATAAGAATTTATTAGGAAGAATAACAAAGAGATTCCTTATCATATAGAGTCGTGAGTAATTTTTTCTGTTTGGAAATTGGTGGAGTACGAGTTTCAGGACAGAAGGGTTTATCACTGTGACGATCATGAATATGTTTGGGATATTCAAAGTTTACCTCCTGAAAATAACCAACTGGATTTTCATCGGGAATCGTAGTAACGTAAAAGTCAGTATCACCAAATTCAAAGCCACCATAGGGAAGACTTTGACTCATTGCACTGCCATAGAGATTATTAATGTCAGTAAAGAGCGTGTATTTTGTAGGAATTTGAGGGTTTAAGTCAATCATATATTTGTTAATACTTTCAGAATATTTGTTAGAACATTGGCATATTCCTCCACGTATACCCCTTTCCAGAAAGTTTACCATCGTGATATCTTTGATAAGCTCTTATTTACACTTCGTATACTTGAACATGCAGTCTCAGTTATATGAGGGTAAAGTGTCCTAGCTAGATGGGTCAGATGAGACAGAAACATGAGCTTAGAAAGTGCTGTATGAAAGGGACCTAATTGTTTTGAACTGTGTGATAGCACATTGATTGGGAACGTGCGGGAAATGTGCAAGAGGAGAATGTGAATGGTGAGATCCTCGAGTTAATCTTGGGAAACTGTTTCATAGAAACATTCCGATCAACAAAATGAGAGAAAAATACCAAATGAGAGTTTGGGAGGAAGTGGTATGCATTGAAAACGGAACCAAAATGCGGCAGAGAAATTCAGAAGCCAGTAAACGAGAAAAATGAGGAAATGGGCCTAGAGGTAAAAGTTAGTAGTTGAAATGTGAGGAAAAGCCTAGAGAGTATAGAACAGGTATAAAGAACTACAGGGAATAGCGGAAGTAGTTGGCGAAACGACAGGGCGGAAGAATATGCAGGTTCAAATTCTCAGTGAGAAAAGTCGTTTGTTAAGGCGAAAGGAATACGAAAGGGATATTGCAGGTAATAAGAGACGTTGATGAGGTAAGAAAGACAGAGATTGAGTACGAAATAACAGTTCTTCAGCAAAGTGTGAAGTAGGAACAGAAGGAAAAGGCGGAAATGATCTAGGAAATGAGAAGCGCAATAAGAATTTATTAGGAAGAATAACAAAGAGATTCCTTATCATATAGAGTCGTGAGTAATTTTTTCTGTTTGGAAATTGGTGGAGTACGAGTTTCAGGACAGAAGGGTTTATCACTGTGACGATCATGAATATGTTTGGGATATTCAAAGTTTACCTCCTGAAAATAACCAACTGGATTTTCATCGGGAATCGTAGTAACGTAAAAGTCAGTATCACCAAATTCAAAGCCACCATAGGGAAGACTTTGACTCATTGCACTGCCATAGAGATTATTAATGTCAGTAAAGAGCGTGTATTTTGTAGGAATTTGAGGGTTTAAGTCAATCATATATTTGTTAATACTTTCAGAATATTTGTTAGAACATTGGCATATTCCTCCACGTATACCCCTTTCCAGAAAGTTTACCATCGTGATATCTTTGATAAGCTCTTATTTACACTTCGTATACTTGAACATGCAGTCTCAGTTATATGAGGGTAAAGTGTCCTAGCTAGATGGGTCAGATGAGACAGAAACATGAGCTTAGAAAGTGCTGTATGAAAGGGACCTAATTGTTTTGAACTGTGTGATAGCACATTGATTGGGAACGTGCGGGAAATGTGCAAGAGGAGAATGTGAATGGTGAGATCCTCGAGTTAATCTTGGGAAACTGTTTCATAGAAACATTCCGATCAACAAAATGAGAGAAAAATACCAAATGAGAGTTTGGGAGGAAGTGGTATGCATTGAAAACGGAACCAAAATGCGGCAGAGAAATTCAGAAGCCAGTAAACGAGAAAAATGAGGAAATGGGCCTAGAGGTAAAAGTTAGTAGTTGAAATGTGAGGAAAAGCCTAGAGAGTATAGAACAGGTATAAAGAACTACAGGGAATAGCGGAAGTAGTTGGCGAAACGACAGGGCGGAAGAATATGCAGGTTCAAATTCTCAGTGAGAAAAGTCGTTTGTTAAGGCGAAAGGAATACGAAAGGGATATTGCAGGTAATAAGAGACGTTGATGAGGTAAGAAAGACAGAGATTGAGTACGAAATAACAGTTCTTCAGCAAAGTGTGAAGTAGGAACAGAAGGAAAAGGCGGAAATGATCTAGGAAATGAGAAGCGCAATAAGAATTTATTAGGAAGAATAACAAAGAGATTCCTTATCATATAGAGTCGTGAGTAATTTTTTCTGTTTGGAAATTGGTGGAGTACGAGTTTCAGGACAGAAGGGTTTATCACTGTGACGATCATGAATATGTTTGGGATATTCAAAGTTTACCTCCTGAAAATAACCAACTGGATTTTCATCGGGAATCGTAGTAACGTAAAAGTCAGTATCACCAAATTCAAAGCCACCATAGGGAAGACTTTGACTCATTGCACTGCCATAGAGATTATTAATGTCAGTAAAGAGCGTGTATTTTGTAGGAATTTGAGGGTTTAAGTCAATCATATATTTGTTAATACTTTCAGAATATTTGTTAGAACATTGGCATATTCCTCCACGTATACCCCTTTCCAGAAAGTTTACCATCGTGATATCTTTGATAAGCTCTTATTTACACTTCGTATACTTGAACATGCAGTCTCAGTTATATGAGGGTAAAGTGTCCTAGCTAGATGGGTCAGATGAGACAGAAACATGAGCTTAGAAAGTGCTGTATGAAAGGGACCTAATTGTTTTGAACTGTGTGATAGCACATTGATTGGGAACGTGCGGGAAATGTGCAAGAGGAGAATGTGAATGGTGAGATCCTCGAGTTAATCTTGGGAAACTGTTTCATAGAAACATTCCGATCAACAAAATGAGAGAAAAATACCAAATGAGAGTTTGGGAGGAAGTGGTATGCATTGAAAACGGAACCAAAATGCGGCAGAGAAATTCAGAAGCCAGTAAACGAGAAAAATGAGGAAATGGGCCTAGAGGTAAAAGTTAGTAGTTGAAATGTGAGGAAATGCCTAGAGAGTATAGAACAGGTATAAAGAACTACAGGGAATAGCGGAAGTAGTTGGCGAAACGACAGGGCGGAAGAATATGCAGGTTCAAATTCTCAGTGAGAAAAGTCGTTTGTTAAGGCGAAAGGAATACGAAAGGGATATTGCAGGTAATAAGAGACGTTGATGAGGTAAGAAAGACAGAGATTGAGTACGAAATAACAGTTCTTCAGCAAAGTGTGAAGTAGGAACAGAAGGAAAAGGCGGAAATGATCTAGGAAATGAGAAGCGCAATAAGAATTTATTAGGAAGAATAACAAAGAGATTCCTTATCATATAGAGTCGTGAGTAATTTTTTCTGTTTGGAAATTGGTGGAGTACGAGTTTCAGGACAGAAGGGTTTATCACTGTGACGATCATGAATATGTTTGGGATATTCAAAGTTTACCTCCTGAAAATAACCAACTGGATTTTCATCGGGAATCGTAGTAACGTAAAAGTCAGTATCACCAAATTCAAAGCCACCATAGGGAAGACTTTGACTCATTGCACTGCCATAGAGATTATTAATGTCAGTAAAGAGCGTGTATTTTGTAGGAATTTGAGGGTTTAAGTCAATCATATATTTGTTAATACTTTCAGAATATTTGTTAGAACATTGGCATATTCCTCCACGTATACCCCTTTCCAGAAAGTTTACCATCGTGATATCTTTGATAAGCTCTTATTTACACTTCGTATACTTGAACATGCAGTCTCAGTTATATGAGGGTAAAGTGTCCTAGCTAGATGGGTCAGATGAGACAGAAACATGAGCTTAGAAAGTGCTGTATGAAAGGGACCTAATTGTTTTGAACTGTGTGATAGCACATTGATTGGGAACGTGCGGGAAATGTGCAAGAGGAGAATGTGAATGGTGAGATCCTCGAGTTAATCTTGGGAAACTGTTTCATAGAAACATTCCGATCAACAAAATGAGAGAAAAATACCAAATGAGAGTTTGGGAGGAAGTGGTATGCATTGAAAACGGAACCAAAATGCGGCAGAGAAATTCAGAAGCCAGTAAACGAGAAAAATGAGGAAATGGGCCTAGAGGTAAAAGTTAGTAGTTGAAATGTGAGGAAATGCCTAGAGAGTATAGAACAGGTATAAAGAACTACAGGGAATAGCGGAAGTAGTTGGCGAAACGACAGGGCGGAAGAATATGCAGGTTCAAATTCTCAGTGAGAAAAGTCGTTTGTTAAGGCGAAAGGAATACGAAAGGGATATTGCAGGTAATAAGAGACGTTGATGAGGTAAGAAAGACAGAGATTGAGTACGAAATAACAGTTCTTCAGCAAAGTGTGAAGTAGGAACAGAAGGAAAAGGCGGAAATGATCTAGGAAATGAGAAGCGCAATAAGAATTTATTAGGAAGAATAACAAAGAGATTCCTTATCATATAGAGTCGTGAGTAATTTTTTCTGTTTGGAAATTGGTGGAGTACGAGTTTCAGGACAGAAGGGTTTATCACTGTGACGATCATGAATATGTTTGGGATATTCAAAGTTTACCTCCTGAAAATAACCAACTGGATTTTCATCGGGAATCGTAGTAACGTAAAAGTCAGTATCACCAAATTCAAAGCCACCATAGGGAAGACTTTGACTCATTGCACTGCCATAGAGATTATTAATGTCAGTAAAGAGCGTGTATTTTGTAGGAATTTGAGGGTTTAAGTCAATCATATATTTGTTAATACTTTCAGAATATTTGTTAGAACATTGGCATATTCCTCCACGTATACCCCTTTCCAGAAAGTTTACCATCGTGATATCTTTGATAAGCTCTTATTTACACTTCGTATACTTGAACATGCAGTCTCAGTTATATGAGGGTAAAGTGTCCTAGCTAGATGGGTCAGATGAGACAGAAACATGAGCTTAGAAAGTGCTGTATGAAAGGGACCTAATTGTTTTGAACTGTGTGATAGCACATTGATTGGGAACGTGCGGGAAATGTGCAAGAGGAGAATGTGAATGGTGAGATCCTCGAGTTAATCTTGGGAAACTGTTTCATAGAAACATTCCGATCAACAAAATGAGAGAAAAATACCAAATGAGAGTTTGGGAGGAAGTGGTATGCATTGAAAACGGAACCAAAATGCGGCAGAGAAATTCAGAAGCCAGTAAACGAGAAAAATGAGGAAATGGGCCTAGAGGTAAAAGTTAGTAGTTGAAATGTGAGGAAATGCCTAGAGAGTATAGAACAGGTATAAAGAACTACAGGGAATAGCGGAAGTAGTTGGCGAAACGACAGGGCGGAAGAATATGCAGGTTCAAATTCTCAGTGAGAAAAGTCGTTTGTTAAGGCGAAAGGAATACGAAAGGGATATTGCAGGTAATAAGAGACGTTGATGAGGTAAGAAAGACAGAGATTGAGTACGAAATAACAGTTCTTCAGCAAAGTGTGAAGTAGGAACAGAAGGAAAAGGCGGAAATGATCTAGGAAATGAGAAGCGCAATAAGAATTTATTAGGAAGAATAACAAAGAGATTCCTTATCATATAGAGTCGTGAGTAATTTTTTCTGTTTGGAAATTGGTGGAGTACGAGTTTCAGGACAGAAGGGTTTATCACTGTGACGATCATGAATATGTTTGGGATATTCAAAGTTTACCTCCTGAAAATAACCAACTGGATTTTCATCGGGAATCGTAGTAACGTAAAAGTCAGTATCACCAAATTCAAAGCCACCATAGGGAAGACTTTGACTCATTGCACTGCCATAGAGATTATTAATGTCAGTAAAGAGCGTGTATTTTGTAGGAATTTGAGGGTTTAAGTCAATCATATATTTGTTAATACTTTCAGAATATTTGTTAGAACATTGGCATATTCCTCCACGTATACCCCTTTCCAGAAAGTTTACCATCGTGATATCTTTGATAAGCTCTTATTTACACTTCGTATACTTGAACATGCAGTCTCAGTTATATGAGGGTAAAGTGTCCTAGCTAGATGGGTCAGATGAGACAGAAACATGAGCTTAGAAAGTGCTGTATGAAAGGGACCTAATTGTTTTGAACTGTGTGATAGCACATTGATTGGGAACGTGCGGGAAATGTGCAAGAGGAGAATGTGAATGGTGAGAGCCTCGAGTTAATCTTGGGAAACTGTTTCATAGAAACATTCCGATCAACAAAATGAGAGAAAAATACCAAATGAGAGTTTGGGAGGAAGTGGTATGCATTGAAAACGGAACCAAAATGCGGCAGAGAAATTCAGAAGCCAGTAAACGAGAAAAATGAGGAAATGGGCCTAGAGGTAAAAGTTAGTAGTTGAAATGTGAGGAAATGCCTAGAGAGTATAGAACAGGTATAAAGAACTACAGGGAATAGCGGAAGTAGTTGGCGAAACGACAGGGCGGAAGAATATGCAGGTTCAAATTCTCAGTGAGAAAAGTCGTTTGTTAAGGCGAAAGGAATACGAAAGGGATATTGCAGGTAATAAGAGACGTTGATGAGGTAAGAAAGACAGAGATTGAGTACGAAATAACAGTTCTTCAGCAAAGTGTGAAGTAGGAACAGAAGGAAAAGGCGGAAATGATCTAGGAAATGAGAAGCGCAATAAGAATTTATTAGGAAGAATAACAAAGAGATTCCTTATCATATAGAGTCGTGAGTAATTTTTTCTGTTTGGAAATTGGTGGAGTACGAGTTTCAGGACAGAAGGGTTTATCACTGTGACGATCATGAATATGTTTGGGATATTCAAAGTTTACCTCCTGAAAATAACCAACTGGATTTTCATCGGGAATCGTAGTAACGTAAAAGTCAGTATCACCAAATTCAAAGCCACCATAGGGAAGACTTTGACTCATTGCACTGCCATAGAGATTATTAATGTCAGTAAAGAGCGTGTATTTTGTAGGAATTTGAGGGTTTAAGTCAATCATATATTTGTTAATACTTTCAGAATATTTGTTAGAACATTGGCATATTCCTCCACGTATACCCCTTTCCAGAAAGTTTACCATCGTGATATCTTTGATAAGCTCTTATTTACACTTCGTATACTTGAACATGCAGTCTCAGTTATATGAGGGTAAAGTGTCCTAGCTAGATGGGTCAGATGAGACAGAAACATGAGCTTAGAAAGTGCTGTATGAAAGGGACCTAATTGTTTTGAACTGTGTGATAGCACATTGATTGGGAACGTGCGGGAAATGTGCAAGAGGAGAATGTGAATGGTGAGATCCTCGAGTTAATCTTGGGAAACTGTTTCATAGAAACATTCCGATCAACAAAATGAGAGAAAAATACCAAATGAGAGTTTGGGAGGAAGTGGTATGCATTGAAAACGGAACCAAAATGCGGCAGAGAAATTCAGAAGCCAGTAAACGAGAAAAATGAGGAAATGGGCCTAGAGGTAAAAGTTAGTAGTTGAAATGTGAGGAAATGCCTAGAGAGTATAGAACAGGTATAAAGAACTACAGGGAATAGCGGAAGTAGTTGGCGAAACGACAGGGCGGAAGAATATGCAGGTTCAAATTCTCAGTGAGAAAAGTCGTTTGTTAAGGCGAAAGGAATACGAAAGGGATATTGCAGGTAATAAGAGACGTTGATGAGGTAAGAAAGACAGAGATTGAGTACGAAATAACAGTTCTTCAGCAAAGTGTGAAGTAGGAACAGAAGGAAAAGGCGGAAATGATCTAGGAAATGAGAAGCGCAATAAGAATTTATTAGGAAGAATAACAAAGAGATTCCTTATCATATAGAGTCGTGAGTAATTTTTTCTGTTTGGAAATTGGTGGAGTACGAGTTTCAGGACAGAAGGGTTTATCACTGTGACGATCATGAATATGTTTGGGATATTCAAAGTTTACCTCCTGAAAATAACCAACTGGATTTTCATCGGGAATCGTAGTAACGTAAAAGTCAGTATCACCAAATTCAAAGCCACCATAGGGAAGACTTTGACTCATTGCACTGCCATAGAGATTATTAATGTCAGTAAAGAGCGTGTATTTTGTAGGAATTTGAGGGTTTAAGTCAATCATATATTTGTTAATACTTTCAGAATATTTGTTAGAACATTGGCATATTCCTCCACGTATACCCCTTTCCAGAAAGTTTACCATCGTGATATCTTTGATAAGCTCTTATTTACACTTCGTATACTTGAACATGCAGTCTCAGTTATATGAGGGTAAAGTGTCCTAGCTAGATGGGTCAGATGAGACAGAAACATGAGCTTAGAAAGTGCTGTATGAAAGGGACCTAATTGTTTTGAACTGTGTGATAGCACATTGATTGGGAACGTGCGGGAAATGTGCAAGAGGAGAATGTGAATGGTGAGAGCCTCGAGTTATTCTTGGGAAACTGTTTCAAAGAAACATTCCGATCAACAAAATGAGAGAAAAATACCAAATGAGAGTTTGGGAGGAAGTGGTATGCATTGAAAACGGAACCAAAATGCGGCAGAGAAATTCAGAAGCCAGTAAACGAGAAAAATGAGGAAATGGGCCTAGAGGTAAAAGTTAGTAGTTGAAATGTGAGGAAATGCCTAGAGAGTATAGAACAGGTATAAAGAACTACAGGGAATAGCGGAAGTAGTTGGCGAAACGACAGGGCGGAAGAATATGCAGGTTCAAATTCTCAGTGAGAAAAGTCGTTTGTTAAGGCGAAAGGAATACGAAAGGGATATTGCAGGTAATAAGAGACGTTGATGAGGTAAGAAAGACAGAGATTGAGTACGAAATAACAGTTCTTCAGCAAAGTGTGAAGTAGGAACAGAAGGCAAAGGCGGAAATGATCTAGGAAATGAGAAGCGCAATAAGAATTTATTAGGAAGAATAACAAAGAGATTCCTTATCATATAGAGTCGTGAGTAATTTTTTCTGTTTGGAAATTGGTGGAGTACGAGTTTCAGGACAGAAGGGTTTATCACTGTGACGATCATGAATATGTTTGGGATATTCAAAGTTTACCTCCTGAAAATAACCAACTGGATTTTCATCGGGAATCGTAGTAACGTAAAAGTCAGTATCACCAAATTCAAAGCCACCATAGGGAAGACTTTGACTCATTGCACTGCCATAGAGATTATTAATGTCAGTAAAGAGCGTGTATTTTGTAGGAATTTGAGGGTTTAAGTCAATCATATATTTGTTAATACTTTCAGAATATTTGTTAGAACATTGGCATATTCCTCCACGTATACCCCTTTCCAGAAAGTTTACCATCGTGATATCTTTGATAAGCTCTTATTTACACTTCGTATACTTGAACATGCAGTCTCAGTTATATGAGGGTAAAGTGTCCTAGCTAGATGGGTCAGATGAGACAGAAACATGAGCTTAGAAAGTGCTGTATGAAAGGGACCTAATTGTTTTGAACTGTGTGATAGCACATTGATTGGGAACGTGCGGGAAATGTGCAAGAGGAGAATGTGAATGGTGAGATCCTCGAGTTAATCTTGGGAAACTGTTTCATAGAAACATTCCGATCAACAAAATGAGAGAAAAATACCAAATGAGAGTTTGGGAGGAAGTGGTATGCATTGAAAACGGAACCAAAATGCGGCAGAGAAATTCAGAAGCCAGTAAACGAGAAAAATGAGGAAATGGGCCTAGAGGTAAAAGTTAGTAGTTGAAATGTGAGGAAATGCCTAGAGAGTATAGAACAGGTATAAAGAACTACAGGGAATAGCGGAAGTAGTTGGCGAAACGACAGGGCGGAAGAATATGCAGGTTCAAATTCTCAGTGAGAAAAGTCGTTTGTTAAGGCGAAAGGAATACGAAAGGGATATTGCAGGTAATAAGAGACGTTGATGAGGTAAGAAAGACAGAGATTGAGTACGAAATAACAGTTCTTCAGCAAAGTGTGAAGTAGGAACAGAAGGAAAAGGCGGAAATGATCTAGGAAATGAGAAGCGCAATAAGAATTTATTAGGAAGAATAACAAAGAGATTCCTTATCATATAGAGTCGTGAGT
The DNA here is from genome assembly GCA_013387265.2 of Cryptolaemus montrouzieri. Classification (NCBI taxonomy): domain Eukaryota; kingdom Metazoa; phylum Arthropoda; class Insecta; order Coleoptera; family Coccinellidae; genus Cryptolaemus; species Cryptolaemus montrouzieri. The sequence continues at coordinate 46,389,576 of JABFTP020000144.1, forward strand.
AATTTTTTCTGTTTGGAAATTGGTGGAGTACGAGTTTCAGGACAGAAGGGTTTATCACTGTGACGATCATGAATATGTTTGGGATATTCAAAGTTTACCTCCTGAAAATAACCAACTGGATTTTCATCGGGAATCGTAGTAACGTAAAAGTCAGTATCACCAAATTCAAAGCCACCATAGGGAAGACTTTGACTCATTGCACTGCCATAGAGATTATTAATGTCAGTAAAGAGCGTGTATTTTGTAGGAATTTGAGGGTTTAAGTCAATCATATATTTGTTAATACTTTCAGAATATTTGTTAGAACATTGGCATATTCCTCCACGTATACCCCTTTCCAGAAAGTTTACCATCGTGATATCTTTGATAAGCTCTTATTTACACTTCGTATACTTGAACATGCAGTCTCAGTTATATGAGGGTAAAGTGTCCTAGCTAGATGGGTCAGATGAGACAGAAACATGAGCTTAGAAAGTGCTGTATGAAAGGGACCTAATTGTTTTGAACTGTGTGATAGCACATTGATTGGGAACGTGCGGGAAATGTGCAAGAGGAGAATGTGAATGGTGAGATCCTCGAGTTAATCTTGGGAAACTGTTTCATAGAAACATTCCGATCAACAAAATGAGAGAAAAATACCAAATGAGAGTTTGGGAGGAAGTGGTATGCATTGAAAACGGAACCAAAATGCGGCAGAGAAATTCAGAAGCCAGTAAACGAGAAAAATGAGGAAATGGGCCTAGAGGTAAAAGTTAGTAGTTGAAATGTGAGGAAATGCCTAGAGAGTATAGAACAGGTATAAAGAACTACAGGGAATAGCGGAAGTAGTTGACGAAACGACTGGGCGGAAGAATATGCAGGTTCAAATTCTCAGTGAGAAAAGTCGTTTGTTAAGGCGAAAGGAATATGAAAGGGATATTTGGGATATTCAAAGTTTACCTCCTGAAAATAACCAACTGGATTTTCAT